>VXAL01002978.1:0-67444 GCA_013399475.1 Chauna torquata
CTCAGTCATGTGATTTGAAGAAGAAAGACTTTTGGAAAAATGTTAACCAGGGTAACTCTCCTTTGAAGCATCTCTGTTTCTAAAAGCTGGTAGAAATAGAAATAGAAGGAAATAGCAATGATAAAGAAAAATATTATAAAGTATGATCTTAGGAGGATGTTTTCCCTCCTCTCCTCTCCTCCCATTTTGGAGTCTTTGGCTGGACTGTATTCCACCCCCCCACCCCCAATCACATTTCAGTTTAAATATTCCAGAGGCAGTAAGATGGTCTTCTAATGAAAGAAAACTTAAAAATGAAGATTTTGAAAGGCTTAGTTGTAGGGCAGTGAAGGGGCAAATGCCCGCTTCTTGATCCCTTTCTTATGATGGTAAGTCAGCAAGGCACCCCAGGATTTGTGAATCTGATTAGTAGAGCTTGTTGTCAGAGCCCACTGAGTCACGCTGAGCTGAGTAGTAAGACTCAGGATAATAAGATATTCTGCTGAGCGACAAAGTACTTCAGCGCATACTAGTTACTAATGCATGGCTTTTCCTTAGAGCTTTTTTCTGATGTGCTTGTCCTTGCATGTAAATCACATCCATCACTGACTCATGCTTGCTCAGCCTAAAGGGACTGAAGGAAATTTTGATGGTGGAATAAAGAGGTGTATTTTTCTCTCAAGAGCTGCATTCATTGGGACTTCAACACCTTCACAGTTTCCTAATAGCAGCAGTATAGTTTCTATTTCTAGAATTGCTTGAAACACTCTTGGGATGAAGCTGAATGATCTGCGTTTTGTTCACATTCCCTGTGGCACTGCTTTTCCTGGGCCAATCCAAATGTAAATATCAATAAAACTGGGCCTGACATCTCCTGCAATTATTACCATTTTCTCCCATCATGTTTTAAATACCATGTGCCCTGTGTAGGCAGGGCTGTACTGTGTTTTACCATGTGCTATGCATTGTCCTTGCATGAATGGATAAAAACAATGAAGTAGCAATTAGGGATGTCTTGTTTTGAGATACAACCACAAAGCACATGAGAATGGGCCTTATATGCTTCTAGTTGAGGCTTCTTTTAGGAACAACACTGGTTTCTGCATGGGGAAAGCCTCTTTTTTATTCAGCTGGTATCTCTTCTTAATGTATAGGCAAACCATATGCCTGTGCTCCAGGAAGACACAGGACCTTGCGACTCTTCTGCCTCTTCCCCTGAGAGAATTTCTCTCCTTAGCACTTAGAGGGTTTCCAATAGGTCTTTTTCAGCCCAAATCGGGTAGGGGAAGTAGTGTAATAAAAATGAAAGTGAGATTTTATGAAAGGGGAAGCTGGTATTTCTTAACAAAATGTTTAAGCAGGTTGATTTTATGGGTTTATACTATTACACTCAGATTTCATTCTCATATCAGTGTGCTTGTAAGCACCAGGACAAGCCCATTTGAATTGGCTGGCTGCAAAGAACAAGGGACACCAGCTGACAACTCCTGATGTCTCAGAGGTGCCTCTTAATCATGTTGACAAACTAGTTTCTGGAGAGGTCCTTTACGTAAAGTCTTCAGAAGTCATCTGCTCTTGCAAGATGGTCCTTTGTCTCAGGACCTTGCTGACTCTAGCTTCAGTAAATCTTCATCTGGGTTGCTGCCTATGGTCTGTTTTTTTGTTTGTGTGTTTTTCCTCATTTTGAATATGGCAGAAATTTGGCCTACTTCTGGCTGACAAGAAGAGGAAGGATGTGTGTGATACACTACAACTGTCTTGCTGTCCTCCTGCTGAGAAGATACAGGGTCTTTTGCTGATGAACCATGATGCTGTAGTCTCATCAGAGTTGCAGGCTTTGCGGCAGTACCATAAGCAAGATGTTCCTCTGTGTTCTTGCTAGAACCAGTGTCCTGGGAATGGGATCCTTCTTTATCAGTGTGGGCCTCTTTTTTCTTTCTCTTTATGCAGTTTTCTGGTGCTTCACACACATTTCCATTCATGCTTAGTTCACACCAACCTCTAAATAATATTTCTGTTACTAAACTGTATGGTCGCTGGGTAAAACACCTGGCATAGGTGTACCCTTTGTTTAAGCTGCGTATGGGTAACCTCCTACTATGAAAGAACATGACTTTTCTTTCAAGCATCCAGAATGCTTATTAATATCTGAAAACTTGCAAGAAATCTAACCAAGCAAAAAGAAACTCATACATATTTTGGCTGAGCATGCAGTAAATTATTGATTCTGAAAATTATTTTTGGACTATTACAGCTTTCTATTGGTAGCATAAAAATTCTTAAGTTTAATGTGCAACATTAAAATACAAACTGATAAAGCTAAGACACTTTCTTCCCAGTGCTAATCTGTGTTAAACTGTATTGGTGAAAGGGAAGACATTGGTTTAAATTTACCCTTGGGAATTTGTTGCTAGTAATACAGTAACATACAGAATCCTAGCTGCAGCTGTATGGGTAAAAGTCTTCTAGGGCAAGGGCATGTCTTCAATGTTAATTTTGCCCAGTTTTAGATGGATCTTGACCACTACATTAGTTCTTGTTTGTTTTCTCTAGGAACAATTTCTGCACTATGTTTTGTTTAAGCCTTTATGTGGCACTTGCCTTCAAGACACAATACCTGCAACAGCAGAGCAATTAAGAATAACACAAAGATTCTTGGGGGAAGGAAAGGGGAGAGGAATAGATGCTATGATGTAAAACCTCTTTAAACTGTTCACATTAAAATTGGAGGTAGAAACTTGTGTGGCTTCTACAGGCAGTTTTACAGGGCTTGTAGTGCAATTTGCTGGAAGTGTTGTGATTGATTTTGAGCTAAGAGAAAGTGGATTTCAGTAGAATGGTTACACTTGTTTGTGTCTGAATTCAAAAATCCAGAACTCAAGAATGTGGAAAGAACACCTTATGATGAATATTTGCATTTTGGAGAATACAAAGCAAACTGGGGCACATGTCTAATTAGTTCCTGGACTGTGCTTTTTTGCTTTTTAAATTCATTTCACTCCTCTGTGAAAGGCAGTTGATTTAAAAATTTTGTTGTCTTTTCCTACATCTTGCTAGTTTTGTGTGAAGAAGCATCATATCTCTATTTGAAATAGTCAATAGGAAAGAAATAGGAAAGATGAATGGCCTACAGTATATATTGATTATGTTTAGAGTCCCTGGTTTTGTCAGGTGATTGTTTGCAACTTGATGATGCTGAGTCAAAGGGCAAAACAGCCTTTTCGCTTGTTTGAAATATGTGAGTTTGAAATGTGAGTTTCCTTCTTGTTCCTGTTGGCATGTCAGTTTTTTTCTTTTTAATTGCTTAATATCTTTAGGTTTTGAAGGAGTCTGGTTTCAGCCTTTTCCTCATTTCCATAAGTCCCTTTCTCGGTCATGTTCAATTCCTCCCAGAAAAGTGAGGTGAGGAGNAGCAGAAGGCTTTTGTGCTTCACACTAGAAGAGGATTTTTTTTAAAATGTGAAAGTTGTTTTTCTTGTGGGTTTTTTATCCTCTTTTTTTTGGAAGCGGGAAAAGTAATCTGGGCACTGTCACGCTCCTAGTGCAGTTATCTGTGCTGGCATGCGATGCTGTTTTGTTGGCCATACAATTCTGCATATTGCAGTCCTATCCATGGAGTGCTGAGAGACTGCTGCATAACTGCTCTTATCGTTGGACTCCACATCTGCAGTTGACCTGACCTGTTGCATGCCCTGTGGAAGTGTTTCTGAAGGAAGCAGGTTGCTTTGTAAACTTTTCTCTATGTGACTTACACTTTACTGCTCATTGTCTGGTCTGTGAGACATGGAGAGAATCGATGCTTTGTGGGTTAATAATGTGATAACACTTTGAAGTATTGCCGTGGTGTGTTGCGATCTGAATAGTCTCAGACTTCTGCAGGTGGGACTCAGGTCAGAGGTCATTCATCTTCTAAAGAAATCCTTCAACCAGTGTGCCTTCTGCGTTGTGTTTCCCTCTTTATCTGCCTTTCTGTTGATGCTAGGGGATAGCATCAATCTCCACGCTTGGTTCTAGACCTCCTCCTTCCAGAGTTGCATGATGTTCAGGGACAAACCTTGCTGGCTTTGGTAGTGGAGAACTGACTCTGCTACTGATAGTTTCTGCTTTGTGTGGCATCAGCACCAAGGTTTATTTGGTTGTTTTGTTCCCCCCCCCTCCCCCAGTAGTGCCCAAGTACAACATCAGCTTCATTTTAATATTTAAAATCTTTAAGTAAATCCTCCTCTTCATGTCCCTTTTTTCTGGTTGTTTATCAGCAGTAGTACAAAGTCCGCAATGCGACATGGGAGTGCAAGTGTTTGGAGATGTTGACCGACACAGATTCTATCAAAGAGGTGTAATGAGGTTCATAGGGATGTGCATGAAAAATGTAAAGGGCTGAATCACACGCAGGAGACAGTGTGACACTTTTTTCTTGTCATCTTACCAGCACAGCTTTACTTTTGCTCATTTACATAGCAATACCATTCAGCAACTTGGAGGGATCTTTAAATAACACCTTTGTTAGGGTCCTTGTGCAGGAAAAGCACAGGAAGGAACATTTTCAGAATTGCTTTTGGGTAGCTGGATATAGTCGGTGCTGACCCTGCAAATGTTCAGAGATGTAAATAATGGTTGGATTACAGCAGTTCACAGAGCAGGAAAGAAGCACAAGAGTGCACATGGGAAAAAAAAAAAAGGTTCCTTGTACATTTAAAAAATACTATAAATTCTTTCTTGTATTTTTCTGTTTTTGTAATTTGCTTTTCTCTTTAGATGACAACACTTGTGTTAAGTTATTATGTTAATAAGTGACAACAAATAGATTTTCCAGTATTTTATATGACAACAGTCTACTGCATCTGGTGTAAGATTTGTGGTGTAGAATTGCAGAACCAAGTTATGCTGGAGGTTAAACAAAGTGATGCAAGAGTCCCCTCGCCCCTCAGAAATGTGCAGATCTAGATATGGAGTGAGGCGGTATGTGACACATTACTAGGAATTTCTTTCCATATCAGCCACAACTAACAACCTTTTGGGACTCATTCCAAGTATAAATGAATCCTCTGAGGTTTGTGTTCCCATCTTTGGTAATAAAACGAAGCCTGCATTGAACTGCCTTGGTGGAAAAAGTTGGTGGCAGTCGGTTGGTAGGAGCAGTGGTTAAATGTGAAGAAGGGATGACTACAAATGTTAATAGTCATCAAGAGCAGAAACAAAGGTACTGTGGTGCCAAAGAGGAGAAAGAATAAGAGGTGAGACTTAAACCAGTCCCAGAGAATTTGTAAGAACAATGCAAATAATATTGCTGGTTAAGTTTCAGAGAAAGGAAACTATGTCATGCCTAAAAATCAAACTTAGTTTTATGGAGTTTCTTCATTGTTCTAGATCCAAGCTAAAAATAAGTTCAAGTCTATAGTTTGTTCAAGTCAGCTGATGAGAAATGTAACCTTTACTTGCATCAAACATGTAAATTGCAGACCCATAACAGAGCTGAGTGAAAATACTTTGGATTTCCAGTGTGAGTTCTTAGATGGAGAAATTAAAAATAAATAAAATAATAATTAAAAATTCTATGGAAGCATTTTTTTAAAATATGTTCCTCAAGTGAAAATTTCTTCCAGGATATCCGTGGGATTTAAATACACACATATTTAGCTCTCTCCCCCTAGGAGGGGAATGCAGATAGATGTATTGGGATTTGTTGGAACAAATGTTGGGTGCTTCTATTTTACTGCTATATTTTTCCATCTTAATTGTTGATGGGATTTTTCTCAATACCTTGTTTATAGAGAGATTATAATATTAGATTATACACTACAATTATAGAGAGGTAAGTACAGCTTATTTCACATATCAAGTTGATAGGAAGGTGTAAAAATATTGCAGATTTTGTATTTATTTTAAACTAAATGAGGTTGCAGATATAAAAATTGTAGAATGTTTTGAGAAAGAATACCTGATTTGCAAGTTTGCAAATGAACTAGTTTTGAAAATGAAAACAGACTTAAAATATAAATTTTTCCACCTATCCTGATTACCTAGATTTTATGGGGTATTTGCTGAGATATGGAATGCTACTTAGTTAAAAGAAGTAATAAATAAATGACAATGTTTACTAGTGGTTAAAAAAAATAAAAGCAGGACTCAGACCTAGTCCCTACTTGTGTGATGAAAAGACATTTTTCCTTGCTGAGGTCTTTCCTATTAAGAGAGGTGTTACGATAGTAAATGTTGCCAGAAATCTGTCTGGACTCTGTAAGGTGTGAAAAGCTTAATTATGGATGAGTACGCACACTCTGGTTAGCGTGGAAATACAGAAGCTAATTTTGCACCTGTCATATTTTCACACTGCATTTGGTTGGCTTATTAGCTATTACTTTCTCCCAGCACCAAAATCCAACCTCCCTCCCCCTACGGTTCCAAAAGTAATAAAGTTGTGCTTTTAGTAAGGGACACTGTACAAATGTTTCCTCGTGGGAAGTGGGGGTTCATGCAAGACTTCATGCCTTGTTTCTGAAAAATTTACCTTTGCCTGAACACAGGTAGTTCACCTTCTGACTTTTATCCTTGGCACATTGAAACTAAAGGTTTCCAAATGCCATAGTTCAGAGGACTGCAAAGTAAACAGACCTCCTGAAGTACTCTGGATTGGTTTCATATACCAAGTTTTCTGAAGCACTGCCTTTCATCCAATTCTAGCTCAGGAATAACTAGCCTTTATACTTCTTATTGAGAAACTATTTTGAAAGCAGACTTGAGTTGCACTGATTTAGATGGTCCTGTACAGAACCAATGGCTTGGACATCCGGAACTAGATCTGTGGACTGGGGCTGCGAGGCAATTTGGTGCAAGCTTGCAGAGGAAAAACCTGATGCTTCTTTGAATTGGAAAAAATAAAATATCTTGGCTTCATAATGCACCAAAAGAGGTAATTTCCCTTTTGGAAGAAATGTGAATAGTAGGACACAAACTCTTAAGCAGATAGGCATTCTCGAGACATATCTGACCACCTGTAGTTTTGATAAGTGGAACTAATCCAATTGATGTCTGAGATGCTGTTGAAGCTTAAAGATTTTATTTTCAGGACGTAGTTACATCTGCTTTAATGTGTTGACAGTGTGAGTCAAGTTTCCAAAGGTTGCCAGTGACACAAATTACTATGAAAGTGAGAGACAGTGTGTGCAGTGGTGACACAACATATTAAAAACAGAAAACAAAAAAAAAGTCTATAGTTTCCAAGAAGTAAAAGCAAAGCACCTTTGATTCATGTAGAAATGTCATGAACTTGTGGATATCTTGAAACTAGGAAACTCAATTGGTGTGGTTTTGTTTTGTTTGCTTTTCTTTGTTTTAAATAAATAACAAGGAAGCAAGTATGGAAGTTGTCCTATATTGTACATCTGTTGTGTAGCGATGAAACTTCCCAGATGAGCTCTTTTTCCACTTGAGCTTCTCAGACCAGCTACAGGCCAACATGCTAATGTCTGTTGAATTTGGTATTTGTGGAGGGGGCAAGAAGCTAGCAGATCGGGCAAGTGATGTGGGGCATGACACCAAATAACAAGATTCTGCTGAATGACTTGTACACAGTTTAGTGCATCTCCATGAGGTCTTATTTGAGTCCTTAAGGCTACAGAATTGCAGAAATTGGGCATTGTGATTATTCTTACAGGATTAATGTCATAGCTCTGAATTCAAAGGAGTTTGCAGCTACCGATATGTGTTTCGTATGTACTGCTTGGTAGGCAGGTCTAGTGATGGGGAAAGGCAGTGCTATTTAATACATTTTCCCTCTGTGAATTTTCATGATTCTACAATCTGTTAATAAAATTAAAATGGGTATTTTCAAGCTAATTGTCATTAAATCTTTCAAATTTCAGAGAGGAGACTCTGAGTCTTCAGCAGATGGTTGGAAATGAAATGCACGTTGCGGGGAACCAGAGGCCCTGCCAGATCTGGACCTTGAACAGAGCTAGTCAAATAAACAGAAGTGAGACACAGCAGGGATGGTTTGGAATAGGTTTTATTATGGCCAGAAAGCTTCAGGCTGTGAATGACCTAATCAACCTAAGCTCCAGATATGTACCTAAATTAGCTTCTACTCTACCATCCTCATAGCACTCAGTTTTGCTTCATTCAAAATACTATACTAACAGATCTCTGCTCTTTTAAAAGTGGAAGGTTATAAAGGTTCTGTCTTTTCCTCTTGTCATTGAATCTGTCCTAGTCAACTCTCTTAATGCCTGTATTCTTAATTTTCTCCTGTAGTTTTTCCCCACCATTTTCCCAGACTCATTTCTTGCACTTTCCATGCATTTGGTGAGTTTCAAATGACTTGTTCTTATGGTTCTATGACAGCAAGAAAGAGAAGTAATGGGAGCAGAGCTGCTTGGTGTTATAGGCTCCAGAGGGCAGTCCAGTTCACAGTTCTCCAAAGGGTTTTCTGCATGACCTTATTTGAGTCTGCTGTCTTGGGTCCATATTTGCAATGTGGAAATACAAAAAGTGAAGGCATGCTCTTGGTTATAAAAAGTACCACTCCAGACTGGTCTCTTGCTGTATACATTTCCTGCACTGCAGGGTCTCTACTTCAGTTAGGACTGCTGTATGATACGTGAATAACAAGCAAGCTTGGACTTGCTTCAGTTCATTTTAAGTTCATTTCGGTTCGTTTAACCAGACTTGGTGTGTTTTCACGTGTGCTGCCCACAAATATTACCATGTGTAGTCCTGCTAGTACAACTGTCTGTCGAGAGTATCCTTGAATGCCACAGGGATGTAGGCTTGTTCTGAAAACACTTCTACAGACAATAAACAAAAGATGAGGTAATGAGGCTGATCATATTTAAGCATTAGCCAAGGCAATGACAAAATGCTGTGAGTGTCCTCCAGTTAATAACTAACTGGTAAGTAGCATCGTGTTGGCAACCAGCATTTAAAGAGTGATGCAGTGTGAAATTCCATACTGCAACAGCTTGTCTGTCACTGTGCCGTGAATGAGGTTAGCAAACCGCTCTAGCTTTATTTAAAAAAATAAGATTATATATGGCCATATAAACCTTTCTCACTTGATATATCTTTTCATTCATAGAAGATAGTGTAATGGCCTTTGAATCAGTCTCTGCTTCATACCCATAGACAAGAACTTTCAAGATGTTTTCATGAAAAGGAGATTACCTTTATGGGGAGAGAGGCTATTTAGGGTGTTTGATGTGAGTACATAAAAAGTCACTTGGATTTATGAGGAATTATTGCTCTGAAATCCAAGGGGCAGGAGTTAATCACGTTGACTAGGTGATGGTTCACATTGCTTGAGGTGGTATTCTTAAGTTCTGGGACAACATTATGACAGTTTTAGCATGAATTCAATGGTTCACACAGTGATATGCATCGTTCACAGTAGATTACATGGTTTTCCGTTTGTCGTTCTGATTTGAAGTGTCCATAGTTAGAATGATTTACTGGGATTTTAATTCCCTTTACAATTAGTACAATTAGAACATTTGAGCCCACCAGCTTGTATTCAGAGCCCATTGAAGCTAATGGAGGGGGGAAAAAAGTCCCTTTGACCTCATTTGGCATTGGTTCAAGCCATTTGTGTCTGAAGCTGATGGCTTCATCAAAATCCACTTAACCTTCTAGGGATGAGTGTGTGACAGGGATTGCTCAGGTCACTCTGGATCTTCATGGGTTTGCTGGGAGGAGTCAATCACTTCCCCTAGTTATTCTCTATTACCAATCTAGGTGAAAGGAGCAATTAGAAAAGTAGCAAAAGCTTGTATCATACCTTGTATTGCCTCTAATAATATGTGGTCCAATTTCAGCGTCTTTTGGGCAACATAGGATTCATACGGTTAAAAATGAGTCTCATAGAAAAATGCACCTTAGAATTAACTTTCTGACATGTTTCTTTTCACAGTTTTGAAAGTCCCCAAGGTGAAAAAAACAAACATCTCCCCTGCAGTTATTCAGAAGTATTCCTGAATCTTTGCCTATTTGAGCTGTTCTGTTCCTCCCCCCATTCGCCTCATTACTGGTTCACAAACATTTTTTTTTTTTATTAATACTGGTCTAATGGAGAGATTTGTAACAAATGTGTCTGAAGTACAAACCTACCCAAATAAAAATATCTAAATGTAAGCAGTTGGTGTGCTGATTTGGAACTGTTTTTTTTTCCTCCCAAGAAAGCCAGCAAACAGAAAGAAGACAGATAAAGAGAAACTAATCTGCCCTCCTTAACCCTTCCCAAAAGATAGATGACATAATCTGTGTCATCATCTCTTTAGCCTGATGCTCTGTATTATCACATAAACGAAATATCTGAGACACCATTAGCATAATAGAAATTTCTTCTCTCCTGGAGAATTAGTTTTTCTCAAGCTCTCTCCCACTTCCATTCATTTTTCTTTGAGTTCAACTTTGTGCCACACAGAAGATGGCTTTTCATGGTGTTTCTCCAGGCTACAGCCCACTAGGACACTGGAAGAGAGCTCCGTTATTCCTCAATACTGTTTTGTATTTAAGATAGGACAAATGTAATGAACGTATGAAGTGGACCTTATCTTTCTGTCCCTAAAGGTTGAGGGAAGGCCTTACTAGCACCAACATGAGTCTGGATGTGGTCCTGGGCAATCTGCTGTAGGGGACCCTGCGGTAGGCGGCAGGGGGACTGAACCAGATGGCTTCCAGAGGTCCTTTCCCACCCTAACGGTTGTGTGATTCTGAGTTTCAAGAGTCAGTCTGTTCAGTGGCAACAGCAAAAGTAGTAAGAGCTGAATGTCAAGTCCTCCAGGGCAAAATTGAGAGGAAATGGATCTCTCACGCTTTTTCATTGGGCTGCAGTACTGAATTAAGATGCTGCAAAGCCACTTGAGAGACAACTGGGCATCCCATTTCTTGGTCTAGAGGCTTTGGCCACAGATCTTTTGGTATGTTCCTGGTCCCTTTGATTAGTGCTAGTGATCTGCTTCCACTATAGAAGGGTGTGTTTACAAAGCAATGTGTAGGGCTTTGGTGCATGTGACACCATTAAATGTTAATGTGCATTTTTCAAACAAGAAGCCTCAAGGCTAGAGGTAATTCTTTGATCTTTAAAAAGCTTGCCACATAGCGGAGTAAGTTTGAACGTATATGTGTGTGTGAACGCTTGCAGGTAATTAGATTATAGTTTCAGGGCTGCTGGACTTTGCAGAAATTATTCAGATTTCAAAAGATTCAAAATAAACATGAATTCCTTTTTATCTCAAGGGATTTTGAGGGGTATAAAATAAACCTTTAATGGCTTGAGCCATACTTTATTAATTGCTTTGCTGAAGAGATAAAAACCTGTGGGAGTTTGTGTATTAAAATGGGATGTGAACCAGCAGAAATCTAAGCAGGATCTGAATTTGGTTTAAAGAGAGTAAGAAAATACACAGCTTAGTGTTGCTCTGCATTTAAAAGATTATTACCTTAGTATATACAGTTTCTTTGTTTTTAAGGTAGTGTACCTGGATTGAACCATAATTATATGTGAAAGAACTTGAGCTAGTTATTCAGTATCGAAGGAGTAGGATCTGTCTAAACAAAATGACAAGCAATTAGGTAGCCTGGGGGAGTTGTCTGTTTGTCATATCTGAAAATAAAGTTATCAAATTATTACCCAAATCGTTGCAAGTCTGACAGCTGTATCTGCAAAGACTCCTTACAATAACTTTGCAAAGATAGAACTATTTTGTATACTGTTTTTGACAGGGAGCAATGGAACATAGTTTTTGTTGTTGTTGTTGTTATTGTTTAAATCAGGATTTTTATTTTCCATGTACAAAGTTCATCACAAGGAGGACTACTGGTAGAAAGTGAACCTTTTTCTTTGTTGGACACAAAGTGGTTTCTTTAGACAAAATAAAAGGTACAGTCTTTAAGAAAGGTACCTGACCACTAGAGTTCTGCTAGTTTTAAACTGATACATTAATCAACTTTAAATTGAAATTGCCATCTTGTTGAATTTCCCATTTTTGTTTTTTTGACTTGCTTCTATATTCACCGTGCTTTTTAAAATATGGAATGTGGTTTTATTTAATTCCATGTGAAAGAAATACTGCATTGCAACACTTTCTGTATTTTACCTCTAAATTCTGTTACTCATGTTTGTGAGCTTGTTACAGCATAAAGAAATTTTGCAAAACCCTAATATGAATAGTCCTGCTATGTTCAGGTTGTATCCTTAAACTTTCTTTGTCTATTATACTGTGCTTGTGTAGGTTATGAGAGTTTTCTCTCCCATCCTCCAGTCCTCCTGTATTCTGTGTTAAATCCAGGAGAGCTACTGGTGATCTATCTCTTTGAAAATGTCTTTTACACAGGAAACACTAGATGGGATCAAATTATCAGCATAATTTATATCAAGTCTGTATCTTTGTTTGCATGCAAAACTTCTGGTTAGTTTGGGACAGGACTGGGAAGTGAGCCACTAACCAGGTGTGACAAGTGTGGCCTTGGTACCAGTCCAGCTGGCTTCTAAGATTTCTGCTTAAAAACCAAACAAAAAGGAAAAAAAAACCCTCATACTTTGAGACTGTCAAAGGCATTTCTGAGTTTAGACAGATTTTTTCTGGATGCCGCTTTCAACAGCGTCATCGTTGTGGATTGAAGGAATGTGTATGCCGAATCCATTATTAATAGATAACGTAAATATGGAACAGGCTGCCCAGGGAACTAGTTAAGTCACCATCCCTAGAGGTATTTAAAAGACATGTATACGTGGTGCTTAGGGACATGATTTAGTGGTAGACTTGGCAGTGTTAGGTTAACGGTTGGACTTGGTGATCCTGGAGGTCTTTTTCCAACCTAAGTGATTCTGTGATTCTAAAGCATCTTCAGTATTGATTGAGGAGGATACTGTTTGTGCATGCAAATAAAGTTCAGTTTTCAGTAGTCCCTGTGGCTCCTGAGCGGCTCTGGGTTTTCACCCAGAGTCCTCAGCTTGTCCTCTGAACCCTCTCGCCCTTACTTCCTACGTGAGTGAGAAACATCTCATCCTCCATACTTCCTAACAGCTCTAGGATTGTATTTGATGGTGGTGGATAGGGCATCACCCTCATGGTGTGCCCCAGTCCATGAGGACTGCTTGCTAGGGACTTCTCTGTCCTCATTTTTGCTATTGTCTTCTGGTGTACTAGCTTAACATCAGTGGGTGGTGAAAGTTTCTCAAAAGGTTGAGTAATAACTTACACGTAAAACAAAATTCAATGACGGAACTGCTGAGGTGAGTCTATAGTCATGGACCAGACCTGAAGTGAACTGCAGGCTGATGACTGTGATCACTTAGTGCCATGGATCTTGTTCAGAGCAAGGTATTGGAGCCAAACGGAGCATAAGACTGTAAGCAAAGACTGTAGCATGAGGGGTCTCAATACTGATCCCTGAAGTAATCATGGTTAGAGATAAAAAAATCAAAACCTGTGTATAAACTCTGTTTACTTGACAACATGTTCAATTTATTAGATCTGTGGTTGGTTGGTTGGTTTGTTTGTTTTCCTCCCATGGCACTACAGATGCCACTTCAATGAAGAGAGAACATGCTGCCCTAAGAAACGTCTGGCAGAAAATTTTAATCTTTAAACTGACATCAAAGCTGCATTCACCTTGCATAAGAATGGGAATTTAAAACTTTTTTCAACCCAGTTCCTTATCTAAGCCATTAACTTGCACAGAAGAGTCTTAAAAATGGGTATTTTGGGGCTAAATAAGGTGCTTTTGTTGGAGATTATTGAGACATGAAATGATTACTTATCATCCCTTGAAATGACATTACATTTAAATGCAGTGGTACATGGGCACTTACTGCTGCCTTCATCTCTGTTAATCCTTGCTCACAGACTGCAAATTGAACATTCTCTCAGCCTTACGGGATGTGCGGAAATTCTCAGAGTTATAATTGCTTTTCAGTATGCCATCTTGCACGTTACACAATTTGAAGAGGTTTTCTTCCGAATAGAAAATGTTTAGTGAACCACATGCTCTGTATTTTTTTCCCCTCTTTAATCAATTTTATCCATGAGTTCATCAAAGATTCAAAGGGAAAGTAAAAACTGAACTCACTTGACCGTGATTGATTTGAAAATTCAAGGGACAACCTCTAGGTTATTGATGGCTTTTAAATTGCTGTGCGTTGTTACCTGGGTATGTCTCTGAAACTCATCAGTATTCCATGCCTTTGTTATAGCTTCTGTTGTTTGCTTAGAGATAGGGGCTGTAAATTTAGATCTGTGCAAAACAACCTTATCAAACAGAGGCATGGAATTGTCTGAAAGTCTTTGCCTGAATGAATGAACCCTTTGCCATAGAGATCCATAGGAAAACCAGAACACACAAATCTTGTTTGAGAATGGGAAAGCTGAGACCTGATGAAGTTTATCATGTGATGGAGGCTGCCCAAATTCATTGCCCTTTTGAACTGGTGTTTGGGTTAGAAAGAAGGAGAATGGGAATGGGGCATTACACTGATGCAGATACTCATGGGTTTTGCTCCAAGGTTGGGGGGCGAACTGTAGCACTGCACAGAAACTGGGGGTATGGGAACCATTGTACTTTGGGAAGCAGGAGGAGATGAGACTAATGAACGGCTACCTTAAGTTCCCTTTTCATTTATCCCATTCATCAGGGCCAAGAATCAATCCTCAAAAAGGAACCCACCATGGGAATCAGATGCTGATTTCTGTTCTCTAAGGTACCCCTGCTAACAATGTGTACCTCTGCAAAGGCAGTATAAGGTAATGAGAGTCCTCACTTAAGGGCCTGAGCTTATGTGTCTCTGATGACAGGTGTGATGGTGATAAGCAGTTGGTGTTGAGATACCTCCACTGAGGTTTGCAGCAGTGCTGCTGCATGCATGCTGAATTCAAAGGTCACTAAAGGTGTGAGGAATAGCATAGATGTTAACCTGTATGAAAGATTCATCCAGTTTGGAGAAATAGAACTATATTTCTGTCTTCTGTCTCTGGGCTGGATATTAGGTGATGGAAGGTGCCATGGTTCTACTTAAATTGCTGAAGCTATTTCCAAATTGGGCTAGGAAACATTTTTATTTATTTATTTATTTATTTACCCAGGGTCCACTCCTCCCACCCCCTGCAAATAAAGCATTTGCATTTCCTGAATTGGTTTTCACGTTCCTATCAGTATGCAAACTTATTTGCAGCTGTTGCTCTACAGAAAGCTTTTTTCTCTCCTGTACCCTCCCCCTCCAACTTTATTCTCATTGAAACAGCTATTTACATTCCCATTTAAAAAATTGTATTTAGACAACTTGGAAAAAACTGCTCACCAATGAATTCCTGAACAATCTTAACACTGAGTTACATCAGCAGAAAATCTGCTTTACCCCTTCTGCATTTTAATTTTAGGTTGTGCATGCCTGTACTGAACTCAGTTCAGCTGCCTCTGATCTTTCTTGTATTTTTCCTCTAATAATGAGGCTGGGAGCTTGCTGATGAGTGCAGGTGCATTAATGTTTCTGTTCTGCAAATAGTGTTGTTTTAATTGTACATATTATGGTATTTTAAAGCAAATGTTGTTCTGTTTGTTTGGGTATCCATATTTTAATTAATGAAGTCCTGAACTCCTTTTTCAGCTGTGACTAGGTGCTTTTGAAGGATGTGTATGTCTTATAACACTAAACTTGTGTATTTGTGTGAGTGCTGCCAAAACTTATGAAACTAAAAGACAGTGTTGATTGCTAAAATATGTCAGCTACTTCATTAAAATGCACAACTAATGACTCTTATGTAGGCAAGGCTAAAAGGGACGCTTGTGATGCTGTGTGGCTATGACAGAAGGTCTCTGTGTTCTTGGATTCTGTTTTTTGTAACGTAGGAAAAACTGTCCTGTGCTGACAAAATCACCTGTCTGTGGGTTCCTGTAGAGAAAGGCAACCTCTGGGTACGTCCTTTCAGTCTCTGGCAGGGCAACTTATGATGTCTGTCCACTAAAGTGTGTCACCTGTCAAAAGAACAAACTTCAGATACAAAACCTATTCTATCTGTTGGGTCAGCTTTGTAGCTTTCTGATCTCAGATCAAAGACAGAGCACTCTTAAATAACAGCGTTTGTGAAATGCTAATAAAAAAAGGCAAATAGGCTGAAGAATGAGTACTATGAGTAGAAAGTAGTAAGAACCCATGATAACTGCTGTTACGCTGACTGAGAGTAAATCACAGCTTTGGACAATGATATGCTTTTGCAGGTTTGCATATTGGAATATGTGTTGACAAGCTGAATCACCACATCCTTTTGATGTGTTCATTTTTTTCTTTTTTTCCTTTCCATATAGAAATAACAATGATTTTGGTAATTGCTGAGATCTGACTATCCTCTTATGCAGCGGATTTCTCTGATGGATTTGCTATTCATTGCCACTAGCTGATGGTTGTCTGTTTAAAAAAAAAAAAAAAAACAACTGTGATCTAGTGAAAAACATATAGTATAGGATAAAGTGAATAGTAACTTCATTCTGCAGATGCAGACGTTGTGGCTCGCGTAAACTGCATGGACTACGACAGAGCTGGAATCTGAGAACATTTGTTCCTTAAACATAAGACCATTTTTCCTAATGTTTGTTGGTAACTTGTTTTGTCAGATGTTCTTTGACTCTAAACAAAGTGTTGCTTCTGTATATTAGTTCATTGGAGCTGCACTGATGATTATTTGAAATTCACATTTTGGCTTTGTAAGTCCAAGTATCACATGGTTGCTTTGTTCCTCGACTCCTACTTCATTATGTGAGTAGGGGTTAGACTGCAGGTGTTCATTTCAGTGTAAATAAATAAATAAGACCAACTATTTAATCAGGTTTTTTTGAGAGACCCTTGCATCATTCAAAAACAAACTTGACCACTTTTTGTAAGACAAGGTTACTAGTGCAGAATGCATCATAAAAGGATGCTCTATAAATATCTGACTGAATAATACTTTTATGTCAAGCTTTACAGGCATATTAAAGAACAGTTATGTAATTTACAGTCATTTGGGAAGAGTTCGTAATTAGGTAAACTATTGTTGTTTACTTGCACTATAGTAAGGCAAGAAAAAGGAACACTATGTTAAGTACTTTCTCTAGTGCCTTATATCTCGAAAAATATGCCATGCCTATCAGCTAACAGATGGAGTTCACAGCTGTGCATGTGAGTATAGCCAGTCTCTAGGAAGAAAAAAAAAAGAAAAAGGGGAAAAAAGGGAATTTTCTTTTACAGAAAAATATTTCTCTCTCTTCGTCTTCCCTAGAATCACTTACTGAGATATCTATGGTGTAGAATCTAGTAGCATGAGGTAGGCCCAGTGAGATGCTTTGTGTAGGGACTCTTGACGTGGCTATCATCTCTCATTCTCTTCCACATCTGTAGCCATGCTCTGTTTCTGCAACTCCTGTTTCTTTTGTGTGCCTGTATGTTGTTCCCCCTGCCTCCCCCTCAGCCTCACCTTGTAGAAGCTCCTCCTCCCATACACATAGACCTTCTTGGACTGTAAAGGTGGAAGGTTAATTTTTGCAGTAATATCCAAATACTTATTTCAGATCTTTACAAAGAATTGTAGCTACAGGAGGGAGGAAAAACTGATACCTTACACTTCATCGGTTTTCACTTCTGAGCACTGTTACAGGCATTGTACAAAATGCATGTTTTATGTCTTTAAAACAAAGTATGCCACTAAATGGGTAATGCTAAGAGGAGTTTTATCTACCCTATAAATACCAGTGAATCTTTTCAACGTCAAATCCCAGTACGGAGACAATTTACAGTTGCAATCAAAATGATGCACACAATTTAACTTCAGCACCATCTGTAACTCTGCTGGTACTTTAATAATGAATAAAATTATATCTTGGCAACAAAAGTCACACTTACATAAAATACCTTTAAATTCCAAGCAAGGCCTCCAAGAGGAAGCTACAAGGCCTCTTATTTACCCTGAAATCTCTTTCATGTTTACTATAAAATAAATACATCTATATTTAAATAGCAAGCTGTGGACAAAAGGTCTGTATGATTTTGTGAAGCACTTGTTAAACTATCTCTGAACCTTGGGGATTCTAGTATGGGCAAGGGTTTGCACAGCTAGTCACAAGCACTCCTGCCCTCAGTGCATGACTTGGACCTGGTTTGGCAGAGATGTATGAGCTGGGTCTAATCCAGGAGCTCTTTGCTGATGTGGCAGTCCCCATGCACCTGAAGAGAAGCAGCCATGGTAGGCAATTATCTTCACTTTAAAAGCCTTTTATTACCTTGCGATGATGCGGGAAGCATGTCACTTATCCTCTTCTGAATTCTTCTTTCAGACTCCATTGTGAGGTCTACCCACACCAGTTTCTGGGCTAAAATCTTCTTTTCCTTCTTCTCCGATTTGTATGTTTTTCAAAGAGGAGCAATTTTTGATCTGTAAGAGCTTGTGTGCTGGGTCTTCTTCTGTACCCTTCCTTCAGCAGCACTAGTGCGATACTTGCTCTGTGTACTACTGTCTTGCACTATTTATGACTATTTCATGATACTTGCAGTCTCTAAAAGTAGCTGCAGCACGGACCACAGTCTTACTTTGGCTTGTCAAAGGCTTTCCATTTACAGTGGTACCAGATCATTGGTGTAAACACAGTTCTATGTATCATATCAGTAAGAGGTCCTGACTAGCAGTATAATAGGTAGAAGTAATGCAAGATTCACAGTCAAGGACTTTTCTGCTCATTTGTCTCTGTGAGGATACAGTGTTACCAATAGCTGTTCAAATCCCAAATATGGGAAATCCATGCAGCCCAGGGACAGGCGATCTTTCCCTGACTGTGTCCTCTTCATCAAAGCTTTCATTAAGGAAATGTTAGTGACCTTTCTGGATGGCTTTCACAAGTGGAAATCGATGTGTTTTGTCCCGCTGACTCTTTAGGCGGACAAGGGAAATAGCAGCAGGCTGAGTTTGTTAACCCATCTAAGTCACGGCTGGTCGCAACCCTGTACGTGTTCCAGGGATTGATCCTCCTCAAAAGAGGGTGGAAAAAAAACATTAGTGTGATGCCCACTAATTAGACATCTAAATTCCTGTTAGTTGCTTCAACAAAATATCATCTCAAGCTTGAAGAAAGTTATAAGCTGGGTCATGTCATACTTACCAACACTTAGGTAAAATGTACTGGAAGAATTAGTGAAGTTGGGCTGTCCAGTTTCTATGCAAAACCAATTTTGGTAAAATATTAGCTGCCTTTCAGAAGCTTGCTGTGCTTCAGAAGCATATGAAGTCCTGTCTCTGTAGGATTTGGATACATTTTTCTAAATTATTTTTTCATAATTGTCACAGGTGTTGAAGGCCTTCACAAAATATAGAACTTAATCAGTTATTTGGGCACGAGGCCTGTTCTGATTTTATGGACTATTAACTGAAGTTGATATTATCTGGCATGTTTCACAGGAGCTCAGAAGATTTAGCATCTGAATTCCAATTGGCTGTGTTTGAAATCTGAACTAATGTTTATAGTTGTGTTTTAAAATAAATGTTGTTGGACAAAATTAAAATATATGGAGGAGAAGGGGGAGAGAAGACTTCCTTGTTTTTACTTGGAGGGAAGTTAAAGCTACAAGACAGGAATCAAAAACAGTAAACCAACTTCACAATAGACTGGTGAATTTTTTTTCATTTTTTTGTTAATTTATTGTCATTTCCTAAAAATCAGAAGTGAATAAAGATCAGAAAAACTGAGTTAATGAAGATAAATATTTTTATTCCTTTCAGAAGCAAGATTGCTGAGGACAGTTTTAATAATATACATGACATTGTAAATGCTATCCATAATTGTCTGTTTCTCAGAACTCAGCATAGTCGAGGTCAACATCCATTTCTCAAATGCAAGTCAGGATCTTTATTATGTGATTTGCATGAAGAACATGGTTTATAGGTACAGTTAGATGCTCTTCTTTCATGAATTTTTTTGCTAATTATCTGGTTGGCAAGGAAATGTGGGGAAAAAACAACAGGACAATAAATGATTTTCTTTGTCCAGATGCTTCAAATGATTCTGTAGCATGGAATGATTTCTTTGTTAAAACTGTTTTCTATAGAAATATAATACAATTGACTCAAAGAAGAAAACTTCTTATTATTCCAGCTGGTATATTGCCAAGGCTATGGCTTGTAGAATAGAGCCAGAGAGTAGAAACCTGGGAGCAGCTGGAATGAAGGTCTGTTTCTGTCACAGCAAAGGAGGGAGACAGTATTTCTTGAAATATGTGTGGTGGGAATCAGTATACGTTGGCTTTGCTTTTAGTTTTACTGTGGATCCTCTCTGGCCTTGCATAAGGACAAAATGCTTCACCTCTTTCTTTTCTGCACCCCTGAAAAAAGGAAACATTATAATAACATCCTTTCTTAGAGAGTTTTGTCATCTTGGGGGTGTGTTTGTGTTTTTTTGGCTTTTCATGGAAATTGGGCTTTCTGGGATGACCCTTACTGTGTATGCGCATCCTACCTTTTGGAAACTCATTGCCTATTTCAGCTAAGTTTTACAAAGAGATCTCACATCTGTGTATTTTGTGTGTCTGACAAGGGATGTGCCGGAGCTACTCTGTGTATGACCAGGATAGTTGACTGATGTATCCTAAGCGCTTTACTGTACTTCGCAATTTCATCTGGCACATAAAAGCTGTGCCATGTCCTGAATTGTAGGGCTGTGTGTCTAGAGCTCTTATGTGTAACCTCTGATGTTGTGCAATTAGCTTTGAGGGAACAGCAGAAGAATGACCTCGCATCTTGTCAGAGTATCCACTCAAGAATCAGCTTCACTTGGAGGCTCTTCCCACTTGCAATCTAAAGTGAATCAGTTGGTATTCTCTTATCTGTAGGGAGTCAGGCTGTATTTGTTCTCGTGCTCTCTGAACTATCTTCAAATTGTTAATGCTTTTCCTAAACCCCAAAGCCTTAAAATTACGTGTTTTTATAGTGAGTTATGGATTTGGAGAAAGATTCCTCCCCATAGTGGTTTTTTTTTTTTTTTCTAGAGGAAACCATTGAGGATTCTAGAATTTAGTGTGAAAATGACATTGTAATGTTGTAGAGGCAGAGATCCAGGTGAGTATGTCTGGGGACTGGAGCAACAGATATGGAAATACAGATAAAGCATCTGGTAGTTAGAAGAGCTAATTGTCACTTCCCAGGCTGGATCCTCCAGAGATCCTGGGGAACACCCTAAATGCATTGCTCTGAAATGGTTTACAATTACTTCAGTGCTGAGACACTTGGTATCCCGTAGGTATCCAATGATACCTTCAGGTAATGGTGAGAACCCATAGAGATTGTTGCCGTGACTCTAGTCATGGACAACTGGTGGATCACAGGCTGTTGTGCTGAGTTCTCATGGTCCTTGGGCAACCACAGGGAACTGAAGTGAGCCACCAGTCTAGACATAATTTAAATTGAAACTTATTCCTTTATATTCAACTTCTGTTTTCAGGTGGTACTGAATAGTCCTTACAACAATGACTGAATATCTACAGCTAGAGAGAACTAGCTCACATGTGATAAGTAATGCAATTTTAATATTTATGGAATGGCATTTTAAAATGTAAATATGGTTTCTTTGGTGCTAGGCATAGTATCACTGGTGTTGTTTCAAATCAGATTATCCTCTTCCAACTGAAGTTGGAATCTCAGAGATTTTAGAGTGTCTGCACTTACATGAAGTATACCAGTAAATTCTTGCTAATTTAGCCTGTGAACTCCATACATGGTATCTTCCCAGAGCATAGTTTAGCTTAAAAGATGCTTGGTGTTTTTTAGTGGATAAAAGCATGGCTCTTGGTCTTATCTCCTCTTAATGCTCTAAGAAGGGTATTCATGATACTCAATTCTGCCCCAGATACTCAAGCACAGAAAGCTCTGGCGATAGAAGCCTTCTCAGAGGGTGACCAAGAGGAGACCGGTAGGGTTATCTCCTGGAGGAGACTCTCCTACTGTTGGACCCACTTAACTTTTCTAGACAGTTAGGCAATGTAGAAACCCTTCCTTCTATCCGTCTTGCAAACATTGAGCTGACATCATTACTATCTTGATGTAAATCTGTCGCTAGAACCTTGAACCTCCTTTCGAGAGGTTTCCAACCCCTTGACTGGTTTTTATAGAAGGCAGAAGTTTGGGGGAGTTTGGTGCCCCAGTGTATTTGCCATTTGACACCTCTGTTTAAATCACTGTTCAGGTCACAAGTGACAGTGAATTTAACAGGCTCATTTTAATTTGCAGATTTTCAAGTTCAGACAGAACAATTATGGTCTGACCTTATATGTGCCAAGGGGCACTGCACTCCACACACATTTCTGCATTGCAATCAGAAGTTCTCTTTGAGACTTAAAGTCTGCAAGTGATAGAGAATCTGCTCAGGACCTTAGTAATCTGTTTTGTTGGTTAATTATTTTCATGGTCAAAACACCGGTGACATGCCTGTCCTTAATTTGTGTAATTCACAGATCCTGTTAGGCATTTTTGCTGATGGTAACCAAACAGATGGAAAGGATTTCATATTAAGTTTGATTTTTGAGGTTCATGAGTCAACGCACTGATACAAATTATATTGGTTAAACTGATTTTGATGTAGAGCTGGTTTTAATCCAGACATGAGTAGAGTTAAATAAAATACTTTTAGAACTAAGTGCACTGAATGTGTTTTCCCCCTTACCAATTACAACTTTTTAATAAAACAGTACCAGGTTTGTTTAATTTGATGTTTCCTGGATAAATGTGCTGGATGAAATCTCTTAGTGCTGTCTCATGGGCTGAATTTCTAATCATTCCTTGCACTGTTTTGCATGCAATCCTTATAAAATCATAGAATCACTTAGGTTGGGAAAGACCTCCAAGATCATCAAGTCCAACCACCGACCTAGCACTGCCAAGTCTACCACTAAACCATGTCCCGAAGCACCACATCTACACATCTTTTCAGTACTTCCAGGGATGGTGACTTGACTACTTCCCTGGGCAGCCTGTTCCAATGCTTCACAACCCTTTCAGTGAAGAAATTTTTCCTAATATCCAACCTAAACCTCCCCTGGCGCAACTTGATGCCATTTCCTCTTGTCCTATCACATGTTGCTTGGGAGAAGAGACCGATCCCCACCTCACTACAACCTCCTTTGAGGCAGTTTTAGAGTGATAAGGTCTCCCCAGAGCCTCCTTTTCTCCAGGCTAAATAACCCCGGTTCCCTCAGCCACTCCTCATAAGACTCGTTCTCCAGACCCTTCACCAGCTTCGTTGCCCTTCTTTGGACACACTGCAGCACCTTGTTGCCCTTCTTGTAGTGAGAGGTCAACCAGACAACCTGGCCTATGCTTCCTCAGGATCTCTTCTCTACCTGTTTAGATGTCATCCTATTGTTCACATTCCTCCGTTTGGAGGCTTTCCAGTATTGCAGGGCTTATTTAAATTCTAAACTGGTGATTCAAACATTTTAATCCAGTTTCTGGGCCAGTAATTAAGTCTGTATTAATAGTTTTCCACTTCTGCCATCCCCTCTTATTTGCTAATCCATCAGGATATTGTACACATCTAGGAGACTAATATATCATCCTGTTTCTTTCAGAATATCAAATGGACTTGTGTAATATTATTTACACTCCATCATGATGATCAGTTTTGCAATGTATTTATCAGTATAAAAATCCATACTGAGAAATCTATTGCATTAAAAGGGTTCCTTCCTAATGTTTTAAGCTCTGTGGGCAATGTGCTGTATGTTCTTTTAGCATTCCTCACCAATAATTTGTACTTCCCAACCATTGATTTGAAGTTGCAGACTTCAGCTTGTTCATTTTTCCCAGTGGTGTAATACTTGCTTTATTTCTACTTTTTCTTATTCCTGAACAGACTATTCTTTTTTTTTTTAAACCCATATAACTGTATATAAATGTAGAACTGAGTTACATTTTTAAACAGTTTCCCACTATTGTTGACATAAAATTCCCACCTACTTTTGCTCAATAATTCTTTCCATTTGGGGGAAATTCTTCACTTTAAAACATCAAGTATATATTTAAATAACCAAACAAACATATTTGCATATATGGAGAGATTTATGGCTGCTTCAGGAATTTCTAATAGCACGTTAGCCCACATCTGAGTCTTTCTGCAGGTACTAAGGTAGAGTTTCATTTTACTTCCGTGTGTGGGGTGATAAAGGAGTGGTCCCTACTACAAGGTTATCAGAGACTGCCTGTTCTTCCCCTCAGGTGGAAGTCTGTTGATGTGACAGAAGTTTCCTACTTGTCCCTCTCAGCCCAGAGCACAAGGATGCTGAAGGTAGCCAACAGAGTTGAGCTCCTGTTTATCAGACAAGCAGTAAAACTCTTAAAATAAGGGACTGTTGTGTTTTGGCCCCGGCAGGCAGCTAAGTGCCACACAGCTGCTTGCTCACTCTCCCCAGGTGGGATGGGGAGAGAATCAGAAAGGTAAAAGTGCCAGAACTCATGGGTTGAGATAAAGACAGCTCAGTAGGTAAAGAAAAGCCGCGCATGCAAGCAAAGCAAAACAAGGAATTCATTCGCTACTTCCCATGGGCAGGCAGGTGTTCAGCCACGTCCAGGAGAGCAGGGCTCATCAGGCGTAATGGTTTCTTGGGAAGACAAACGCCATCACCCCCAACGTCCCCCCCTTCCTCCTTCTTTACCCCAGTTTTTATGGCTGAGCATGACGTCATATGGTGTGGAATATCTCTGTGGTCAGTCTGGGTCACCTGCCCTGGCTGTGTCCCCTCCCAGCTCCTTGTGCACCCCCAGCCTCCTCGCTGACAGGGCAGCACAAGAAGCAAAAAAGTCCTTGGCTCTGTGTAAGCACTGCTCTGCAACAACCAAAAACATCACCACTATTTTCATCAAAAATCCAAAACACAGCATTGTGTGAGCCTCTACGAAGAAAATTAACTCTGTTCCAGCCAAAACCATGACGGAGGATTTTGCTTACAAAACTATCTTTGCTGTTTTGCAGGAAGAGACAAGTATTATTTTAATTGTAATCTGGATCTCTATGGGAAAGGTGTCATCCAATTTGGAATGAGTATACATTTGCTCTCACAACTGTAAAGTCATTTATGCTTTTATTCCTTGCTTTCTGTAACCCTGAAGCATTAATCATTATTGCATCTCTCCCCCACCCCTTGCAAATTATGTATTTGGTCTGAGAGTGTGAGAACACTGTGGTGTCTGAGATCTTGCTAACCTGCAGGACTTTTCCAGTAATTAGATCCATGTTTCCTCCGTGGGAGATTCAATTAAAAATGAGGTGTGGGTTTATTGTTTTTTTTTAATTGTTATTCCCTATCAAAAGCTCGTACTATATTCTTGAATGTGTATGTGAGAGCATTGTAATGAGAAAACTTACTTTATCTAATTTAATTCTTCTTCAAACATTATGGGCTCAAAAAAATCCTTCGGAGTGTTAGTCTAGCCCACTTGAAGCTGTCCTCAGATGAGGATGTGAGAAAGGGGAAAAATGTCGCAGATTTCTCATTTTATCTGCAAAACTAATTTGGGACATGCTTTTACATGTTGCAGAAGGCCAGGTGGCTTATCCCTGTGTGTTGCTTATATATAGAAGTAAGAAGTTGCAACTCGTACATCTCATACCTGCTCCGTGGAGAAATGTTTTACCGAACACAACACCTGAGGTGTTATGTAAAGTCTGCCAGAGAATTACTATGTTCTTCCAGTGACTTTTGCAATAGGAGTTTTTACCTTCTTTAAGAAGAGGATATATAATAAAATTGCATTCTCTGGAAGGAAAACATTTTCAAGCATTCAGTGTCTTAACAACAGCTTCCATCTGGTTGCAGTCCCACTAGTCTGTTGTTCTGGGAGTTAAATTTCAGAGTTGCACAAGACAATGATGGCATACTTTGTTCTGAGGGATTTCACACAAATTTACTCCTTCTCCAGTCTCTGTCTACTAAATAGAAACAAACAGCACCTTGAGCTAGTAAAAGTTGACGTTTTTTGCTCATGTGATGACCTCTGTATGTGTTGTTTTTTTTGCTTTATTTTAGATAATTGTGATGATGCGTTGGTATCTACCTTACCTTCATCAGCCTTTACCAGTTCCTCTGAGTTCTTCAGTACTCACAGTCCCAGCTTTGCAAAGCTCAACGGGCGAGATGGTAAGGTTGCAGTGGGAAATGCCTAAAATATTTTTAATCACAGTTATAAAGAATAACTTTTTATGCTGTTTGTATGCAATGCATTCAGAGCCAAGTAGAGTAGAGCTGTTAATTTATGCTTTTGTGAGAGCTTTATTTAGGAGCAATTCATTCCTTTTATTGTAGAAAACTTCTATTGAATTTGAAGCTCTCCTCCTGTAGAAACATCCTGTAGGAAGTTGAGGTAGTTATTTTGCTTTTGAATAATTTTTCCCATAATTGAAGGTCATTAGACTTGAGACCCTGTTCTAAGATGTACGTGTTTATTAAAGGTAGGAGCAACTAGATATACAAGTTCTAGTGGAATTCAATGATTATACAACTCGGCAGAAATAGTAGAAATGAATGAAAAATTTTGCAGATATTTGCAACAAAGAATTCTTGAGGCCCAGATAATGAGTTCACAGGAGGTGAAACTAGTACGATCACACTTGATATTAGGGGGAAAAAAGAAAAGTTGACAGTATCTAGAACCTCAATTGGCATTGTGTTATAAAGCTGGGTTGTTGGCTGTCATTTCTAAGTTAGGGCCTCAAAAAGAAGAAAGCCCTGTGTTATGGCAATATGTATGATTTTCATTCTAAGAAACACCTAAAAATATACTACTAGTTAAGAGACTTTAATTGAAAATAAGTGAGAATTTTCCTACTTAAAACAGGCACTTCATGTAATATGTTTAACCTAACACCACTGCTCGATAAATCTAACAATAAGGCACTAACGATAAGGAGTTTGCTAGGTTATTAGAGAAGTGTTAAATGGGAGTTACTATCTCAAATTTTAACTCCTGCACCAGAGTTCCTCAGCAAGTAAAAGGTGATGTGATAGCTGCTTGACATACAGAAAGTTGAAGACATTGAGCATGATATTTGAGTTTGCTTTGCTTTTGTGTTTGTCTTTTGCCACTACCTAAGACAGTGGGTAGACATGCTTACATGATTTTGAAAATGGCTTAAATGACTGATTTTATCTGCAGGAAAGAGGAAAAGATTTAAAGACAATATTAGTGCAAGTCCAGTTCTGGGTGTGCTGAATTTTAAAGTCATATTAACAATATCTAAAATAAATTTACAGCAATTACAAATTAAGTGTAGAAAATGAAATAGGTTTTATTCAGGTGTGCTAAGATAGTTTTGCCATGTAGTAGACTATAATGTATTATAGTTGTTTAGATATACATTATTATATCGGTAAGGTCCACCCTGTCTTTTGGCACAAATCATGGGAACAGGAAGACAGAATATTGAAACCGAGCCCTAAGCAGGAAAGCTGTTTCAGGTGTATAAGCAACTTCTATTTCACGCCTTGAAGTCTTATGTGATAACTGAGGAGCTGAACACAACAGAAGGACCTAGAAGCTGAACTCCATATTGCTTAATTCTTTTGTTGCACAGACTCGGTAGAAACACACAGATGTAGTGCCAGCAGCATTCACATGGATACTTAATCTTGCTTTGGAGGAGGAAGTAGTGGTAGATGGTGGCTGAAGGAACTTTTGTTGGCTGGTACTTGAATGCATAAAACAGACATCTTTGCAAGAAAAAAAATTTGCTAACAAGGTCTATGCCATGCCCTTCTAATAATGTTGGAGTGTTTTGATGAGTTTGTCTGGTTTCATTTGTAATTGATAAAACATTGCAAGTAACAGTGCCTCAAGGCGGAAAGCCAGATAAATGTTGCATTAGTTGTTGCATTAATATTTGTTAATATAAATATGAATGCAACAGGTGAAGATGAATTTATAAAATACAGTCCAGACCTACATCAGTATAAAGTTTCAATTCATCAGGTTGATTCAGTAGCAGATAACAATAACTAAAAGTCTGTTTTAAAAAAAAAAAAAAGCTTTGCATGAACTGCTGAAAGTGCTCAATTAAAGTGCTGGTAAATCTGTATTGGTAGGAGTAAAGCAGTTAATATAATTCTGATGAATATGATTCTGGGGTGTGAAATATATTACTTATCCATGAGAGGGGTTAATCAACTTTTTTGTTTACAGTAAATAATTAATGATAAAGAATAAGAAAATTGCTACAATATGACTGTATCAACTGAGCTTTTTCAGCTCCCTATTGGCTCTCAGCCTCAGTAGTCAGTATAGGTAATTATGTATGGGAATATAAAACATACATAATGTCAAAAGGAATTTGGTTCATGGCCAGGAAGTGTTTGATCTGGGCATTAAAGTAAAACTGTGCAGCAGGGATGCGCTTAGCATCAGCAGGAAGTCCAAGAGTTTCAAAGCACAATATAAAGCCAGTTGAGCTGTTTGTAAGGCACTGTAGGATGGAAATGAGCATTTCCTTTTGCTTCATATTAATAAGCTATAAATAAGTATGGGCATCTTAAGCAGTCCTGTGGAAACATCAAGGAGCATTGATTGCATAGCAGTGGGCTTAAGTGCAGTTTTTGGAACAATTATGGCAAAATGTACAAATGATTTGAAAAAAAGTATTTGATCATATTTCTTGGAGTCATTTGTGTCTCCAACTGAGAAACCATATGATCTTCTTTCTCGTATTTCTAGCATTATGATTTGTTGCCATGGAGAATATGAGCAGTGTGCATTCCTGTGGCACTGTTTCTCCACTAGGACATTTTCTTCTTACCATGTTGAACCTCTCCCTTGCAATGATCCACAGAAAATGTGAAATGTGGGAGCTGTGAGGAATGGTGGTGTAGCCTTTTTGCAGTGCGCAGAATGCCAGTGGGAATCTGGTGGGCAGAATGGGGAAACGGTATGCCTCTCAGACATGTAAAGTGCCAAACATGTTCACTTTAATCACTCTCTCCTGCTTTCTGGAGAGAGGCAATGTAGCATCTTCATCAGTAGATGATCTTCAGTAATATTGTTGTTGGTAGCTCTTGTTGCCTTTGCATTGTACGTTCTTGTCTTGGGCCTGCCCTGATTAGTGTTCACCAGGGTGAACATCACCAGTGGGTAGAGGAGCAAATAGCTATGAAGTGTTTGCTAGACTGTGGAAGTGCTTTTTTGCTACTTACTAAAAAATGCATGGAGTGGGGTGTGACATACTGTAAGAAGTAATGTGTGTAAAACAAATATTCTTATGCAGATTGTGCTGGACAAAGATGCCAGTATCTCTTGTGCTACTTACACTGTATGATGCACAGACATGGAGAAAAAGAACATTATTATTATTATTTTGGACACTCGCAGCAGCATTTGGTGTGCAGTTGGGATACCCACAAAAGAAAGCCGGACTTAAGCATTGCTTATTCCTTTACTGGCAGAAGTGAGAGAGGCCCAGTGGGAAGAGTTTTAGTTCTGCCCTCAGTCATGCAGCTTTGCTGTCACAGAGATTTAACCTGTCCTTCTTACAAGCTGGTAGAATTACTGTCCGTCTGCGGAAATTATAATGGTGAAAGATTTGGGAAAGGGAAACAGCGTGGGTTTTTGGGCTGTTCCTTCCTGCCCCCATCCCAAGGGAAGGTGTATAGAGCTGCTGTTGTGTAAAGTCAGGATCTATAATCAATAACATCTCTTGCAAGTCTGGCTTCCAGACTGCAGAACCAACCAAACCTGCAGAGGTGATGCTAAGAGCAGGTGTCATTGCTGCATTATGCAGTGCTCACACCTAAAGAATGGCATCTCCTACAGACAAATGTGCTCATGTGAAGTAAAAGTGCAGTTCAGAGATGCCATTATAGTCAGCGATTTGAGACCTTGAGTTCACTGCAGATCTCCCAAATTTCCATTCAGTGTGTATCATTCTTTTGACTTGCTTCCAAAATATAAACCTGTTGTACCATGCTCAGACTAGAAAACAGCAGTGCATAATGAAGCAAAATCCTTCTGTGGAAAGCATATCACCTTACTGCCTCTCCTAGCAGTAGGAGGGAGAAAGTACAAACAATGTAGAGTAGATGCTAGTTATGATGTTTAACATACTGCTGGAAAGTACCTGTGGTACTGAGCTTGGCTTAAGAACTTAATACAGAAACTAAAACAGAGAAAGCAAAGATTTCTTCCTTTTTTTTTTTTTTCTTTTAAATGGGAAACTCACCAAATGACTTGTGAGCAATTTTTCACCATCTAGTTGTTGCTGTTTGTTGTAGAAAGACTGATTGAAGAGACAATGAAGAAAAGAGGAAAGTGCTCACAATCTCTTAATAGTCACTGAAAATGTCTAGAATAAGCTCTTCTTCTTCTAGAGTGGTGAAGGGACCAACTTTGTGGCACAAACCTGCCAGGACTTCTGAACTGAGTATCTGTGTCCTGCCAGTTCCTGGAATAAAACTTTAAACAGCAGAGCAGCAACTATTGTTGCAGAGTCTATTTCAGATATTAGATGTTATAGTACAAAAGAAAGTTTTCTTTGGCTCCCATGTACATTAGTCACAATTCCTTGTAGGATGAATATGCAGGTTGTGTTTTTTTAACAGCAGTATGTAGTTTGTATCTTAAAAGCGAGGAAAAAATACTCTCTGAATAGAATTTTATTCTGAATAGCTTTAAAAAGGGGGGGGCGGGGGGGGAATGGTGTTAGGACTTTTAACATGTCAGCTTCTGTAAGCTATGTGTACGGAGTTAAAAGAGCAGTCAGATATGAGGTGAGTGAAATTTCTAATATTCTGGTTAGGTCTTTCATGGTACGCTAATAGGCGAGAGTATTCTATTTAAGGCAGGCAAAATAATCGTGATGGTAATGAAGACTTCTGTTGTCATTGAAAAAAGTAAAATGAAGCATGGTGCTAGCAAGCAGTATGCATTGGTTTGGTGGCAAACTATTTTCCATGGAACATTTTGGCAGAGGAGTGAAGACTGAGTCATCCTGAGTAGGGATGATACTCAATTCTACCTGTGGAATAAACACATTTCTGTTTCAGGAATTGGGACTAAATCCTACCTTAATGAACCGTAATAATGAAAGATGTAACATCTATTCTTAGATAAAATAATTTCAATTGCCAGTTGGTAGATCCAATGTGGTCCAGGAAAATCAAGAAAATTTTTAAAGGGCAAAGTTATTTCAATAAGTTCTTTGATATCAACCACACTTATTGATCTTTCAACTCAGTGCATTTCAACACGCTATTCAAGGAGCAGCTTTGAGACAGATCAGTTAATAAGATTAAAATATTAAGGTAAAGCCAGCCATTTATAACTGAAGTTTATTGATGCTTTTCCTTTGGAAATGTGTATTTGGAATGATTCTTGTAGTTTACATGTGGAATTGTTAATGCTTTATTCTCAACTCAATATTTCCCCTTTCCCAATGGAATTCTGTTCAGTATAATTGCACAAAAATGCTTTTGTAAACTTCACAAATAATGGTAAAACAAACAAGGTGATGGGTTGCAGAAGCAATGACAGCCTGAAAAGTCGCTGCTTTCGGTACTTTGGAACAAATGGCTTCTCTGTTCTTCATAGCTGCATTGTTCACTGATTTGTAAGGCTGGAGCAAATGCAGAATGTATACAGAGAATAAATGCGTGCAAGTAGAAGCAAGGTAAAAAAAAATAAATACGGACTATAATTTAAGGATGTAAGAGTATGCTAGAGAACATGAGATAATGTATTGCAGTCTGGAAAGATTTGCCTTTTTAACCATAAACTCACATTTATTGTAGTGAGTGAAGTGTTGTAATTCAAGCAGTGGTTGCGGTTCCATATTTCATTGACTTGACATTATCATGTGCCTGTTTAACCACTAGAAGAGCTTGAGGGACAGCAGATGTACTTAAGTACTTTTAAAGGACAAATGCAAGTTACAAGCTATCAGCTTACATGTGATCATAAAATCTCCATTCCTGAATGGAGAAATGGATGATGGAAGCTGATAACTTGCAACTCATGTTTGTCCTTGTATTTTGTCTTAAAAGAACAAACCAAATCTTCACATGTTCACTTAACAAGCATCTCATGTGGAGAAGAGGTTAGTTTTCAGCATGAAGGCAGTCATTTCAGTTGTTCAGTCTAATGGTCTGTAGCTTTACAACATATTATTTGAAGTGCATTTACAACCTTTAATTAAACAGTTTTTTCAAATACTTAAAAGGGCACAAATCAAGATAACTAACATTTTCTCTAATCTTTCAAAACATAGCAAAAAAGAAAATGTCAAAGCAAATTAGAAGTTAGAAATCAGTATTTCCAGATTTGCAGAAGCTTGCAAGGAGGAAACAGGTATGATATTTTTTTTGTCAGTGAGATGTACCATCCTCACTGACATTTGTCCATTTGACAATGAATAGATTTCCTAAAAAAAAGAAAATAAAAAGAAATTCTTAAATTCAGAATTCCTTATGACCATTAGGTTAATTGAGAAAACCTTAAGGAAGCACACCAGGCAGCATATTTCCTAATACGAAAGTGTGAACAAACAGCTTTACGTTTAGGAAGTAGACTCCTCTGTGATAACCTGAAATGATAACACAGTTCTTTCTCACGTAGAATTTCTTGTGTTGTCATCATTATCTACATTACCTTTATCCCATCTCTTATAGGAGCTGGTGGCTGGTCCCCGCTGGACTCCAATGAGCAGCAGTGGCTCCAGGTTGATCTAGGAGACAGAGTGGAGATTGTTGCAGTGGCTACCCAGGGCAGGTATGGGAGCTCAGACTGGGTAACCAGCTATACACTGATGTTCAGCGACACCGGCCGCAACTGGAAGCAGTACAGACAAGACGATGCTATCTGGGTAGGTTTGAACTGCACATGCCTTTGGCCCCAGATCTTTCTGGCTCATGCTCAGTACGGGAGTTAGAGAAACAGCTTCAGTTTCATATCAGAGGAGTGGCATAGCGGTGAGAGAAGCAGAGCTGAGTGTAGCTGAGCTACAGGGTGTTTTCATCTAAACTGGTTGTGTCACTGACTGTGTAATACATGTTTACGCCCTCAGGACTACATTGTTTCCTCAAACTACGAGGATGCTCGGGGCACTCAAAATGACCTGCACGCTTCTGCGTCTGGCTGGCTTTGATTCAGGCACACCAGGGTAAATGAGGCTAATAACCTACATACTTTCTCTGGGAAGTATGGAAATTAACTCTATTTTATGCACACTTGCTGGTCAGAACAATGGAGCTCGTGCTGGGGGAGGTGGGTGGTAAATTGCTCCTCAGCTGGAGGAGGCTGGGGCTGCAGCGTGACTTGTGGGGTGATTTAGCAGATACGCTGAAAGTGCTCAAGGCTTTTCCTAAAATTTTAACGCAAGCTTGATGCTTGCTGTGTTGCAGGTTGAATGTGTGGCCATGCCGCCGGGTGTAGTTGGTAGGACTGCATGCAGTAGCAATGCCACCTCAGGTGTGGATGGAGAAGTTTAAAATATTATATGGAAAATGTGAATTTAGTGCATTGTTAATGAATGGTATCATCCTCTCTGTACTGTATTCTCTAGTTCTGAGGATCAATAGCCTTGGTAGCGTGGCAGTATGTCGTGGTAAATGAAGTGTATTCTTCATGAAAATAAAAGGGAACATTATAAGGGTGATCAAGTAGACTTCTGTTTTTGACTTAATTTTTCCTTTGGTTAACAACTTGCTTAAGTGCTGTGTCACAAAAGGAGACTTATTTCCAGAACATGATGATTATGAGTGTGGTGGTTTTACCTGGCTAAACAGGCGACCTCCACCACAACCGCTCGCTCACTCCCCCTCCTCAAGGAAACAGGGGGAGAAAATACGATAGACCAGGGCTTAAGGGTTGAGATAAGGATGAGCAAGTTACTCACTAATTATTGTCACGGGCAAAACAGACTCAACATAGGGAGATTAGTATAATTTATTACTATCACTAGCAAACTAGAGCAGTGAGAAACTAAAAGCAAACTAAAAACACCTTCCCCCCCCATCCACCCTCTTCTACCTCCTCCCCCCGAGCGGCGCAGGGGAACAGGGAATGGGGGTTGCGGTCAGTCCATGTCACTGCGTCTCTGCCGCTCCTTCATGGTCGCTCTCTGTTCCCCTGCTCCAGCGTGGGGTCCCTCCCACGGGATGCCGTCCTTCCCAAACGGGTCCTGCGGGGTCTTCCCACAGGCTGCAGCTCTTCAAGAGCTGCTCCAATATGGGTCCGTACCACGGGGTCCATCCTTCAGGAGCAAACTGCTCCAGCATGGGTCCCCCACGGGTGGCAGCTCCCACCGGATCACCTGCTCCTGCGTGGGCTCCTCTCCACGGGCTACAGGTCCGGCCCGGAGCCTGCTCCTGCGGGGGCTCTCCATGGGCTGCAGCCTCCTTCAGGCCAGATCCACCTGCTCCACCGTGGTCTCCTCCACGGGCTGCAGCGTGGAGATCTGCTCCGCCGTGGTACACCATGGGCTGCAGGGGGACAGCCTGCTCCACCATGGTCCTCACCACAGGCCGCAGGGGAACTTCTGCTCCGGCGCCTGGAGCACCTCCTCCCCCTCCTTCTTCACTGACCTTGGTGTCTGCAGGGCTGTTCCTCACTCCTCTCACTCCCAGCTGCTGTTGCGCAGCAGTTTTTTCCCCTTCACACCTTCCCCCCATCCATGAGTCAGTATAAAGGTAGAGTACTGGCCATTTTTCTCTTTTGGCAATTTTTAGGGCCAGTTGGATGGAGTTAGGAGAGTTGTGGCTGCAGCAGGAAGAGAGGAGAAGGGCTGTTTAATTTTTTCCTAAGCATGTTCCACGCGCTTGGAACACGTGCAGGATCGGTTAAATTCTGTGGTTTTAAAATCCATTGCAGTGCCACTGTCTTTGTATTATCATAGGCTAATTTAGGGAAAGCTAATGAAATACTTATTCCTATACAAAGGCAACTTTGGCCCAAAGATAATTGTAAAGTTGTCCAGTGTGGCTCTGCTTCACATGTCACTTAAAAAGTTATATTATGCTAGCTTCACTCAAGATACCTGTTTTGGTTTTGTTTTTTTTTTTTAATGTTTAAAAATGGTGGAATTTCATTCTGAACTGAATATAATTTTCATTTAATCTTGTGCTGGACTTCCACCATTGGGACTTTGAATTCCTGAATAGAGAGATTTTTGCAGGCTCATCAAATGCTTCCTTCCCTGATAATATTATGTAACTTCTTAAAATTTTATATTAAGATTAAATTTAATTTTTGATTACATGTCCAACTCTTCTGTCTCCTTTCTGGAAACCGTTGGCCTTTTATATTTTGTTTTGTATATTTTTATCCTTAAAGGGGAACTTGGAAAGACAAAACAAAATTTACCTTAGCAAATCTTCATGTCCTACAGATCCAATTTTGTGAGCTTCTGATCTGGCAGCAAACATTGCACACAAGAATAAGAATAAGCCCAACAGGCATTTGACAGTGAATTGGGGTTTATGAAGAACCTGAACTCTCTTGTTTTATTAAATGATCAGGCATGAAGGTGATTCAGGAGAGACTCTGGCACAAGTTTTAAAGCTTCGGTAGATCTGGGAACCTTCTTTCTGGTGGGATAATTTTTGTACACTTTTCTAATGGAAACCACTATAGGCTATGGAGGATATTTATTTTTGCGTATAGTTAAGGAAAAATGAAACAGAATTTGGATGTGGAAAAAGGTAACACTGGGGGAAAGATTTGGATATTCTTCCCCTGCACATTAGTTTCTAAATTCATTGACCATGTGTGCCGATAACATAATTCCAATCAAGAAGAACAATTTGTTCCACGTCCCCAGGCAGAGTGCTTGAAGGAATTGTTGGGATCCGGCTCCAGACTTTGCTGGAAGAATCTGATGGTGAAAATCCAAAGTGGGCTGACTTGACGTTTCACTAGGTTCTGTAATCCACCTAAGATGGCAAGTCTCATTAATACCTAAGAGCTTGTATGTCTGCAAATGGAATTAATGAATATCAAGTTACTTCTGTACAATTTTTATTCTAGCTAAAGAGAAAGTTGGTTCTTTTTTTTCCTGGTGCTTTTGGATTTGTTTCAGTACATGACCATAGATCCTAAGAGCCATTTGAAGCACAAAGAGGAAAAGCCAAGGAGGTTTTCAGAAGTGTATATAGAATTATAATTTCAACTTTTGTAGAATTTCTGTTTTATTGGCAATAATCTTTTCCATAGGCTTTTTACTAACAAAGAAGAAAATAAAATTGCACTGTCTGGTCTTTCTTAAAGGTTTTTGTAGAAAAGACAGACCCCTGGATGAAATCCCCTAAACATTTGGACCCTTAAATAGCTATAAGGGAAGTTCTGCATTGCTTATACCTCAGACAGAACCATAGCCCTTGACTTAAGGGAGGGCAGCAGAGAGGATCATTTTACAAGGAATAGGAAAGCAGCGCCCTAGGGTAGCCTGCAATAGTGTCACAAGATAGGCAGTTTTAGCAATAGGAATTTGTATCCTGTTGTTGTTTGTGGGGGCCGGGGTGGTCTGTCAAAGCAGGATTCAAGGCAGGAGTCTCCTACATCAGAGCAAGTTACCAGGTTAAGTGTCATTCACAAGGAGGAGGTGGGGGTTAAAATCTAGGATATTGTGAAAACACACCATTTTAGAAATCTCAGATGGTCAGGTGGGAAATACGTTCCCTCCCCTCTAGCCCCTGCGAGCTTTAACTCTGAAGCTTTTTTTTTTTTTTTTCCTCCTGACCTTAGGACAGCAATTTAGTACTGTCTGTGTCCGTCAGAACTTGGAGCTTTTTTTTTTTACATTTCGTTTTCAAACCTTTGTGTATAGCTAAAAGGGCTAGCAATTACCTGTTTGTGTGTTTGTTTTTGTTTCAGGAAGCTGTGCTGTTCCAAACTTAAGAGGTGGTCAACACTGTGACTCATGGCTCAGAAGGGGCTGTGAAATCTAAATCATTATTGCCTGCAGCTCCTTAGATGGAGTCTGCCTAGGTAGTCTGAATTTTTTGTTTTCTGAAGGCAGTACAGCTCTGTGGGGAACCAATCTGATAGAATAATTATAAATAGAACTGGTGAAAAGAAAGGTGTAAAAAGTACACCATTCCATGGGTTTCAAGGCAAGCATTTGTGTTCAAGTAGAAATTTGAGGTTTCATTTGTTTAAATTCATTTGATTTTCAGTGAAGGAAAATAGGGTCTTGAAATGTCTTCTCCAGTATGTCTGTTAAAATAAAAATGGCAGGAATCCTTAATCTCTACTCAGCCCAGGTGAGATTGGAACTCCAATTTCTACTAGCCCATCTGCATGACCTAGAGACAAAGTTACGGGATACTCCCAGCTGGCTTTACTGTAGTGCTCTTGGAGGAGGATTTACTGGCACAGCCTTTTCCCCCGGTGTGTTATCGGCCACCGGCCACATTTGGTGGAGGTAGCAGGAGAGCAGTAGCTCCTTTCAGAATCCCCGAGTGAATCTGTCCCTGGATGAAACTTTTCATAATCACGTCTTCACAAATGTCTGATATTCCATATTGCAAGGGATGCTCCTGAGTTGTTTTCAGCCATCTGGATATAGGTTTTGTCCACCCAAATGGCATGTGTGTTTTTCAATGCATCTGAGGCCTGGGTGTGTAAGTTCTTTGTTGGGCTGCTGCTAAGACGGATGTTTGCACACCAGTTTATATGACCATATCACTAGTAAAAATTTCTTTCTCTTTATAGAGATTAGAAGGCTTATTATCCTCCTCTCAGGGCATGCATACAGCTTCCATCAACTTCACCGTTAATGAGAGCACTGCATAGACAGATCGCGAGGAGAATCCAAAAACCTTTTACATTTTCACTCAGCCTGTGTTTACAATGTTAGTAAATTCTGCAGCTGGAGTTGAAGACAAGACAGATTAGCCATTTAAAACCAATTTTCCAACCCCATTTGTATTTAAATAATCTTGTTACAAAGGACTCCGTGGTTCAGAACAAACTAGGCTTATAATTATATTTTCAATATGGATAAATCAGCTGTGTGTGGACACACTAGCTATTGATTGGAAGACATGAAACATAAATCTTATGGTTTGTAACAAAAAAATGATTTTCCAGTGTTTTTAAGTGTTGAATAATTCAGAATTTTCTTTACCTGCATATGCACCACAGCTTGAATCAGTTCAAATTGTGTATATTACTGGGACAAAAGTGTGGGCTGTGATACAATGCTATTTCATTTTAGATAGCAATTTTTGTGCCATCTATATTGAGAAATACTTTACAAAGCTGAAAAACACAATTATGCAGGAAGACACAAAGGAAAGGGGAGGAAGGATTCAAAGAAGTATGTAGCAAAAGGAGAAAAGGGATGTTCTTTAGTGAAAGAATGATTGAAGTTGAAAGACGTTATGGAATTGGAGATAAAAGGAGACTGCTCTGACAGTGGCAGAGCAAGTTCTTATATTAGAACCATGAAACTGTGAAAGGACAATAAAGGGAAAAATGGTGTAGATAGCAAGGAGATACTTCACGCTCTGTGCAAATACTTGCACAAATGAAGCACAAGTTTGGAGATCCCTGTTAGTTGGTGAAGCTCCTCCACTGTCAACTGCATATGGAAGGGAGAATGAAGCTGTATAGCTTCAGGTGGAAGGGAGGAACAGTGAGCCCTAAACCCAAAGGTGGATCACAAGATAGGAATTGCACCTCTGCTGTTGGACAATGACATCTGGGTCACAAAAGATACAGAGCAGCGCTTCCCCCAGGAAGAAGTGCCGTAGAATCAGTCCCGCCTCCTGCAGGTGCTATGAGAGGACTGGAGAGGTGACAGGAAGCTGAGGATGGTTTAGGAGTATGTAACTCAGGGGAGCAAGAAAAGTCTTTAATAGAGGTGATAAGATCCCTTGCATCCTCTTTCCTCAGGAAAACCCCTGCTTGCTTGTGTGAGCTTTTGCTGAACCAGAGGCTTTTCTAATGAAATCCAGAGGAGGGTCATTCTTAATTGGCTTATAAATCTACTGGAGTGCTGTAAACTTTCCCATTTCCTCTCTAGCTGGATAATGATTGTGGAACTGTTTTGGTGAGTTAATTATTGTGAACATAGCTAGAATATTAATCTTCTTGTCAGATTTATAGTTGTGCTAATTTATTCTAAAGCATCTTTTAGCTCCAAGTCCTAACGCCCTCCAAGCAAAACCAGAGCAAAATTCTACCTGTAGTAAAGACGAGTCCTGCATTGTTTGCTTAGATGACAGCATGAGTTTATTTGCCTTGTTATAATGCTTCCTGCCATACTAGTATTCAGATATATTTAATCTCCTCTATATACAGTAATTATTGCCAGGCAAACAGGTATTAAACATTATCTGTGGATTATTTTCTTTTCTATCACCTTTTGCTCTCAGAAGTGAAGAAGAAAAAAGCCAATTGCTACTTTCAAGTAGGAATGAAGGAACCAATTCAGCCTTGCTGCAGGGAGGCAAGGCTTTCTAGAGGCTTTCATCACTTTTCCTATAGGAGCTATTATTACAGCTTTTGAAGAGGCAACCAGTAGCCATTAGTTGTATTTAGAACTGCTCTGATTTAAGTCTGTCTGATTCTGAGATGCTGTTTGGATGTTACTAATTTGCTTCTAATTCTGGTTTAGCTTACTGAGCTGGCTGCAATCCTGGCCTCTTGAGTATGTTCTCAGGAAATCTGTCTTGATACTGCCAGGGCAGTTCTTCTGTTGGGAAAATAGTTCAGTGTGTCATTGTATCTGCTTTTGTTAAGTGCACTGGGTATGGATTTATGCCTGAATAAAATAGATATACACAGAATACAAATTACACTTCAGTGTTGAGATACCCAAATTATTGTTAAGCTAACTGAATTTTGCATGAATTCTGTGACTTTACAATATGCTTTTATAGTTGCTTAACTGTAAAGTGATATCAAGATGGAGTCTAGAGAATTTAATGCTGATATTATCATGATGCTCATCAATTCTTGTGCTTGGTATCTGGCATCAGTTTGCACTTATCCAGGAAACTGCAAGAAAGTGGCTATATGCAGTCTGCCATCATCACTGACTTCCTAATCCTGTTCCTTTGCACGTTGCCTAAAACTTACCTGTTCTGTAACTGTTTAGCTCAGTGAGGCTATGAAATGACCCTTGGCTTCTAATTTCTACATCCCATATTTTCTGTAGGACCTGGTCTCTCCACTGCTTCATTATGTCTAGGGTCTATGAGACGTGACTCTAGTGCTGGCTCTAACAGATTAGAGTGGGAAGAGGGGTGTGCGTGGTTCTGGTTGTTGAAGACTGGCCCTAAAGCATTCCTGTCTTCCAAGGATCTCCTGCAGATTTGTCTGCCACAGCCACAAAGCTATTGTTTTCCTTTCCAGGCTTTCACTACAAGAGTAAATGTTAGTGGCAGCATGCTAAGATAGACATGGTAAACAGTGGACATTTCCTCTCAGATGAAGAATTTTGGCCATATCGGTAGATCAAGTTTCATTATTGTTTGCAAATCATATTCTATGGTATGTGAAGCTATAAATAGGTGCCTTTACAAATTATAAATAAATATGGAACAAATAGTGCTTCAATCCATTTATAGTTTCACCTCTGGTGAGCAAATGACCATTTGCAAATGGACTAAAATGAGAAAGCAGCGTAGAGCAAAGAACAAACAGTAAAGCTGTTTTGCTAAAGGAAAATGCATCATTAATTTGTTCGTAGCAAACAATTTACAAAGATTAGCCAGATAAAAACGTCCCAGGGATAAGCACTAAAGCTGATCCACCCACAGCTGAAAGCCATTCTGAAACAATAATAGTTGGATTGACTGCGGTGCTGTGCAGAGAAGTTACCTGACTCCTCAAATTGCTTCCACAGCCAGTCTGCGTGTATATATACTCAACAAAGAAAGAGCCTTTACAGAATACAATATGCAAATATTTTTCTTCTACAGTGTTCCCAATGAAGCCTATGCTAATTTCCATAGTCCTTCTGGGTCATATTAATCAGGACTGAGTAGCTTCTGGGGTTGGTAATGAGATCTGGAGTTTTTATCATTATAAAAAGCCAGTTTAAATCCAAATGGAATGATTCTAAGGCAAAAAGCTCATTTATATTTTGTGCTGCTGAGCATCCTGGTAGCAGCCAGATGATGGTGAAATGCACAAGGAGAAACACTTGACATCGTTGGGAGTTGGGAGTTGTTTGGGCAGAGTCCTTAGTGGAAAGGTAGTCGGAACTTTTGGGGCCTTTGTTCATGGAGTACCTTTTTTTTGTTGTTTGAAAGGAAAACAGAAAATAGCACCACTAGTCAGCACTGGATGTGCTTCCAAAGCATGGGTCTTGATTTCTTTGCAGTTGTTTGGTACATTTTGGGACAACTGGGAATAGGTCTAGTTGTCCTAACATCCAATTATTTTGCAAACTCTTAAGCTAATGAGTGCTCTGACTGTACTATCATGTACTATGAAATAAGATGGGTTGTTTTGCTGCTGAAAATTGTCACTTATACTGATTCTCTCAATTAGACTAATCTTAATAATTAACTAGTTTATCATCTCCTCTCATTTGACTTGGAGTGCTCAGATCTTTAGCAACTGCTATAGGATTGTACCTATTTGCTCTGAAGCCTTTCTCAATTTTGGATTATTCCTGTAGCAAAAAGCTCATGAACAGAGAAGTGGAAACCTGTGGCTTGTGCTTGTGGCTGGTGGACACAATGTGTAATAACAAGAGGCGAGCTATATACAAATCATTGCAAACCACTCTAGGACTGGGATTTAATTGAGATATTAAACATTGACAGAGTATTGGCTAAGCAAAACAAAGTGGTGTTATATAGATATCAGGTTTACAGATCAGACATGCTAATAAACTGGTGAGCACCTTGGAAGGAGGAGAAAGAATTACCATGATACCTGAAATGGAGTTGAGACAGAGGAAGAGGGAGATGGCAAGAGAGGTAGAAAGCTGTAGTTAATGACCAAAGCTTCAATACCTGAAGTAGAAAAAAGACCAGTTTCATTACATCTTCAGTCAGTATGAGCGGATCTTTTATCTCTGCTCATCCACTTCCTGCTTCTGTGTTTAGCAGATTTGTATCCTATTTTGAGTTAATAAACTCAGTGTTTCCTCTGCTAGACTCCCATCAGAAGCAAGGAGGCACCTACAAACCACTTCTGAGATAAGTTTCTGTGAACGTATCCCTCTTTCAGAAAAGTTTCTTCAATATTAAAATTGGATTTAGCACAGTTGCAGTGCAGGGGCAAGGGGGTGGAAAATCAAGTATCATGCAAGGGCCTGCAGGATTTAGAGGGAGGACACTGTGGTGTTTTTTTTTTNAAGAAACAATTTGATCAGATCTTTTTTACCAGCCAATGCCTGTACTGGAATATTCCAAGTTTGGAAGTAGTGTTCTCTAGTGCCTAATACAAGCAAAATATTAATACTTAGTATATTTTATTAGATGTTACAGAAGAATTAAGGAGATTACTGATATTTTAAAAAAAAAAAAGGGAAAAGAAATATTCTTGGTGTGGAGCACATTTTTTTAATACATTCCCTTTCCAAATGTGTGGTTTATGTTTCACATTCTTTCAGTGGCTTCCACGTTTACAGCATGAGAATTTTAAAAACACAATCTTTCATCTTGAAGGTCATTATACTGGTTGTACTTTTGATTCTGAAAGTTGTTTCTCAGGGGAATGGCGAAGGATAGAAATTCTTAGAGGATCCCTTGAGGTACAAAAACAGTAGGAACAAAAGCTGTTATCAGCAGAATAAGTAAGCCTGTCCCTATTCCTTTGAAATGTAACTTAACTGTGAAACTTTTTAATATGCATCTGACACTTTGGGGGAGTTGCATATACCTGTTCTGCAGCATTCAGCTTATGTTTCTAGAGTCTGTAATCAGAGATAAAACAAAGTGTGACCAAACTAAGAGAGAGAGTAATCTTTAAGTAGCATTACTTGAACTTTAATCCTTCAGGGGATAAATGTTCATGAATTGGGGGTGCAAATACAAGCCTGGAAATACTATAAAAGTTGCATATATATACCTTTACGGTTTGGAGGAGAGATGAGATTCGGCTCAGAAATAAAACCCAGTCAAGTAGTTGAACTCAGGGAACACTTAATGCGAGTCACTTATTTTTAATCTAAATATGCAAGCTCCCTCATCAGTGATTAGGATGGACAAGTCTTCTCTGGAGAAGATTCTTCCTTTCCTGAGACAAGGTTTGATAGGCTTTGGAGAATTCATGTGGAAAGACCAGCTTCCTTTGAGAACTGAACCTAAACATGAACTACGCCAGAATAATGATTTCATTTACAGCAGCTTACATTTGGAAATTAGACCTATCAGTTTAAAATATGCTTCATAGTTGCCTCAGGAGGGTCACTATCCTGACAGAAAGTCAAGCAAGCATCCAAACTTGTACTAGTACATTTAAGAAAGCTGATGCAAAAAGAACTTTATACCTCCAGCTTGGGAACTGTTTTGAAGACTAAAGCAATTCTAGCAAAGCATAGCAATTCTATATAATTCAATAAATCCCCACAAATCTGAGATTCAGGTCCTCTCTGATGGCACTGGGATGGTAGCTGATTTTGGCTGATGCTTTCAAATTGGGGTGATGTTGGGGGATAATAACAGTGTCTTGAGGTTGCAGGGTGGGAGTTTTATAGCAGCATCAAAAGAAAACTGCAGTCTGACTTCTGGATCCAAATCTTCTAATTCTTCTTTACTCTCATGTTGTCATCAGGAGACTTCTAAATGTCTAAAGTGAGTGTCCTACATTCTCCATGTCAGACCCAAGCCTGTGTTTCCCTGGTAGTCTCTGGGCACAGATGTTCTCTCTGTACTGCAGTGTTGGTCCACAGCTGTTCAGCTCTCCCTGTCATGTCATTCAGACCCGAGAGTGTTTGGATGCCAGTCATATTGTACGTGTGCCTGGCGAACAAAATATTTCCACTAGCAGTGTCCATTAATGATAACACCTGCAGGTTGTATGTATGTCACTCCACTTGGCTTGGCCAATGCTTCTTTTTGCTTTCTTGTTTGGACTTCAGTTTTATTTTAAAAGAGAGAGAGAGAGAGAGAAACAAAGAAACTATAGAAACAGTGCCTACTGGAAAGCCATGTAGTCTATTACTCAGTAAATAAATACAGACAGAATTTAGTCAGGAGAGCCAATGTCAAGATCTATCCTCTTTGGAGGATATCTTCTGGATATTTCTTTCTTGCATCAACTGGTTCTTCAGGGAAGAGATTTGCTCTTCAAGTAAGAGGGCACACTTCAGTGTTGTCGTGTCCCCCCCCCCCCATAAAGCAGTCTCTGGGAAGGAAAAAATTCCTTAGAAAACATTCCTTAGAAGTTTAAGAAGAATTTCCACCTCATGGCTTTCAAGTTGTTTTGCAATGGAATCATTGTTCAAACATCTGTCATTATGTTCATTACATGTCTTTAGAATAGGTAGTTTTCCTTGCTTTTGCTTTGTGTCTCAGAATGCATAAATTCAGGCTTTTATGTGCATCCAATGTGTGGTCCTTTATAAGCACTCTCTACTCTCTTTAAAGTTTCTAATTTCAGCTTGTTTCTTTTTACAAGATCACAAACACAAAAACATAAATGATTTATGCTGAAGAAGATTTCGATAAATGTAGTCTTTTCTTGGTTTTGTTTTTTTGTGGAAGGAGAATTAAAACTTCCTTGTTTTTGGTATTGAGAGAAATCTAATGTCTAGGCAGACTTAGATCCCTTCCCAAGTTTTAGTCCATTTTGTCAGTGAAGACAGCTGAATTGTGCAGTTGACTTCTGTAGAGAGCCCGTTGTGTTAACAAATTATACCCAACAAACCATAACAAAGTTCAGTCAGCCAAAGCAAAAAGTTTCCCAGTAGAATGATTTAGAAAATTTCCAGTAGTTGTGATTTGTATAGCAGTCATGCAGTTCATCATCGACACATTTACAGGTAGCAACTTGTTGGCAGTAAACCTCAAGATTTGGTACTATAGTAAGGAGAAAACAATCAGATGTGCTCTCCTGTCCTGCTATCTGCAGAACCTGTGGAGTTATAAATACGCACAAAAAAAGGAAAAGATGGTTATTCTTACGAAAACTGATTCTTTCAAATCTGATGGCTGTGGAGGTCATGTCTAGTAGCTCCTGGGTGTGCTGCTGGAAATATTCTGAATTCCCCCATAGGAGGAGGGAACTTCATGTTCTGCAGCAATGCGCAGGACATCTTCACAACTCCCCTACTTGTGCTGTTCCCCCCGACCACCTTTATTTTTTTCTTAAACTTTTTCCTTTAACACCTCTTCTATCCTGTTGGACTGGGACACATATATTATGATATATGATGATAGAAAAGATTAAAACTTCGATAGCCTTTAGTTTCCTATAGAGTTCAGAGGGATATCTAATTTCTCTGGAAATTATCAAGTGGAAAAGAATCTGAATACAGTTCTGGAGGTTTTGGAAGTTCTCAGTATCTCCTTTCTAACTGGGACACTTCCTATTACCACTACTTGAAGCAAGTAGTTACTGACTTTGAACACTGCTGTCTGAGATCTGTGAGGTTACTCAGGTAGAAGTAACTTCTCATCTGAATGAGGATTTTAGCCAGTGATCTGGCAAACATATGAGCATTTAACTCATGCATTTACATTTGCAGAGTAAGCCATGAAGCATAACAATTTAGAAATGAGGAAATCTGAAATGTTGATTCCACAGCAGTCTATAACAGAATTTCCAGTGGTGCCAGGATTTCATCCCACACCTGTAATTAGGTAAGGAATGTAAAATATGTTAGAGTAGGGGATATACAATTATGTACTTGCTGAACTTGAAAGTTGATAGGTTTTCTCATTTGCTGTGGAGCTTGTTTTCCTCTTTTTCTGGAAAACTGTTTTGCTACCTATTTGTCTCTTGAGGGGTTTTCTTCTTACCTACATTTTGTGGCTGGCCAGAATCGCTAGAAGCAACTGCATATCTGCAGTTTGATTTTTAAAATGAGCTGCAGCAGCACATTCCCATGAAATAAGGCCTGGACTTCTCACTATCTTCCACCTAACTTTGTTTCTTCTTTTCTCTCTACTAAGCTGGAGGTCAGCTTTTAGTGTTTAGCCTTAGTGTTTGAAGGCTTATAATAGTACCTGTTTGGATTATATCAGACATTCGGTTACAACTTTGTAAAATATGTGCACTATTTCATAAGCATGCATGTGGTAAAGCATACATCATTGTAAAGGTTAAGAGAAATAGTGATCTGCAAGGAATAATAGTATGAAATTAGGTTCACAGATATTTGAGACAGTTTTGAAGAGTTATTGGCAAACATGCAGAGCAGGAGTGTGTCTATATTATGTAAAAAATTAAATGCATAGGACAGTGGAGAAAGAAATCGGAGAGAGGGAAAGCAGAATTTTAGGTGGCATTTATCCAGCCACGTCTGTGAGAATGCGACAATGATGATTTATAATTACTGTGATGAAAATAATGATGATTCTGCTGCCATGTTTTTATGATAGCCTCAGGAGTATAAGCAATTATGAGATGATCAGTTGATTCTACACACTCGCAAATTTAGCTATTTATCATAAATGGTTTAGTCCCTTGGACTTAGTCCAGGTTCTTATTTTATACAGTTGGTTGTAAAAAGGGCAAGTGGAAGGAAACAAATTTCCTCTAGTTGCATGTACTAAATCAAAGTTGGTTCTATTAACAGAATCCATATTCTCAATTGCAATGGTTGTTTATTCCAGATTTAAAACAAACAAAACATACACACACACAAAAAAAACACAAAATAATAATAATTAAAAAAATCCTCACAAAGAGTCACAGAACACACCTGTAGTTCCTCTTTGGAAACTTTCAGTGGTTACCTAAAAACAAGCCTATTAACACTTCACCCTTTCTCTGCGTTTTACCTTCATAAAAGTTGGATGTTCAGTGATCAAATTAGATGGAATTCAGGGACTCCAACTTTCATATTTGGTTCCACGACCACCAAAACCTTTCTGTAGTGATCCCCATCCCAATATTGTCATTCATGGAAAACTCTTGCTGATTTCAGGGCCTCCAAAACTCTTGTTATTTATAAAGCCATTTTATGATAAATTGTGGTTTCGATACCTTTGTAGCTGCCAGAAAATATTTTGTCCCATCCCCTCTACCTTCCCCAAAAGACCCTTGGCTTTGACATGTGACAAGAAAGAGGCACACTAAAAAGCTACTGATGGATGTTCAAGTGTATAGCCAAATTCCTGAATAATACTACACAGTTGTACACTGAGTCATACATTGATCTTTTGCTGCTGCTTCTATAGTGTTATAAAGTGGCTGGAATATTAACAGAAGGAAAATGTTTTGCTCAAAATTAGTCAAGACAATTTCACCATAAGTCCCAAAGCACTTTCAAGGCCTTAGATTTTCCTGATTTTCTTTTTTGATTCTTATTCCACAATGGGATGTGATTAAAACTTCTACCTTGGACTTTGGTAATACTTGTCTTAGTTTTTCTGAGACAGAGAGGCAAATCAGTGAAAAGGCACTTTATATTTTTTAAAATAAATTTATTCGCAGAATCCATTAACGTACTGGAGCAAACTTAAAAGCTCAACATACTGATAATGGCTTCCTGCAGTCTAACAGTACTTTACGTACAATAGCTATGGTTTTTCTGTTTGTTTGCTTGTTTGTTTTTCCTACACTGATAGTCAGGCAAGCTGCTTATCTACTTCTGGCTGTTGCATGACCTTCTTGCTGCCTTCTAGGGCCCTTTATGCATTCAGGCACAAAACTTAATGCAACATCGAATGGTACCAGAGGGTTTCTTTGTCTGGGCGGCAGCAGGCATAGTGATTAAAAGCAAAACATCACCGTGTCGCTGGTGAAGTAGCAGCGCAGTCAGGCCTAGATGCCTAGTGGCCCTGGTCCAAAAACAATGAGCCATGGCCTGCCTTTCATCAATTTGTCTTAAATCCCCCTGATTAGACATGTTTCTTTATCATATGTTAATCACTATCTTCCTGGCCTGGTTATACCTACTAGCTTTCAAGCACATGGTTGTATGAATGGATTCATTGTAATTCAGATTTGGCAAATAAGCTAATGTTTTCCTATGTTCTTTATAGTTGGTTAAAAGCTGAAAACCCGGTGTTTGTATCATTCAAATCACGCAGATTTTTCATCTCTGTGCAGCCATATACTTCCTGCTACCTTGGGCTATTCTTCTAGGTCTTGGCAGACTTCCTTCAGGGATCAAAAGAACACCCCTGCATTGCTGTGTTGCTTTTAAAGTAGCTCTGATTGACAGTGAAGGCCTCATCTCCTGAAACTTTCCCATGACAAGGTGAGGGGCTTTGGCCCAGAGCAGCATTCGGTTCCCTCTTACTTTCTAATCTGCTGGCTCAGTGAGCCAGAATGAGACATCTCTCAGGAGTAGTGGCAGACAATGGGAGAAATGATGGGTCTGTGGTGAGGCTTTTCAAATGAAATGTGGAGCTGAACCTGTCCCAGCTGAGGATAGCACTGAAGCCAGGTCCTTCACTTCCAAATGAGCACAAATTTTTCTTTTCCAAGGTACCTGTTTCTTGTACTGGCCGCTTCAGTTTGTAATGGCACCAAGGGTGATGGTAGCATTAGAGAACACTTAGTGGCTCTCACGCCTTCAGTTGGTTCAACGTTAGGCAGCAGCAAAATACCTTGCAGCTTAGACTCACAGGTTTGGACATGCAGAGAAACAGAACTGTAGGAAACTGGGGAACCTCCAGGTCGAGTGGTGGAAGAGTTGAGGAATCTCCTAAGTTAACCAGATGCTTAGCTGAGAGGTTTAGAATTACAGTTTTGAACTTCAAAGGCTTAAATCTGCTCAAGTCCTTTTGAGAGTCTTTACATGAATCTAGTTTTATGGTTATATAAATTTTGGGGCAGTGGTAGAAGGGACTCTGTTCCATCACAGAAGAATTGTAATGAAATGGCAGTAGACTTAGGCAGATCGATACCACTTTTCTCTGCAGTTTTTTTTTTAAAAAAAAGTTACAGCAGAAAAGCCAGTTATTGCAGTGCTACTTAATTCACTTAGTAATAGGGTGCATTGATTGATATTATCATAAATAACAAAACGCTTCATCTGTGCCTCTTCATCACCCTATCATATTACACATACAGGCTGAGACAAAAAAAAAAAAAAGCTACAGCCCTTCTGAGCCTCAGGCTAACAAGCCTTATTGATTGCACTTGTCATGAGTAATCTAAAGCTAAAAGATAACAACTGATAGGATCTGTATGTAACTATTGTAGGCCAGGCTTGAACCCACTATTTTCTATATGGGTGCTGATGTCTAAGCAGCTGCAATGTGTTACTGGAAGCCAAGTGCAAACAGAAGCCTCATGTTCTTAGCAGTGACTGGCAAAATCAATCTTAATTAGGCTGCAGATATTCAAGGCCACTTCTAAACCTGAGCCTTTTCTTGATCCCCTTTAATTATGTATTCAGATCAAAATGACATCCTGAGCTATTATCCTGCTTGTTAAACCCACTCAGTCACTTGTTGTCTGAGCAAATGCACCTACGTTTTACTAAGCGGCATAAATGGTTTCCTCCATTGGTCCTCTTGCTATGGGAGCTGCAGCTGTGTCCTTCAGCATCTTGATTTCCAGGACTCACTGCAAAACTTCAGAGTTACTTCATGGAAGTTACTTTTCTGTTCAGATCATCCTGAGCTGTCATTTGGCCTCTTTCTCTGTTGGCTTCCAGGGGCACCTCTGTTCCTAGGTGATAACTCAGAGCATTTTTAAGGTATGTGCAAGGAAACAAAAGCATTTCTTTTGTTTTTTTTTGTTTTTATCTCAAATATGAGTTCTTACAACTACTCACTTGCACTTCTCAGGAAAAGAGGCACAGAGGAGCACATTAGGCGTGGGAGCTTGGACACTTATATTTAGTAATTAGCAGGGCTGACATTTAGGATTAGGAGACGAGCAAAGGATGTTCAACCAACCTGCAGACTGAGGCTAATTTAGTGTTGTACATGTGACCTTTTCTTTAAAAATGTGCTGCAAACACTGATTCTTTGGGTCTGTATGGTATGCAATGCTGAAAGAAGGTAATCGAAACTGAGCAAAATGCCTGAGCTAGCATAAAATCCCATCAACTTGCATACGGGTGAGACAGTAGGTGGAATGGGAAGGTAACATCTGATAAAACTGTAATTTTAATCTCTCGATATTTTCTGAAAGGGATGGGCAGAATACTGTGAGGCAAGATACCATACTCCTGAGGCTGTTCATTTGGTAGCAAGCTGAACTATATATGAAAATGAAAGCTAGAAAAATTGCAAATGTTTAAACAAAATCTATAGTAGTGCGTGCACAGTGGAGGTGATGCCAATGAAGGTCTTTACTTTATATGGAGACCAGCACATTCCAGCGTTTATTCAGACCAACAGGTCATACTCCCTGCTTATAAACACTGTTTGTCAGAGCTCCTTTTGTGTAACCCCTTCGTGTTTCTCTCTCATTTCTATTTTTTTTCTTGTTTGTACTCCTTTCAGTGGAGCTTTGCTTCTTCTATTATTTAGTCCTACTTGCAAAGTTTTGTTGGATGTAATTTCCATACATTCTATTTGTTGTAAGTTTTTTTATTAACTTTTATGGCACTGTTTTGCTGGTACTGAGCTACTAAACATAAATGCACTGCAGGCAAAAAAAAAAATATTGAATGCTACCTCTGATAAGTAGCAAAGGGAATAGTTTCGTGCCAGTCCTGTAAGAAACGTTATGAACTCAAATTTTCAGGAATCAAATAGGAAAAAAATCTCAACGGCATCAACGGCTTAGTTTTCTGAAAGGCACTGTATCCTAGTTTTGCCAGAGGATATAGTTATGAATCTAGAAAGCAGGATTTTCATTTTCCTTTGACTTCAGTGTACAACTGAAAATTCTGCTCTACTCTACTACTGCTCTCAGAAAGAAAGCTGTAAGTAAAGCTCTTACTTGTGTATGTTACACTGGACCTTAGAAATGGATCTGTGATGCCCTAAATCAGAAGAACGACTCCTGTCATTTCCAGGATTTATTAGTCCTTTGTGCTCTGTAATTTTCTAGTAATGTTTGAGGCTTCTGTACACCTGCTGCACAGAGAGCAAAACTTTAGAGAACTCTTTGGATGTACCTATAGAATAATGTTATTCGTGTACTAATGTGGCTTGGTTTAGTCAGAAATTGCTTTCTTCATGCTTTAGTAATAGCTTTGTTTTTTGGTTGCTCTAATACCAGTTTTGGCCCCAGGTATCTTTGTCACTACTGCGACCTAGTGTCAGTGTTGTCCAGTTTTTAACCTGCTCTCCTCATGAAAAAGTCACACAGGAGTGACAAACTGTGAATTATCTTCAGGGAGGTCCTGACAAGTGCCCTGGCCAAAGTATCAAAAGCAGAGCCAAGGAGATAGGATTCAGGAGAAGAAGGGACAACTGCAGTGTAGGCTGGTGAGACTACAGGACCCCAAAGGTCCTATTGTGTGTATGGATGCTAACAAACTATTTGTCTGTTGTATATCACTATTCACTTTTACTTTATTTCAACTTTTGATCAGAGACAAAAGCTTTATTTATTTATTTATTTATTTTTAAATAGGTAACATGGTTGTTTAATATGATTTATGTTTTTTGGTTGCAAACATTGTCTATGAGGTTGTTGTTTTTCTCTTTTCTATTTAAAATTTAAGGTACAAGAAAAATGTTTGTTGAGGCTGACAAAATGACCATCTAATTGAGAGGATCTAAGTTACATGCTGCCTACTATATTGATGGATATACCTTATCAACTTTTAATATGTAGTCCTGCAGTCCTTTTAGTAAATAATGAATCAAGAATTTCAAATAATTCCTTAGTATTCACTTTAGATAATAAACATTCTAAGCTTTACCATTAGACTTATGTTTTATTTGTGATCTTTTACATTTTTTAATTTATTTTTTAAGTTTTGACATGCCCTGGAGAGGGAATTTTATTTTTCTGTCTTTGTTTTTTTTAAATTCCTGTTTTTGCTTTCTGGGCAAAATCATGACCTTCAACTTTCCTCCATCACCACTGGGTAATCACTAACTTTCAAATTAATATTCTTCCCTGTAAGTGATTACTGCAGCATGACCTTACAAAGTTAGCTTGAATTTTAGCCCAGATTCATGTCGGTCTGGATTTATAACGCATTCTTGCTAGGTGTCCAATAGGGATGTTTCCTCATCCTGAGGCTATCAGGCAGTTTCAAAAGTAACATGCACAGTAGCTGTAATGTTATTCTTAGTTTTCATGATCTGAGTGGCCTGGAAGCAGTAAGAAACATGTCATGATCCTCAGGATCAGGGCTGAATCTGACCTCTTATTACCCAGGAGAAAACAGAGGGTAAACAAATACCTTCAGATAGAAATTAACATTAATTCACTCCTGCCTCCCCAAACCTGCCAAAGGTCGCTACTCATCTGGGCTATCAATATGCTAATGTTCACAAACTCAAACATAAAACAAAACAAAAACAACAACAGCAACAAAAAAACCCTGGCTCTTGGCAGAACAATTCTTTCACCCACTACTAGAAATTTGTTTCTGCTAAGGTCTTTACTTCCTGCTTTCTCTAGATTACGTTCATGAAAGTCATGTTTTGAAATGATAAGTTGGTGGAGCACTGAATCTTTATTTGAACTAATTAGCTACTCTATCTTTGATATGGGCTTTTGCTTCATTTTTGACAGTGTACCATTATCCTTTCAAGAGGTATCCTGCTCTGCTTCCAGGCATACTGACTTTCCAGCTACACTGTGAGCAATTGTTTGCAGTAACACATCTGTTCAAACCACCCTATTTGTGTAAGAGTTATTACTGTAAAGCTCAGTACTCTGTTACCATTATTGCTCAGTAATGGATGAGGGAGAGCCACACTTGGAGAAGACTGAGCACAAGCAGAAGAAAGACTTAACCAAAGTAAAATCCAAGAACACAACTCAAACTGTTTCTTATGGAGTATTTTACTTGTCAGGTAACACTCCACGCCAAGTCCCAGTTCAGCTGGACAGATACCTGAATACTTACTGTGCTTTTTCTTCAGAATGTAAAGGGAAACCTTATCAATGCAGTTCTTAAATAGATTACATATTTAGGATGAAAAAAAAAAAAGAATGTATTTGATTCTTTTTCAAGACGGAGATGAACTAAGTGATTTGCCCAGGTTCTCCAGCTTCTCCGAATGAGGAGGATTTGAAAAAAATTGGAAAGCACACCCACCCATGCACCTTGACTTTGTCCTGCCTGTATTATCAGCGTGAGCTATGTCATCTTCCCTATCTCCATCTCTCCTGGCATGCTAATTGCCACTGGAAATCGGGATGAATTGTCTTAGAAGGGCACACAGTAACTTCCAAAAAGTCCCCACAGTGGGCAAAATCAGGGACCAGGACAGTGAGGCTGCCTGTGAGGCTCTTTTGTTCTGCATTTCAGACAGACTTCTGTATTTGCATTATCAGACTCCAGTAGGGATTTCTGTTAAAAGAGTCTATTAGCAGTCATGATGGGTAACTTCAAAAGTGCCCTTTCCTGATTGCAGGCTAACGTGTGCATGGCAAACTATAAAGTCACGCATAACATTTATGATAGTGAAATACATCACTGACATACTACAAGAGTTTGATTTGCTCCAGGACCCAGCTTTGTGACTCATCAGCATTTTATATAAATAGGATCATTTGTTTTCTCCCACAGACAGTAAAAATAAGAATGTAGTTAATGATAAAATATTCATACAAAAAAAAAAAAATCCTCCCCCCTCTTTTTTTTTTCCCCCTGAGGAGAGTAGTTAAAGATGACAGAACAAGAAGAATATGCAAGAAAACGGTCCTATGAATTCTGGACTCTCTTCCTGTTACTATGTTAAGTTAAAAGTCACTCAGGACCAACTTACCAACTGTATAAGTCTTGCCCTCTACCTCAACATTGGTAAGGCCACACCTGAAGCACTGTGTACAGTTCTGGGCCCCTAGTACAAGACAGACATGGACAATACTGGAGAAAGTCCAATGAAGGGCCACGAAGTTGATACAGGGACTGGAGCACCTCTGCTATGAGGAAAGGTTGAAAGAGTTAGAACTCTTTAGCCCGGAGAAGGCAAGTCTTGGGGGGATCTCATCAATGTATATAAATACCTGAAGGTACAGTGTAATGAAGATGGAGCCAGACTCTTTACAGTGGTGCACAGTGACAGGACAAGAGGCAATGGGCACAAACTGGAAAATAAGAGGCCCCATCTGAACATCAGGAAGCACTTCTTTACTGTGCGGGTGACTGAGCAATGGAACAGGTTGCCCAGAGAGGCTGTGGAACCTCCCTCCTAAGGCAGCCTGTTTGAGCAGGGGGGAGTTGGACCAAATTACCTCCAGAGGCGCCTTCCAACCTGAACTGTACTGTGACTCTGTAATGGTAATCTTGTATTTCTGAGATTAATGTGTAAACACATAAAAATGTTGAGCAAAATCACTCTGTTAGTGCCACATGTGGTATCAGAAGAAACAAAATATTTTAGCAGGTGGCCTGCCTAAGCACGGTCTGTGTGCGCATCTCTTAAATTTTCTTGTGGTAGCTACTCCCAGGATATGTGCAACTTCATTTAGTGTCTTCTCTTTCACACAAAACTTTCCTCTCAGCAGACTTTTTTTTTGTTTCATTGTGAAGCATTTGGAGGTTCTCATTACTTGACATATGGATGGAAACTTTACGTTTAATCAGTTTGAGGTATGTCCTTACCCAAGATGTGGACATCTTCAGAAAAAGCATAGACTGGTATTTCCCCTATTAAAACTACAGTGGGCAAATTTCTGAAGTTGGCACTAAGCTGCATTAAGCAGTTCTGCAGTTGGGTTATGATGATGGGTCTTCTTTCTTTTCAGCTCCTGTTTTCCATATCTCAGTTTATCATGGTAATTTTGTTCCTTCATCTCATTCCGTGCCATATTGCAGAGAGGTCTTAAATCCCCGTAAGAAAATCTCCTGAGAGTGTGAAAGTGGTAGTTTGATACCATTAGATCAGTGAAACAGTGTCACATCCTGTATTATATGTGAAAAAAAAAAAAGAAAAAGCTCCCTATATATTTGTGTTGTTTCTATTTGGATCTGTTTGGATTTTGGACAGGTATAGTTTAGGACTGTATTATTAATTTTGATGTTGATGACTAATAGATTTACTCGCCACAATAGGGAACACTTATCTGTGCATATTGCAAACTCTGACAAAACTACTAATAATTACGTTCAGATAAATGACTATGTACAAATATAAATAGCAAGGCTCCAAAGTCAAGTAGAAAGTTAGGAAATAGCAGAACTAGTTTCCTGGGCAACATTAGTTGATTTCATTTAATTATATGTATTTTGATCTAGACTTAAAGGCCAGATTATTTTTTTTTCTGCATGGGAGATGCCTAGAGGGGGAAAGAACAGCTGGAAGTTTACTAACTCTCATATTAAGTGTGAGATAATTATAATTAGGGTCTCTCACAGAACTCCTGTAATAACCTTTATCTTTATTGCATAGATGGAATGAAAGGTCAAGATCTGTTCAAATAGTATCTTCATGTAACAGACTTCGTGTTCAATCCATGTTTTATATACATAATGAGTCCTCAGAGATCGCAAGAAAAGCAAACAGACCTCATCAATTTCTCTAATGATTCCTCTGAAAGATACTTTTTTTTTTCTTGGTTTGTATTTTTAGCTCAATCTAACAACACCTCTATTACCAGGCTGTCAGAGACCTCATACATAGAATTTATGTTGGCTTTCATGAAGAAAAATTAGATGCTATCTCAAGGACAGGCTCTACTTTTAATGTCATTAAAACTAAATGAGTTATTGTTGACATTCACTGAGGAACAGCAAATAGAATTAGATTGCGAAAAATCTTAGTGATAAGAAGATGTGGTAGCTTAAACTGTCCACTGCAGAGAAGAGGTAATTTATAAGCATTGTTTTTTAATGTGTGTGTAACCTGTGCTTTGTGCTGTGGCAGCTGGTTCTATTAATCCTAGGGGAGGGATGGAGGTTACGGAGAAGAGGTGTGGATTTTAGTTATAACAGTCTGTGTTTTTACAGCAGTACTGGGTACGTGGCTGGGCAGTTAGGCCCTGGGGTGCCTGAGCTACTGGGCGTCCTCAGCAGTGCAGCAGAGGAAAAGGCAGAGCTTCTGGGCCCCTTGGCTGCTGGTACCTGTTCCCTGTCTGAGTGTCTGGAGGAAAGCAGAGCTCAAGGAAAGGGGGAAGATTTTAAGTTCAATAGTGAAAAATGGTTTTCGTAAACACAGAGACTACACGGTACTTCTGTTTTGAGGTCTGTATCTTCATGTGTCTTTGGATATAACTGGGCATGACCAAATGCTTTTCAAGTCTTAGTAAGAAAAACCTCACTCTTTATTGGGATAAAGAAGCAGAGCTGGGGCAGGAGCGTTTCATACACAAGAGGATTCTCTTGTGTACTCTCTCTCGTCTGCACGATTTAAGTTTAAAAAAAACAAAACTGCTTTAAACTGCCTGGTTCTGTAAAAGGTGGAGTAGAAAAACAAAGTGGGTTTGAAGATTTCCATGTTCTTACCTGGTTTGGCCAGGCTTATAGGAAAAGCAGAAGGCTCTGGAGAGAGAGAGGGACAGAGAGTTTTGTAAAACTCTAGGAAATGGTTGTTTTGTATGCTAATCCCACCTATCTGTAGGTATGTGGTACGGATGTTGTCAGCTTTGTTTCTTGTGTAACTGGGAGCTCTTTAGCTGTTAACTCCGAAACCAGAGCGAAGCTGAACATGGAGACCTCACAGCATATTCGAAAGGCTCAAAGTATCTGGGCAAAAAAATGAGATATTGAATTTCCTGGTAGGCATGAAATTGCTATGTTTCATTTTATATCTGTGGTATAAAGATTGAGGTGGTTTTTTTGCTCGTTTTTGTGCGTGTGGGTTGTTTCTTTTTTTTTAATCAGGTGAATTTATACATAACATCTTAATGTATAAATGTTTTGTTGGGGCATTGTAAAGAGCTTTTACAAATGAAGAAATGTTAAAAGAACATTATTAAGCTGTGAATTTAAAAACCTGAAGGATAGAAAATGTCATTGCAAACTTAATTAGGCCTCCTAATGTGTATTCAGTAGGAATGGTTTTAATTATCTGATCACAAATTATTTTTGCACAGCATCCCCCACTCCTTTTGGCATAGAAGTCGGATAGGCTTTAATTAATGAGTAACTTTTCAATACTTTGTTTTCTCCTCAATATGCAGCTCTAAGTTTTATTTACTGTATACTCTTCAAGCCTAGCTCCAAAAACATAATTATTCATTTCTTGATGGGAAATTCTGAAGTACACTTCACAAGAAGATTATTTCACAAATATTTATTTTCACACCATTCACATGGCATGATGGGTGGTTATGATCTTTCAGACAGTGGATTGTCACAAAGAGAAAGCATGTATTAATTTGGAAGCTTATTTTAAGGCAAATAAAAATATTTTTCAGCATTTTATATTCATTTGAAGAAAAAATTTTTTTCCTTCAGTTGCATATACTAACAAGTGAAACAAATCGGATCACACAATTTTAAATATATACTTTTTCCCCATTCTAGAATGGGCTGAAAACAAGACTTTTGCTCTCCCTTGCTATTTCTTTGAAGAGATCAGAACATACCTTGTCCAGAGAGATGTTGCCTCTCTAGACATATCATTAAGGCACTAAGGCACTATATTCAAGATGGTAGAGAGCCACATGTAAATTGTTGCTGCACATCAGAAAAGCCAGCTCTGGTGATGGTGAGAGGTAGCTATCAAAATAAACATGCTTTCTGTGTTCCAAGGAATGGGTACTTGTTTTGCATTTAAAAATTACTGAGTGATAATGAAACATACTCTTGGCATGTGGGGTCTGAACCTTTTGCTGATGATGTGGGTCATACTTGCTCCTTCTGGTTGGCATTTCAATCTGCACAGTTTTCCTGCAGTGATAGCATTTCCACAAGGTGGAACTACCCAAATAACTTACAGCACAGTAGTATAAGTAGTTGCCTGACAGGCATAAGTGACTTGACATTGGGAACATTGAGCCAGTATCTCTTGCTTCCAGATGTCTCTCTCAATGACAGGTTTAGTGTTTAAAGCAAAGGGTATGGAGGCACCAGCATTAAATTAAGTGGGCCAGTTATCTGTTCCCTAAGGGGCAATTCAAAACAGGGTTCCAGACGGCCCTTCCATTTCCATCTAAATGTCCACATTCCAGTTATGAATTAAGGACAACAAGGACTTGAGCCTAAAATTCCCAAAATGTGGTTGAATGGCCTAAAATATCAGTTATTTTGACTTGTTCCCATACTGGAGTCTTTCCACAAATTAGCATTTTTCTGATGAAATGTAACTAGTACATGATATTTTAGAGCAGAATTCTTCATGCTCTTCTACCTATACTTTCTCTGTAAAACTGGTATCTCATAATTGGTTGTTCCTGCTGTCTCTAGGGTGCAGGTGGGGTTAATGTGTATTCTCCTAGATTCTCCCAAGCCGTACAAATGAAACTTATTTTTCTGGCTTCCCCTCCTCTAGCTTATTTGCTGCTGACCACAAGTTCTGCAAGGATGAAGATGTCACGGGCAACACCTTCTTTACTGAGGAACTGCAATTAGCACTAGAGCTTTCTAGGAACGTTCTCCACTGCTGGTTTTCAATGAAGGTTCTACAGGAATAATAAATGAACATGTACTAGAGAGGAGGGGGGAAGTCCGCAGTAGTCTCTATGGCACTGAATGCTGACATTTCCTAGCTTTCTGAGTACTTGCTTGGCAGCCCTAATGTTTTCTGGGTGGTGGATGGATGGGTGTGTATGTGTTGGTGTGCAAGCATGTAGGTATCTGTATGTCTGTACTTTAAAAACAAACAAACAAAAAACAAAACAAATGAGGTGAAAGAAACAAGCCCTATTGTGTAGTATAATTGGTTCTTGCATGTCTCAACTATAGTTAGTCCCATACCTGCTACTCAGATGTCTGCCGCAGGCAGAAACACCTTGTTATTCCCTGTGCAGTGATTAGTAGCAGAGCCTGAAAAACTTAATCAGGTGTTTTTCAGAGACAACAGAAGCAAGGTGATAATTTTGAAGTGAGGATGGCCACTGTTTCTTCTGGTCAGCTCTGTGAACTCTGCAATCTGTTGGGTTGGATAAAGCATTGGAATAATCTGCTCTATTTCTGTGGGAAGGTCTGGAGAACAGACCCAAAGGGGGCTGTATTCCTCAGAGACGATCTTACCCTCCCTAGGATGCCTACTTACAAAAGTAAATTCTGTCCTGTGGGGATTAGTCTGCGATGAAGAATTTAGTATGCTAATTGCTAGCAATTCTGCCTTCAATCAAAAGCGTGCAGAGAGACTATGGGGAAGAATAATAATGGTCTCTGGATTACACTTAAATCCACTGAAATGTGGCACTCCAACATGTGTCAGCACTTTCAACTTCTAGTCAGGTAATCAGCAGATTTATCTTTCCAAAGAAATAAAAGTTACTCCAGGTTTAAACATGCATAGGTCATTCGAACTCACCAAATTTATTTTATTTAGCCCTACCAAAATATCGTTGAAGTTTTTCTTTAAAATAAGTAAACAATCTGTACCTTTTAGGTGATCGTCTGGAGTGTGAGCTTGTTTGTTTAATTCCTGTAACCCTTAATGCGACAGTAAACAACATAGCCTCACTGCAGCATCACAGGATCGTTGATTCTGATTCACTTCATTTATAGTTGAGAGACACCCCTAAAATATCCTCCTTAAAAAGATTATGCAGCATCCAAACAGGTTCTAAAAGTAAAGATTTTCTTTACTAATTTGTGTGTGTGTGTGTGTGTAAGTAAAAATCTGACCAGTCCATTAACTTCTGTTTACACGCTGTTTATATTCTTCAAATTCAGCATCCTCACAACTCCTCTATCCATTTTTAAGTCCACTGTTTAGCCATTACGGTTTCTGTCCACCTTACAGAAGGTGCACTTACAGAGTATTTCTTTAATTTTTGGCACTTTTCAAAGATCTCAAGCTTCTTTACATCCACAATTAGTGGCAACTGCTTGGTAGACTGTGGATAATGGTTTGAGAGAGGGAGAGAGAATATATTTTTACATTATCATTACTTTATAGCATTTTTATCGAAGTATATAAAGAGTTCTTAGCTAAGCTCAAAGCTGTGCTTTGCCACGTGCCGCAAACATCCATCAAAGAGAAGTGATTTCTTCTTTACAGAAGTTGTAAGTACATAACCAAGACTGATATGGTATTATTACCCCTATTTGACAGATGGACATCTAAGACCCACAGATGGTCTGGTTTAAGTGGCAGGAAAATAATACGGGGCTCCTTGGGTCTTGGTGTGCCGTGTGGTTCAGACCAGGGACTTAGATTTGGAGCATGCTAGAAATTTCTTATGATTTATGCCATGAAGTTTCTTTGTCATGGAAAGTGGGATGCAGAAGCAAAGACTGGTAAGTAATCAGTGTATCATTTTGGGACAAGGTAAAGATACTCACATGGACTGAGGAGTTTGGTTAGGGCCGTTTAGATGCCACCAGGGAGACTGTGCCCTGCCTGTGAGCAGTCCACATCTGTTAAATTGCAGACTGAACTTTTCTCCTAGTATTTAACCTGCTAAATGCCTGTAATGGCTAGTTCTGAACTAGCAAGTGCCAAAGTCACTCATGTATAAAATACTTTTTCTCACCATCAGTAGAAATAATTTATTTTTTATTTTAATTTTAGAAAAAAAAACAGCAGTGCTATTTGGTAGAAATAACTTAATGGTTTTAGGGGAGGACAGAGCCACACAGCTGAATATTTTCACTTCAGCATACTCTGGAGATTCCTGTGCTATGTTCCTCTCTTCGGTGGGATCATAATGGCTTGAACTTGGCTACAGAAGCAATATTCAGGCACGTCATTTTGTCACATCCATTTGGAAGGACGCTACACAAGAATGCTGAATTAGCCCTCCTCCTGTGCGAACTGAGATGAGCTGGAGTTGAGTGATTATAGTGTCAGAATGAGAAGTAGTTCAATGGCATAAAGGGGTTATAATTTCTGTGGGTACCTCCTGGCTCAGTACAGCACAGGTTGGGCTGTTTGTGGACATTGCTTGTGGGAGGAAATATGATTTCCCAACCAGCTGTAATAATGTTAAACCTAATTAATGTTTTCACATTCTTTGCTGGGCTGTTATGCAGACTTGGCAAGTCATTACGGATGAAACGGTGTTGCTTTAAGATAGGCTGAGCACTGAAGCACAAAAAATCAAGACTCCAGATTTAGAAATGTGGATACCAGTGTCATAAGCAGGAAGTTTGTAGATCAGGTGAAAAGAGCACGTTGCTGTCTTGGAAATTTTGGTGCCAAATTGTAGCCTGAGCGAATCTTTCTACTTCAGTTGCTGCTCAGTGTAAATGTCTGGAAGTGTCATGTTAATGTAATGAATTAGCTACATTTTCTTGTACAATATTTCAAAGGACAATGGAGGATAAAGCAATTGTGTAAAAATCATACTAACTGCCAGCTTTTTTGCACATTATGAAATTTAACTTCTGCTATTTTATGTTTGCTGTCCATCTCCTCTGTCTACCTGAATGTGTTTTAATACACCTCTTTACCACTAGATCCAGTTTCAGCAGAAACTATTTCTGCTTTTCTAAAAATAGGCTCCAAGAGCAGCTTTATTACTACTTTGCTACAGTAGTGTTTCTTAAATTGCATGCTATTTTAACAATCATGTCTACCTGAAAGATAATGATTGTGAAATGTAGTTCTGAATCAGAAAGTGGAAGGCACAGGAGTTTAGGTGTGAGTGAAACTAGTTTTCATTTTGCTGCATTTATATATATCCAAAGCATATTGAGAATCGTGATTACGACATGCAGGGTCTTTGGTTTGTAGCAGTGCTAAACCAAACTTCGGGTGTGAATTAAAATATCTCCCAGCGATGAAACAATGTATTACTGAGAATCATTTCAACAATATTCTTCAGCCCTGTTCTCAGAGTGTGATATTGTGTACATATTCACCAGTTCTAGCGTGGGTCTGCAAGTGTTGTCATCCAGGGTATCATAAACCTTGAGAGATGTCTTTGTGCATTGACAGGAGTGCGTTAGCCACTGCTTTTTGCTGAGTAGAGTCCCTTGCTCCTTCTCATCCCATCTTGCCTTGCAAATCCAAGTTGGATGCAAGAGCCTCCTGCAGTGAACAGACTGAAGGCCAAGGACTGGCAGGACCTTCATGAGGGGCTGGTGGAGAACATCAGGTCAGCATCATTGAGGCCGGTCAGCGTTAGAGTAGACACAGAACGGTCTTGTCAGTGGTTGTTGCAATCACCTATGAGATGGCTTTCAATAATCTTATGTGAAGGGTCCAACTGGAATCAGTGTTTAATTTCTTTTTCCTGAGAATTTGATAATGATAGAGCTTGATAGTAGAGAATCTGATGTGCAGAATTTTCAGTGACGTAAAATAACACTGCAGGTGAGGCAGATTTTTATTTCTCAGTGTAGGTTTTTGACTCCTCAAAGTTAGATATGTTTCTCACAGCTTGACATTTTGGGGATTTAATGCCAGCTCCACTCCCTGCAAAATAAACAACAAAAACAACAACAAAATTAAAACCAAACCAAAACAAAGAAACCAGAAGCTTTTGGAACCTCTCTGTACTCTTCTTTTGAAAATCATTGTCAGTATCTTGATTTATTTAGTTTGGGTCATGTTCCAGGCCCTATTAGATCCATATTCCTACAAGCAAGCATTCAGGAGGTTATTTGTGAAAATAAAATCAGTCTAAATCAGACTAAACCTTTACAATATTTGGCTGTCATTCCTATTGAGGTGAATACAGTGCAGTTTGTTGTACAGGAAATGGCTGTCCCTCAAGGAGCTCTTGGTATAGGTAAGAGACTGTTGTTCTCCTTACATATCTAGGCAATGCAGAAAACCGTAGAAAGGTTTAAAAAAAAAAAATAGTGGTTATAATAGTCTTAGCCTAAAAAGGAGGGTAAGCTCAGAGTTCGAATCTGACATTAATTATGTTCTGACAAGTTTGTAATAGGGCAGTTTCTGACAGTAGCACGTTTAAGAAACAAGATATTGTCACTAGCATATTTTTGGCTGGAAGCAGTCATGAGACCCAGTAACTGAGGCTTTGTATTAATGTTCATGCAATGTGTATTTTCTTCTTAAAATCAAAGAATACCAATTTCAAAACCTGGTATTGTGTTACTTCAAATCCCAACGTGTTGGTGACTCCCTAGGCTACATACAAACAGAGGATGTCTCTACCCTGTATATTGTAAGATGAATTTCAGTATTCTCCTTCTGGTTTTAGTGCCTCTCAGTGTTGCAAAACTCCTACAATTATTTGCAATACCATCAGTACCTTCAGCTGAAATAGGTTGTGTACCATTGTTCTAGAAGCAGTTGTTGCTAATGATGGAGTAAGTGATAGGGAAGTGTAAATAGCAAATATGGAGCTCAAGGGAGAAGAGACTAAAGAAGACACGTGTGCGCACGCCAAATTTCCTCTTGCTTGTAACCCTGCGTTCAAATTCTAAGTTCATTGAAATACACTGGCAACCTGGAACACACAGAGATGCTACCTGTTACCTTTCGCTGGGGTTGGGATTGGAGGTAAACTGCCAGATCGTTCCCGCTTTCGGAGCTGAGGGACTGGATCAGAGAGGTTATCTGGACTTGTTCAGCTTCCAAAATGCTTAGTTCTGAATTTTGTAACTTTCAAGTAAGGACACGTTTAAAAATATGCTCTGGTTTGGATTTTTACTTAAATAAGTATGTTGTGATTTGAGATAGAAGATTGATTTTTGCATCCTGCTACAGACTCCTGTCCTGACCTCGGGCAAGTTTCTTTGTGGTTCAGCAACCAGTTACAACAACAGGGATGGGAACTGTCTGCAGTCAAGTTTTTGTCTTGTGTGTGGACTTGGAGCGTTTTGTGGGGAAGGATCATCCCTTGAAATTCCTGGCAGAATGTAATCTGACTTCTGGCTGGGGTTTCTGTATTCAAGTGAAATGCTTATCAGTGTGCTGTCATATCATCTGGGATAAATGGTTGAATAGCTAGGAACTTGGTATTCTTTTTCCAACATCAGTGTCTCCTTATTCCATTTTTTTTCTTATTTAATTTGTTTCCTTCATCCAACATTTAAAACTAAGAAGCATAAGCAAACAGGAAAGAAACCTTGAAAGTCTAAAAATCAAACAAACAAAAAAGCCTTCCAGTTTATATAATTCAATTAAATACATTCTTCCCATGATGTATCAAGGAAATATATTATTACAGACACAAATCACTTTGTAGTGTTGCATTATTAACTGCTTCTGAGACCAGATGATTTTTCTGCCAGATTAGAAGGAAGGACAGATAGAATGTAATGTCAGTTATCCTAATTGTTATGGGTTCTTCAACATTAGGGATTGGTTAAGTCCCCAGAAAAGGGATGTGAAGATGCTTATACTTGCACATACTACTATAGGCCACACTCCTGGGTGGGTGTCTGCCCCTAACAGCCTGGAATTTGAGGACTGAAAATGTCAGATCATCATACCAAGTAGACAAATGGTATGCTAGGAAACAGAGGGGTGGTCTTGGCAGTGTAAAGTTCTAAAGGTCTCTCCTGTGAATGACAGGCGCAAGCATTGTTCAATAGTAGATACGGATTTTATTAAGATGACATTGCTAGGGTAGAGAAAACTGCAGGAATTACTTGAGAGTTGTTTTGCTTTGCTGATTCAAGTATCTGTGGATTTTATTAAACTGCTTTGTAAAATTATCACAGTAAGGAAAAAAAAAAAAGATGGGGAACAGAATTAGGTGATTCAAAGCAGTCTTGATCCATCGGGCTCAGGCAGGAGGAAGAGGTGGGTACCTCCAGTGCTTCAACTGGCTATTAGGTGTATCTAGTGACGTCTTGTTTGAGAACAGAAACAGTATATTGCTCTTGGACAAATCAGTGATGGGAAGCCAGTTATTTAATGCATACCCCTTTATTCAGAAGCCTTCTTCCCAGTTTTCTTTTCTAGAGATTTATTCCAGTCTTTCAAAAATTTTAAACTTCAAGATTTCTATATCTTTGGAGGGCATTTAAAGTGTCCTGGAGATCTCCCCTGTGATAGCTGTGCATGCATCTGCCTGAGTATTAAAAGTAAACCATTTGTATTTAATTGGATGGCAGAAAGCTGAAGATTTCTCACATCACTCTGATGGCATATTCAAGATTTTACTTTTTTCTAAACAATGCCATCTGGATTTGTATATATGACTGTTCATATGTTGCAGGAGTCCAAGTGGCTATTTGAAAACCAGTATAGCATCAACCTAACAAGCAAACAGTAGGTCATGCTACGGACCCTTCCAGTTTCTTGGGCCAACGTAGAGAGCTATGTGCTTACACAAGTGCTGGAAGAGTTTGTGGTGTAATGGGTCAAAGTTGCAGAAATAAAGACAACAAGGTCAGAAAAGAAAATACCATTCATTTGCTCCTTGGGGGAGCACAATAAAACCTTAAGAACTAGTCAAAACATAAGATTTCTTTGTAAGAGCCATATAAAAATATTCAAGTAGTTTTGTTTTGTTTTGTTTTGTTTTTGCTTGGTGATTTAATAGTTCTATTCCTCCAAATGAATTTGAAGCAGAAATATCCCTTGGAAATAACGAATATATTCAGAGAAATTAGGACACCATTAAAAGGAGCTGTTTTATTCAGCAATGTGAGTGTCCATATAGCTACTAATGCTTCATAAACATGATATAATTTGTAAAGATGGTCAGCTATGCAGGAATGGAAGGAAACTGATGGACTTACCGTACAAACTCTGTATTTGATTTTCAAATAACTTTGCAGTTATAATTCCAGGTTCTGACTAGTCAATTGATGGATAATTTTCCTTTTGAAAAACTACCTGTGTCAGTACCATTTATTTTTTCAAGGGAAAGGAACATTTTCAGTGACATTTTTCACAGAGAAAGTTTGAAATAGAATTAATTTTTTATTGTTTTTCAGAATTGTTCATTTCAGTCTAGTTGTTGGAAAATAAACCAATGAATAAATATTCCAGAAATAAAATTAGCTTTTTTATTGGAACTCAAAACTTCCTATGAGATTTCACTGACTCCAAATAAGAAATTTTCTTAATCTTGTTCACTGAGGGAAAAAGAGTAGAGTTGAGGTATTTCAGCTCTTATGCTTGTCAGTAAATGCCCTTGAGACACTGAATAATTATGAATCTCTCTATACCCATCTATATCTAAGAGTATATGTATTTTATTAGTTTTTGTTGTTTCTGTTGTTTTTTTTTTCTTTAGAGACTTGGTGAAGAGATCAGCAAAATTTAGCAGTAGGTTTGACATTTAATATAGACAGACCTAAAAATCTGAATAGAAAAGACCATGTCCAGAAATTCTAAGAAAACCAAAGTTTCTGGCTCCACAAGTTGTCTTGAAAATGATGTTGGTTGTTTAGTTTTAAAGTGCTAGTAAATATGTATAATAAGTCCCCAATCTCCTCTGATGTCTGACATTCTTTTTTTTTTTTTAATAGCCTAGTATTGTATCCCACTTCAGACATCTTTTCTTCAGACTGAAAAATCCCAGTCTGTTTAATCTTTCAACATTCTAAAGACATTTTCTACCATTGGCTAACCTTGTTGCTGTTTCCTAATTTTTTTTCCAATTTTAATATCCTTTTTGTTAGATGGAGAGACAAAAACTTCACAGTTTTCAAGTTGCATGGCTGTTCAGTATATCATACGATATCGATGTTTTCTGGTTTGTTTGCTCTCTATTTTTTCTGACAATTCCTAATACCCTCGTTGGGTTTTTGGCTGCATTTGCATCTAGAACTGATGCTGGCACCCAGCAGTTCACGAGGCTTCAAGATTCTTGAATGGCGGTAGCTGATTTACAGTCTACTTTGGGGTGTGTTTGATAAGGATGATTTTGTCTGTGTGCTGTGGTACTTTACATTTGCTGACACTGTATTTGTTTTCCATTTTACTGCCTGAATCAGTATCATCAGATCCTTGTGCAGGTAGCTTTTCACAGTTGGTCTTTATTTTTACAACACACCAAATTTCATGTTATCGTAAAGTTTTGTCATTTCTCTATTTTTCACTTTTTTTCAGTTCATTTATGAATTCAAGAAATACCATAGATCAGACTGGATCCCCCTAACATCCACTGATAATTTTCTTCCCAACCTTTCTTTCCTATTCTTCAATAAATTACTAGCCATAAAGACACTGCCTTTGGTCATGTGTCAGCTTGGTTTGCTTGCTTTTTGTCTTTTAGTGATTTTTGACAACACTTTATGAAAGTGCAAGCACATTTTATTAATTGTACCATCTTTATCAATACACAAATCAAATCCTTTGAAGACTTTTAATACATTTTTGAGGTTTGGCTTCCCT
>VXAL01002978.1:68607-122515 GCA_013399475.1 Chauna torquata
CTCATGGATCTTTTTTACCACCGTATCTACCGTTGTGTGAAATGGTAACATCACCTGGTCATGCTCTTAATAACCCAAATCTAATGCTTTAATATGTGAAACTTCAATTGATATAGATTTTAGGATGATCAATAGTAACTCATTGGCCCTGCTTGGTTTTAACCTTTCTTTAAAGCATAACATCCCTCTTTTACTAGAGCTTCCCACCCCATCCTTGTGTCATTTGTACCCTCCCTTCTCCAGGTTCTACTTTCCACTAAGCTCCTGGTATATCTGCTAAGCTGTATTGTCAAATAAACAATCAAAATAAAAATAAAGGCTTTCACCCAGGTTATTTTAAACTTCTAGAATTAGCACATGTATTTTTGACATAACCCTAGTGACCTGTATTGACATGCTATGCTTAATTGGGACTTAACATCCTGAGACCATTGTTTACTGTGTTCTGCGTGCATTTTGTCTATTTCTGTCCTGTTCTGTAATCAAGGAATTTTTATGAATTAATTCCTGAATAAATCACACAAAGGCGAAGATAGAGGGGAATAAGACTCTGAGAATGCTAATCTGAGATCCTCTGAGGATATCATATAGTAAAGAGCTAGGAGTCAGCAGAATCACTGCATGTTTATTTAGTCATCACTTTGATTTAGAGGTGTTCTAAATAACTGTTGTCTTAACACTGTATTTTCTCAGCATGTGTACCTGTTCCTTTCAAGTGTTCATTAATGCCGTACTGCTGAAACTTGAGGAGTTCAAATGTGCATAAAACCATAGTATTGATGCAGGTGCACTTGAGGACGTATTGGTGTCCTTCTTTATCAGGCATTAAAGTTGTGTATTTTCACACTCCTGTTTGGCCTAAGATGGGGTCATCTTTGCTGAAGACTGCACAATGAGCATAGAACCTACTACAACTTACTGTAAATGCATCACAGTATGCAGAAGTCCTGAAAGGAAATTCTGTAATAGGTGAATTTTCCTCTCTGTGAGTTCCGTTATCTAAAACACTTCTTTCTTTCTCCTCTTCTTTGTTACTTTTCAAGGTGTAGCTACTCATACTGCTTTCAGTTAAAATGCTAAACACTGTGTCTTCCTCTTAGTATTTTCAGAAAATGTTAGGTGTTTCTGTTTCTTGTTCTAAACTTAAGCTCTTTCAATCCAGCTCATGAGTCCTTTTTCTCTCGCCTGTGGTCAGGAGATTAATAAGGAATAAAAAAGCCATGTGTGTTAGATTTCACACCTCAGGAGAAGGTCTTGTTAAGGAGCTATTGATTTCACATACCTGCCCCCCCCCATCATTTTCTGTATTCAAATGGAAGGTATTGATACCTGTGGAGACACTCCTCCTAAGGGTTCTAGTTTTAAGTGTTTACCTGGCTATCACTTAAAGAAAAACTGTATTGAAGTGAAGGGAGAAAGGACAGCTTACAAGAACTGTGGTAAGACAATACATTGGGAAAGAAAAATATCCAATTAGTGTTAAGAGACATTATATTTGTACTTTAAAATATAATTCTACTTTTTCCTTCACATAAGCATAGCTCTGATTTGATTTCTTTAAATGTATCCATTAAGATAAATCTTGGGTGACCAGTCCATACAGAAATAAACTGATTTTCTTAATATTCTTACATTTCTAAAACTGTGTGGGAGGCTCTTGAACCTACTGCTATGGAGTGCAAAGTTTAGGAATATTTCTACACCTTATTCTTTGCTGTCCCTTACTTAAATGGACGTGTTTGGAAGAGGAGGACAACCAGCAGTCATTCTTTGCCTTCCTATAGGCCATCCTCTACAATTGCTTAGAAACTGGTGATTTATTTTTATTTTTGTGTGTGTAAATCTGCATTGCATATCTTGCTGTTAAGGATTTAAAGACTTGATTTCTGTAAGATGATCCTTCTTGGTAAATGGACAAGAATGCAGCTCATTTTGAAGATCCTATGGGCAGTCCAGCAAAATGCAGTCCAGTTTACATATTTACAGATACCGCTGTTGCATAGAAACTCCTCTAGTGGCAAGAAGCAATTCCCAAATTCCTTCCCGTACATTCAGCAACACAGTAATCATGCTCACTTTGAAATATGTTTTTTACAAGTCCTGAAATTTCCAATTCACTGAGCAGTTCCTCTCCTCTTTCCATTTTCACAAGTGAAAGTTATGGAGCACTTTTTATTTATGGCCTGTTTTGATCTTGGTCCTGCCTAATGTATCATGACTTGATTTAATACACTACCACAACAACAGTTATGGGCCTTTTGCGTATGCAGGCAAAATTTACGCTTCAGAGTCAGAATGCCAGCTACCTCCTCCTTAGATCACCAACATAAAGTTCCTTTTTACATGCTGTAGTTGAGAGAATGTCATGATCTTCAGATCCTGCTGAGGATTTTTGGTGTGGTTGGCCTAATAGAATGTGCGGTTGAAACTTAATGAGCAAACATGCATTTGTAGGATATTGCACATATGCCCACAGAGATGTTGCAAAAGCTTGTCTTATTCTATTTCAGGAGGATGTAAAGTGGTTTCTTTAAGTTGCTTTAGTGTCCTGGAGATTAATTTTATGTGGTTCAGTGACAGAACCCAATGTGAAAGTGGAATGACAAGACTCAAATGTAGGATGCTACAAACATTACAGTAATGTCTTTGTAAGAGGAAGTTATGTCAGTTAGATTTACCGTCCTGTGGTAAGCAAGAAGTCTATATAATTCACCTGGCCAAAACTACGGTCGATGTACACGACTATGGTTTCACTGCCGTGAAGGGTGCTGTAATGATTTATGCCAATGTAGGATGTAACTCATGGTCTATTGACAGCAGAATTTGCAGTTTATAGTGAGGCTCGGTTAAAAAGTCTAGAGAAATATGTGTGCAAAAATATGTGGTTTTTTTTTTTTATAGTTTGCAACTACATGGTGGTTTTGGTAACCAAAGCATAACAAAACTTAGAAACATCTACTATTGTTAGTATTATTAGTAACCTTACATTTGTGTATTTTATGATTTCAGGATTCCTGAGAGAAGATCTTGAGTAAGGTAAACAGCACAGTGAGATCAGGCTACAATGCCCTTTGGAGATGTTAACTGTTGTTATCTTGTCTGGGATGTGAACTTTCTCCTATTCAGAGGAGAAAAAAGAAATGCAGAAGGCAGTGTATGTCTAAAAATATGTGTATATATGTGCATTTCAGTGCATTAAAACACATTGGAGAAAATCAAGGCTACCTATTTATCCTGTTCCACAGGATATTACTTTACTGATCCAAGTGAAAATGCCATCAAACTCTGTAACAGAGAATAATGTAAGATAATGAAGCACAATATTCATCTGAGGTCACTGTTGCGTGGAATAACTAACACCTTTCTGGTGTCATCTTGCTGGATCTGTCAGGCAAATTATAACCAGAGAGATACCATGTACAGCTCTATCTATTTAAATGGACTTTGATGAAGCTAAGTATGGGGAAGGTTCCCAGAGTTCCCCAACACTGCTAGATGCAAACACCTTCACTGCATTGTTAATCCTACTAATTTAATACAAATCATGCAGGTCTCCATGAGATTTATGGAAAAGAACAGCTGAAATCTGTGATTAATGTTGGCAGTGGAAAGAGCAGTTTCAGTCTATTGGCTAAGGTTAATCTAGTCAAGGTGCTGGGGAAATATTTATCCTTTGCTGTGATATAGCTTAAAATACTATCTATATGTAGGATTGCCCTTAAGATAAAGTACAGGAGGCTGAACAGAAACAGGAATTAGCTGCCGACTTTTAGCTTAGGCTTGTAATTTACGGGTTTAATTTTGCTGCTTCTTGCTTCCATTATTATTAATTTATGTAGCAGTGATAATAACAGCAATAACAGCTTCATCTGCAAGTGCGTTAAAGACAGAGATGATTCTAAAAACTGGAGATGGGGGTCAATTCTCCATCACTGAAATGCAACTATATGTGAGATGCAGCATCACATTTCTTTACAGAAAGTGCCTCAGTAGGGTAAGGAAATTGCACTTGGTCCATTGCTGGGAAGAAAGGCAGCCTGCTTAGCTTCAGGTTGGATAAGATATTTGGGCTACATCTGTATAAGTAAATAGAAAAGGAAAGGAACCATTTTCTAATCCTGAGGTCGACTGATATCCATTGGTATATCCATTTGGTAAATTCTCTTTTCTTCAAAAGTGATCACCATACCCAGCTGCCTATTGGGAATGGTCTCTGGCTGATACCAAGGTATAGTCTGGCAGACTCTGGAAACAGATGGACGCCAAACAAAACTATGCCATGTCGCGTGCAGATAGTTAAACAATATGGATAATGATGGACAAATGCTTGGACCTCTTTCTATGTCCTTTGTATTTACTAAATTATTTACAAAAAAAGTCTTTGATTTTAAAAACAGGTTGAATTAGTCACATTATTTAGGTATCAGAATAAATTTAATTCACCAGACTGTCCATTCCAGCATAGAAATCCAACATTTTGACAGGTGCTGCTTACCAAAAGAAGAAAACAAGTTAGAATTTGCTAGAGTTAAATCAAAACAGAAAAACAAAAAAAAGGTTTTGCAATGTTTTGTTTCATTTTGTTTGGTCTAAGTAGAAATGTTTTATTATCCTGAGGGGGCCTAAGAAGATTCACGTTTTTAATGTCGCCATCATTAAACTGATGTTTTCTGGATTGATATAGACCTATCTAAAACAAAATTTACATAGATTGTCTCAACGGATACTCTTTAAAGATTTTCTTAAAAATGTTTTCTCTTGCAAAATATTTGCCACTCTAAAATGTTTTTTTTTTCAATTGGAAAATCTGCGAGCAATTCTACTAACTCTTAGCGCAAGGATAATAAGCATCATCCTTAATATAAATGTGGTTTGTGTTGGGCAGTCATCTATCTGAGGCGAATGATGTTATTAACAGTATTTGTTCCTGTATTTGGGAAGTAGCAAACGAAAGAAAAGGGTATGTGTTCACAGAAATGGGGCAGATCAAAGGCAAATAGCCTTCACGCTTGTGCAGATTACTCAAAGAAGTGATGAAGTAGTATGAACTGTACTATGTTACTGTATCTTCTCTCCCTTGGACCACTGTGCTATGTACAGAAATTTCCAGTGTCCAGAGGTGGCTGACTAATGCTCAGGAACACAGGTGGGCATTGCATTGCTGTAGCACAGCGGTCAGCCTCTCAATAAATAACATGCGATGCATAATTCTTGGTAGGAGCCACGTTGATATCCCGTACTGCAGCCATTCATTTCAATTCTCACTGTATAGGGAAATTAAACTATCTTTTTATAAACCAAACTTCTTTCTTTTTTTTTTTCCTGTTTTCTTTTTACTGTTAAGGGTGAAGGAATAGACAGGGAAACTCATTTCCTCAGCTGTTCTGTTATGTGAGGGTGATTTTGTCAGGTGTCTCTTATCCACCCCCCTCAACCCCTGTTCCTCCCTTATAGCAGCTTAGACACTGTGCCATGGGATATTGCTTCTGAGGTTCTTGTCATGAATGAGTGTTTTGAAGAGGAAAATGGAGCTGCTATTAGGAAAGAGGAAAACAAAATGTGAGCAGAATGTAGGCTGCTCTTTCTGAATATACAACAGGCTTTAGACTACCTGGGGTCATAGAGGTCAACCTAGAAAGGAAAACATGAGACTGGAAACAGGCAGCTCAGCTCAGAAGATTGTTAACCAAAAATGACTGGATACCTTTTGTCATGAAGACCATGGTTTATTAAGAGGAAGGATGGATATGAAGTAAGAAGAGATGCTTGGAAGTGAGTGATGTGCTAAAAGGACACATCCAGCCCTCCTGACTCCCACTCTGGCCTCCAGCCCCTGGACCAGGCTGGCAGCTGGTTCCTCCTGGGCTTGGTCTGAAACATTCTGAAATCAGTGGAAAAGGCTCCAAAGCAGGTAAATTTGTACTTCAATTTTAGAGATTGTTTGGGTTGACTTTTGTGAAAGAAAAGTTAACTCTTTAGAAAGAGAAGTGAGAAAACACAATACATAGGTTTATATTCCATTTGTCAAATGTGGCTGTGTCGTAGGAGAAAACAAAGACCTAAAATTTAGGTCTTTAGGGAGCCAAGTAGTTCTCCTTGTCATCCTTTCCTTCTGCACATGGTCTGCCCCCCACTAGCAAAAGGATGTTTTAAGGCCACATGCTGAAGGAGAGCAACTCCCAGGTGCCAGGTCCTGCCGTGAACCCCGTGTTCTTAACTCACCTTCCAAATGAGTTGGAGATTTTAGCAGCTCCCAGTCTGGACACAGGGTGATTGAGACAACTGCAAAGCCATTTCACTGCTTTTCTTCATGACAAGTTATTAACAGTTCTGGCTTGATGTGTGGGGCAGGGCTTTCTCCATTACATAAGCAAAGCAACGTTTTTCACTGTTGACATGCATGGCATGTAGAAAAGTGAAATGTACAAAGAACATTTAGACTTTGAATTTTATGCATTTGGCTTTCATATTCTTTTTTTTTCCTTTTTTTTTTTTTTTTTTAAACATCTGCATGCATGCCCTTAAGTTTTGGGGCTGGACTGAGGTGAAGAGGAAAGTTTTCAGTCTTGCCAAAACTGACAGTTGCTTTCATTTTGCAGCAGAAACTAAGTGGATTTTTTAATTTCTATGGCTATAAAAAGTCACATTAGCTACCACAAACCTGTCCAGACTCTAGGTGTTGCTAGCAGGCACTGATGCAATATAATTGTTCTGTGAAAATAATGTAGCATCCCATTAAAATCAGAGACTGCTGAGTTTCCATATGGTGCATTTGTGGCTTTATTGTGTCCTTGTCATGATACCATTCAGTCTCTTTCCACGCGTACAGGTAGAGATGAAGGACTCTTATCATAACCTGTTTGCAGTCTCTGACTTCCCCTAAAAACGTGTATTTAATGCCCACACTCAATAGTCCTGCAGAGTTTATATCCCAGGTAACATTATTTCGAGTAGGACTGAAATTCTGTTGACTCTTGGGAAGATAAAAGTTATCTGTGACTCAGAGCTTATTTCAACCTAGAAAATGTGAAAAACTACGCAATGTTTTCTCCTTCCTGTTTCAGATTTCTTGTTTCGTAGTTGGAAATTCATGACTTCTTTAAAGTACGTGTACACTCAAATATTAGAGGAGGTCCTGGGAGGAATAGAACAGGAAGCATGCTCTGTGTTACAATGCTAACTCCTTCCAGCTTGTGATCTTTCTCATCCTAGTAAGAAAGTTTGAAAGGGAGAATGGTATTGTTTTATTCTACGTATTGCAGTTTGGGGATTTATGACAGGCTTGTCAGCTTTTTATCTCACTTTGGTTCCTTTGCTAAGCTGCTGGATATCTTGAATTAAGTGCACTCCTGTCCTTATTTCTTTAGGCAGGAGAGGAAGCATACTGCGATGTCATGGGTGAGATTTGAAGGTGGAGCGCTTTTTTCTGTGCTTGTATTTTCTTTCAGTGAAGATTGAAATGTTGTAAATTGCTAACATCTGTTATGTGCCCTCTGCACATTCATATTGTTTTGTTGTTGTTTGTTTGTTTGTTTTTGTTCTCAACTCAGTTCATCAAAGTGGCTTTGGTAGAAATGAGAGTACTCAATACATCCTAAAATATCTCCCCTAGAAGGTAGTTAACCTCAGGTCTGCCTGCTTACCATTCAGGCCTGATTGTGCCTGTGTTGCTGGTTGCATTACACGTTTTGAGCCCATCCCATTACCAACCTAACAAAGTGGGAGAGCAAAGTATGTTCAGCAGAGTCATTATGGGAGCCACCTTCTGCAGATCTGTAAATAAGTTGCTGTTTGCTGTGCAGAGAGACTGAGATAAAGTCCCTAGTCTGATGCTATCTTTTGAATTGATTAGGCTTTCATGAGCAGACAATTTTCTTGCACCAGATTTCCACTTGTCTGTCTAAACCTGGAGACAAGTCTAAGAGAGTTTGGCCCAAGGGCAATCTAAAGTTGAGCACATTAGATCTTTGACTGGTATGATCTGGCATAATCTGAATTAATACATCAAATAGAGAAACAAATGTGTGTTTGCGCGGTTATTAAACAAGTATTGTATTTCATCACGGTTGCATGACATTTTCCTAAGCTGCCCTTAAACAGCTTTTGGGATCCATTTGAATGGAAAAGTTGTATAAGAAAACCAATTAATTTGCTTTTTTTTTTTTTTCCTAAGGGAGTTATACATCCAAATTTCAGGTATCACCAGTGGTTTTGAGATTTGAACATCTTTTGAAAGTTTTCTTTTTCATATATGCTATTGCTAAGACAGTACTAAATTGGAATTTTATTTTATTCCCCTTCAGCATAACCCGTAAACCAAGCACTGGGCTGGCCAGACCCTGCTCCGAACCACTGCAACTGTTCTTTTGTCACCTCTTCATGCAAGTGGGTCCTGCCTGTTCTGGCTCATAAAAAAAAAAACCACACAAAATATTACTGCGGTGCCACAATCTGTGTCACAGCGGGGCACCACGCAACCAGGCATCTTGAAAAAGGCTTGGTCCGAGAGGCAGCCCAGCCTGTGGCAAGCTGTTAACCTTACAGCCGCTAGTGCTAGGGAAAAGGCTATGTTTTGCCTTCAAGAGTCTAGTGGCAATATTTGGTTCTAATGGAGCTTTTTGATTTATAAGCCCCATATAATGCCGGAAGCAGAATTTCCCAGGTAAATCATCAGTCTGCTGTGTTTACAGGGCTTGTGAGAAACCGCAGATTTCAGTGTTATGCTCCCTCCCGGAGCACCTCTGTTGCATGGGAAATGCCACGTGGGTGCTTTGTTTTCTGTTCTAGTTTGTCGTTTTGCTCCTGTGAATTAATCCCTGTCAGCAACAAGTTGTAATAGAGGCTATTTCTCAAGAGGAAGTATTTCTGCCATTCTCACCGATAAGTTTACTGTTAATCAATATTTGTACCACCAGGACTAAGAAATCTGGTACTGCATCCTTGTTTCATCTTCTGTAATGGATAGATTATTTCTGTGTCAGCTGTGGATCTGAGTTTTCAAGTGACCATCTGTGGCAATTGGTATTATTCAATCAATGGTCTACAGCCCACAGGTGGTCCATAAAACATCGGAAGGTGATCTGTATAGCAGTGGGAGTTGAAAGTGAAAATCAAAGCAATCCTAAAGGCATACACAGCGATGCCCTGCAGTTAGCAACAAGCAATGATGTACTGGCTGCATGCAAAACCATCTCAAAAGGTGCAGGTTGATGGGTCGCCTGTGGATATTTTTTTCCCAGAAGTTTTAGTGGCTCTTTGATTATTAGAGAAGCTTGAGAAACACTGCTGTAAAGGATGCATTGGTTTTATAAAGGGTTTATTTTTACTGACTTAACTGTTTCAGCATGGGAAGGACATTTATGTAGCTGCACATCAGGTTGGTTTTCAACTGTGTTAGAGTCTGGATGTTGGCAATTCTGGCTCTTCCTTGAGATGCTGTGAAGGAAATGTGCTAGCATGGATGCCTGTGGGTGGGCACCTGGGTCTGCTTACAGAAAGCATGGTACAGCTGTCTCTGTTTTATCTGGCACAAACACAAGACTCCTTTGACTGCACACGAGGTCCCTGGAGCATGCTGCATGCACCATCTGCCTGGAGGCAGAGGACTGCCTCTGTGAGCCACGGTGGTGCTCCCATGAATTACACCTGGGTGTGTGGTTTGAAAGAGCTTTGCAAAAAAAAAAAAGAAGGTCTTTACAGGTCTGCCCTGTGAGAAGGGTGTCAAAACTACCCTTAGCAGCAGCTATCGACAGTTGGTAAACATCTCCAGTGGTCACAAGGGTCCACAGATCACTGTGTGGTGCTGTGTGTCAGTGCAGGCTGCATTCCTACCTCCTTCACAAGCAGAAATGTGTGGACTGTTCAGTGCACAGCTGTATGCACAAATCACCTGGTTCCCATTACTTCGTAATTGCAAGGAGATATTTCTAGAGGTGTGGTGCTTTTCACCATGGTCTCCCAGAATGTTTTCTTTTTCATATAAACCAGAAAATTACTACCTTGTGGCCTGTGATACAAAGTGCAGTACTGACAGCCCTGTGTATTAGAGGATTATGAAGAAAAAACAAAGACCCTGAAATTGTTTCACAGTATTGCTATATTAAGGTGTACTTTTTCTTTTGTGTCTTAATTTTCACCTTTCTCTTGCATTCTAGTCCTTACATCTTAAGCTTTTCTTCACAACTGTGAGGACTTGAAACTTTTTGCTCCCACTCTTTTCTTCTTCTTTCTNCCCCGAAAGGTGAGATCTTTACATAATCACAGGATTTCAGGAGATGAGCTTTCTAAACATACAGACAACACTCCCATTCGTCCACCTTATTATATCCGTGAGTGTCATAATAAAAATGTGAGTGCTACCACAGCTCTGACTGTGAGACTTATTCTCTGCTGACAGTTTCGTTACTGAGAAGAACACAATCATTTCACTTGAAATATAAGGAAAAAAAACTCTGATATTATCTCTGCTGGAATTTGAATTTGACTCCCATCTAGAAAGCAGTATGAGTAAGCCCAGGACGTCTTGAAGTGCGACTTGTGGCACTCCTCAAAATATAACCGATGGCTGCTGAAATGTTGTCTGTGGTTAACTTTGAATTAAGACCAGCAAGAATCCCCATCCAGAAAGTTTTAATTATGTAATATAGCTGAATCTGAAAGTGGTTAGTTAACCATCACATAATACTTGTGGAAAACAAGATCTTGTGCATAGAAAATTCAGAATAAGAGATACAGGATAAATAAAGCTTTGGGGACAATTGGGATTCTGTAGCAGAATTATATACCCTTTTCAGCCTGATAAGCTCCTAATAAAAGTGATTCTACAAATCACGTTTTGAAGGGTTCTTCGCTTCATTGAGGTAGCTGGGGTTGTGGAGATCATTTCAGTAAGATTGTTCATCTTCAGGTGCAAGCAATACAGTAATGCAATGCACTTGCTAAGCATGTTTTAGGAATTGAGATGTATGTTATTTTTTGCAATTATGACTGAGTGGAAAATAAGGCTTAGTGCATACAGGAGAATTTTCCCAGTTCAGAGTTTTAAAGGTGAAATGAAAAAAGTATGGTAAGGTTTCAAAGTATTGTGCCTTGTAAATGTTAAAGGGTACTTTTTATTGAATGTAGTTCAAATAAAACAGTAGCACGCTGGGTTTAGTAAAACAAGAATACTCTGAACTTCAAGTTTTATACCATTTTTAACAACATTTTGGGGGAAAAAAAGAATATTTGTATTTGAGTAAAAATTAAAACAGGGAGAATTTGCTTCTGTTGAGTGTTAATTCTTAGTAGGGCCATTAATTTTGGCTTGCAGTTTCAGGCAATTAATCAAATAAGCAAGAAAAGAAAGTTTAATTATTACTGTTTGCAAGCTTTAACTCTCTTGAGTGCAAGCTGTCAAAATGCTGACTGTCACGTGTCCTGACTCAGGCTTTCATCTCATCCTGCGTCTTGCTGAGTTTTCTGTGGCATGTATACATGTATAATTTCCTGTTTGTCTTACCAAGCTCTGGCCAATCTCAGTGCCTTATGACCACCTCTTTCTACTGACCTGAATGCACCAAATGCTAAACTGAGCCCTGTCCCTCACTGTACTGAAGGGACTGTGGGTATGTTAGAGGCCGATGGAGTATTGTGGTGCTCAGGAATATCCTAAGCTTGGAAAAATTATGCAGCATCTTCTGTAATATCCCCTTCTCCAACATGCTTTCGCAACACCCTGTATATGTCCCCCCACCCTGCTGAGATGCTTTGTGTACTTCTGTCTCCCTCCTTTCTCACTGCAAAAGACACACAACACTTGGAAGAAAACTTAATTATTTAAACTTAATTATTTAAATCATTTTAAGTAATTTGTGAGAGCAAGAATCAGGAAAAGGGGTGGCAGTTCACATCCTTAATTCAGAGCTCAGTGCTAAATGTCTCACCAAGGCTCTCTGTCCTTCCAGGTTTTCACAGGGAACAGCAACGCTGACAGTGTGGTTCACCACAAACTCCTGCACTCCATGAAAGCCCGCTTCCTGCGCTTCATCCCTCTGAAGTGGAATGTTGGTGGGCAGATAGGACTGAGAGTGGAGGTCTTTGGCTGCTCCTATAGTAAGTGGCTAAATCTTAACCCACATTTTCTCAAGGAGATTTTGTTGGTACTGTCAATGCTGCAGAGGGATCCAGCAATGTATGAATAAAACAAAGTGGAATACATAGCAGTCATTTATTTTTTTAGTAATTGTCCTTGTCTTTCTGCATGGGTATGTGCTAGCCCACCTAGCTTAGCTGGTGAAGCTTTCTCAGGGCTAAGCCCAGCATAATGATTTGCTGCTGCTTGTGAGCACAAGGCAGTCTGATGCTGTGAAACCTTCTGCCCCAGTGAAGGATGCAGAGCTACTTGAGGTCTTCGTGTAGGCTTTATTTAGGAATGATGCTACCATCTGCTTAAGTGTATTTTCAGTATGTAATACTTTATTTTTGTTTTTAAGACAAGTTATCTAGTTGAGGAAAGTGATGAAGCTGGTGCAGATAGTATTTCTATTTGAGGCTGATGACTTTACATCTCCAGAGAGAAGAGAACTTGTCTGCTGCTTTACTGTTTTTGCATGGATGTTTTCATCAGTGCTTTTCTTCAAGACATGGTGATGATCTTCTGAGACACCATCTGCAGTACTTTGTCACGTGGGCTTTGGAGCAGCTTATGAACAACTTTATCTGCTGGTGTTTCAGCTGCATAGTTATTTCAGTGTACTGCAGATGTATGACCTATGACCATGGAAGGGTATGAAAGTAAAGAAAAAGGACCAGTGTTGCTCCCAGGCACAAATTGAAGACAAGTCCACAAATGAGGAGACCAAAGTCCGGTATTTGTTTCTTAGGTGGCTGTGGTTTTATTTCTGAAATGGTCAAATATGACTTTGTAGTGTTCAGAGACACTGCTGGAGACAGGTAAGATTTTACTGGGGAGTTGAGGGGATTAACAGCCTTTTGCCCAGTAAATTCAATGTGGTGTGGCACAGATCACCATCATGAGACACTACTGGAATTGTACATCTCCCCATTTAGATTAGGTCCTCATCTGCTTCTCCCAGGTGCAGAAAAGGGGTTGTAAGACAAAAAGTGGAAAAACTCCTGTTCAGGAGACTTCTTGGATTCATCTGAGCAGTATCAAAGAGCAAATTGTCTTAAAACTTTTGATTCACATGATCCCATTACAGAGCACACTTCCGGACTCTCAGTGGCCTCATCAACACACTCAGGTCTTACAGCCAATTCATGTGGTTTCACCTGAAGAATCTTGTTATAGTCTGTGTGTAGATCCAAAAGCTCTGTAACGTTTTTTTTAGATGCTGCTTCTCCACCTACTTTGATGCTCAGGCTCTATGGATTTTTCGTTTACGTAGAGACCTGCAATGTCCTGGTCTGGACAGATAGCTACTTGCACGAGAGACCTTTTCCAGTCACACCAGTGAACCTGTAAACTGAAACCTATAACTCAAAACCAACTGCCCTTGATGTCATCATTCCAAAACAGCTATCTCATCCGTTTTCAAGGAACTTTCTTTCATTACAACGGCCAAACCTCTGCTATGAAGAGTTTAGTCTAAACAGACTTGCAGCAAAATAAAACCAGAACTGAAGGTGGAAATTTTTGCAGTTGAATGTGATTTGGTGCTACTCCATGTGAAATACTATATGGGCACTACCTCCATGTCAGATTGTGGTTGTATCTTCTATGATATGAAGAAGACTTCAGAGTGGCTTGCTGGCTGAGTTTCCTTGTGCTGATATCTTCTAAGTCTTCATCTTCATCCTGTACCCTGCAGTTACAGATAATAAAAATGGTTGCAGAGAATTAAGGTATGAGATTGAAGCAAGGCAGAAAAGAAATAAAGGGATTCATAAAAGTTTTACAGGGTGTTGAAATATTCATTCCATTTATATAAATGTGCCATTCATATTTTTGTCTGGCAAATTGCGTATGCCAAGCAATACCTGTCTACAAGTTTTGCTTATATAGCTTCACAGTCTTGGCTACTCCTAACCCAGGCACTGCAGCACTGTACAAAGATGTATGATCATTTATAAAATGTCATCTTTACTGTTAAACTGACGGAATGTCTACAGCAGATCCTGAGCTGGTGTATACCTACATAAATGCATTTTGTAATGCTTGACAGCATACAGGCTCATCCACCATGTTCAATTCTGGCACAGGAAATATATTAATAATTTGAAGAAAGTTAAAAGAAATGACAAAAAAAAGCACTAGAGACAGTCTGGGGACAAGCAGGGAAGAAAATGGAGCTTAAGGGAGAACAAATGGCCTAAATGTGCAGCATCTCTGAGATGACCCTTCATGCAAGTGTCTGCGTGTATGAAAGAAGGGATGTGAGGCTGGGAATAGGAACAGCATTATAATCACCTACCTGTACCAAAAGTTTAAGCTGATATAAATTAATGTAAGAACCTAACTCCCAGTTATGCCCAATGCTCTCAAAGCTCTTGGGATGGTTTAAAGGCTTCAATAAGTAAACAAACTCAGAGTATTTGCTCTTAAGTCCACTGAAGTTGAGGAAGGGATTTCCACTGGCGTTTTAGCTTTGAATCCTGTCCTGAAACATGAGATGAAAAGAACATGTGCACGGGGAACACGGGTGAACCAGATCCTGCACAAATATGCATGTGCAACTGCTGGATCGTTTCCACCTCTTAGACTACTTGCGGTAGCAGGTTAAAATTCAGATGTTGCTGGACCTCTGGCTGTCCTTTCCATCTTTCAAGCAACTGCTGCCCCCGAAATATGGCACCTGATCTGAAAACAGACTTGCTTTATATTGATGTCCTGGGCAGAACATTGCAGAAGCAATGATTTACAGGCAAGCTGGAGATCCTTTTTGTGCAAGTGGCAGCATACGTTGGATGGCTTAAATGAAAGTTTGGGGATACTGACAGCTTAGGCCATTTGAATTTAACGTGCTGCTGCACATCTGTTAAAATCCTGGGACTACCGTCAAACATGCAGCTGAGCAGCTCCCTGGTGTGCAAAATGGCCTGTGGTTCCTTGGATGGTCTCCAATCACATCAGCTCCTTTTTAGCCTTGCATATTTGAGCAGAAGATGGCAACTGTAGGATAGCTTTGTGGCTTTGCTGCTGCTTAAGCATTTTTGTGATGGCAGAGATAAGTAACTGTGACACTCTTATGCCTGTGCAAGGCTCTGACCTCCCATTTTTGGAGCATGACTGTCCTGTGCAGCACACTCTGCTGAGCAGGTCCCAGGAACATAACCTAGTGCTAACTTTTGGCAAATGCAGTATTCAGTGAGGACTGTATAGTAGGAGGCAGGTGGTAGGTATCAGGTCTTGTAGGTCACCAAGATCTCTGCCAGGACACAGTAACAAAAAGTACTGAAGAATCATATTAGAGATTATCTGCAATATGCACTGGATGCCAAAGTGGTTAACTTACCGTGTGACTAAAATGTGCTGCTGAATGGCACTTGCTGTAGTTTTCATTACTCCTGGTATAAGTAATCTACTATTATGAATTTATCCCAAACACTACTCTGTCAAACAAAAGAGCTTTCAGCTTCACCCCCCCAACCTCTGACTGGCTGCCAGTTGAAATTGTTTCTTTGGAACACAAAAACAAAATTTTTACTAGCGAAGCTTTTTCAGGCACATGAGTTTGCTTGACCCTATCTGACACAGATCAAAGTTTCCATGAAACAAAACACGCCAGGGCTGTCAAATCATCTGGAATTCACAGAGGAGACATGTAATTGCTGTTTTCTTTCTCACACAGAAAGTATATATTTAAATGAAATTTAACTGCATTTATTTGAAATTCCTGCAAAGATTCCATCTCACATCCTCAAGATAGGTGCTGAAATAGGAATGAGATGACCTTTATGTGAAAAAGTATATAGTGATGTTTCCTGTTCAGAAAAGGGGATGTATGATGAGTTAAATGGAGATTTCCGTGAAGAGGTGTGAGCTCTCACTGGCTGTTTGCAGCAGAGACTCCAGAAGCAGTGTGATCATAACAGATAACTGGAGCTGCAACAGAGTTTGTGTTCAGACAAATGGCAAACCAGTTGCTTTGGATGCTGGGGAGAATGGGTCTATCTTTGTACTTGGGAATAGTCTTGTTAGCTTAGCACAGGGGAAAAAGTCTGCTGACACAATTGCTTTTATAGGATAAGATTTATAGCTGCATTGAAGATGCTGATCATATTCTATAACTGGTTAACAGTCCAAAATGCATCAGCAGGATCAGGTGTATGTTCATTTAGCAGGCTGGGAGACCACAGGAGAAAAAATGATAGGGTATGAGATAGAGTATCTTCTGCCAGAGCCTAGTTTTTCATTTGCAGTTCAGGACTGATTTCTCATCTTTTGCTCTCATTGCTACAGGGAATGTGATCGGATGTTGTGCTTTTTGATAAAATGATATTTTTACTTGATCTTTTTTTTCTCTTTCTCTTCCCTACAACCCACCTTCCTCCTTCCCCTCCTTTGTCTCCCGATGAGGTAGAAAAGAACACATTACAGAGAACCATTTTCTGTCTGATGGGCACTGATCAATAGTGTTTGTAACCACCCATGTAAGACAAATACCCAAAGGATCACTTACCAAGAGTCAGACATAGATTTGTGATAGGGACAAAGCTGCCTAGCAGAACAGTCACCTCTGAGGTGCTCATCCACATTCATCCCTTGGGATGCATGTCTGAGAGGGCTGTGGAGGGGGAGGCCAGCAAAGCATGACCAGCCAGGAGGGACATCTGTTCAGATGAAGACCAGAGCTCCTACCTCCTGCTGGGTTCATTGATGCAGGTGCAAGAATAAGAGCTTTAATCTCAAATTGAAACTGTTCCTAGAGGATATTTTCATATTTTGGAATAACTTTGCCTAGTAAGCAGTTACTTTTTCCAAAATCACTAGGAGGACCATCTGTAAGAATAAATGTGTATCCTCTCTGCTGCCTCCTGCCTCATCGCTGCACAAGTAAACTCCATGCTCTCACCTTGCTCCCAGCCTGTCTTCTGTCAGCATAACTAGTCCCATAGGTTGAGCCCTCTGGTCATGTGCTCCCATTTTTATCTATTATTATTTAATGCTGAATTAGCCTGATAATCCACCTTCAACTGACTGTTTCCAACCACCCCCAAGTGACTTTAATGTTTGGATCTGTGTTGGGAAAGCAAATTGAAGTGGAATAATGTAACCAGCTCCCCTTGAGCCACAACCTCTAATGAATTTAAGAAAAGCTCAGTTAATTTCTATTTCATGGAGACTTCTTCAGCTGTGAGCAGGAGGACGTATGTATTTACAGTGGAGGAATCTATTTGAATTGTGGTCAGAGAAGAATAATATGGAGGAGGCAGCTTTTACCTGATGTCACTTTTGATGAGTTTTGTAGCTTTGTCGATGGAGGGAGGACAGTATAGGAAAGTATGAAGGCTGAATAAAATCTCTCTTCAGTGAGCACAAGTAAACCAGCAGGTAGTGCAGAACAAAACTACGTGTTTTGGTTTGTTTTTTAGTTTGTTATTTCTATGGGTTTTCTGAGACTTACAAAATTTCTGATCCTTGCTCTCTTGTGCAAGTGGATTACAGACATATGTGGGCTCTAAATAAACACCAAGCAAACAACAGGTTTTCTGCAGTGACTGTATTAGAATTGTGCTAGGTCTTTCCGTTTTTAATGGGAAGCCAATGATTTGTTGTCATGCAAACTGCCACTAATGACTTTTGGATGCCAGTGTTAGCATTTATTTGACATATTCCCATTTCTTTCAGGGCTACTTATTGGCCAGCGTCCTCACAACTGATAATTAGTGTAGCAGAATTTTTCAGAAGCAGGTTTTCCTTTGTATTATACTCTGTAAATGTTGGTGTCAGAACTGTTCTAGAAATTGTGTGTTATGTCATGGCTTAGTGGAGAGTTAAGAACAAGGACTGAAGTGTGACCTCGGTTTGAGAGCTTGGATCATTTGGAGTGAGGATCTTAAAGAAAAAAGACTGCTATATGACAACATTGAATCAGTGCTCTCTTACTCTTGCAGTATCTTTGTTTTGGAGACTTCGAAGGAAAATCTACTTTAACTGCAAAATGCACTGAAAATCAAATACTATATATACATATATATTTTAATAAGGTATTTCCTAATTCCTGCCTGTGTTGAAATGAAACCATTTTTATGATGTACTTACAATTCACTTTTTAAACAACTTGAAGCATTTAATGTGGCTAGGGCAAATTCATAAGAATTAAACTATGAATTGAATTTTCTTTATGGAAACTAGAAGTCAAGGTGTCAATAGAGAGAAAGCAGCAATTCTTGAGGGGGTGATCCTGAACACCTAAATGAAAAGTAAAAACAGTGAAAGCAGATGGCGTAAATAGTTTTGTAACAATACTTCCTACAGCAGCAACTGTTCCACCTGTGATTCTAAACAGCATTTTATAATTCTGACAACATAGATAAGAAGTTAGTGCTAGTTTATTCTGGAATGGATTTTTCCCTGGATTGAATTTATTTATAGTTTCAGTCTCTGAAATCAGTTGTCTCCTGATTTGGAATGGAATCAGTTTTGGAGCGACAGAATTTCCCATCAAATATAAATTTTGAGCTACCTGCAAGTTTGCAAGCGTGCCATCAAACTTCTATATAAACTGTTGTTCTGACATGCAGAAGTTATCATTGATGGTTTCCATAGTAACAGATCATTAACAGGTCTTTATTTTCTGAGCTTGTAGTAGCTTTTAATTGCAAAACTCCTTAAATCTTCATCCAGTTTCAAAAAATAAATATATTTCTGGCTTTTAAAGAGGAAGGAATGAAACTATCATTAAAGCCCAAAAGGGTGGAAGAACTCTCAAGGGAGCTTAAGTGGCTTGAGTGACCAGCTTTAATCATAATACAATTGCTGACTGGGAAGTCTTGATTGTTTTGCATATGGACCTTTCAGTTATTTTTCAAAAGAAAATGAAAAACTGATTGCTTTAGATTATCATTAAAGCGTGTGGTTTGCAAGCAAAGATAGCCTATGTTCTTCTTCGTTACTGCAAAGATATTCTTTATCTTTGTGCATGTATCCCAGTAGTTATGTAGAATGGTAAACCCTTTTTCAGATATTTTTTTCTTCTGATATTCTTCATTTTTAATATTTTTCTTAACAAAAGGAAATACCAATTGACAGATTTATTGTTTAGAAGTAGATGCTTTATCCATGATTTGTGCCAAATTGCATTTGGATAGAACTTAGAATTGAATTTATATATGTCAGTCATGTCTGAATACAATGCATTAGTTAAAAGTATTTAAAACTACCTGAAATGTTCTGGTTATGTATAGAGAAAAGAAAAAGAAAAGCAAGTTTACTAAAAATCTGTTTTGCTTAAAATACCACATTATTACGCAAAAAGAGTACTGCATTTTGCTGCTGCCAAAGGGAATATTAATTTCAATTGAAGAATTGATAGCTTGTTTCCCATCACAGTGAATCAGGTTTTGGAGGCTGGCTGAAGAGGAAAATATGTTTCTAATAGGCTTTTCAAACGTGTATAATCTGTTTAGATGCCCAGTTCCCATGAAATCCCTTCAAAATTTTTTTGAATTGGTATTTGAACACTCCTGCCAGCTTAGTCAATTTGAATGCAGAAACATGGTTGATAAATGCCCATCACAAACAAGCAGCCAACCCTAGAGGCTAAGATGATGCTTATTTGGATGCAGAGGTGGATGCAGGCATGGCCAACATGCAGAAACAGCTCAACAGACACTTCTGAAGCTACAAAAGATAGAGTGAGAACTGAAGTGTTCAAAGTAATGAATAATATGCTGGGTGTGTTTAAGAGACAAACAGCAAATGTGACAAGGGATGCTCTGGAGAGCTGAATACAATGGAAAGCACCTGCTCTGTTTCAAAAAAGTCAAGTGAGAAAACAAATCTTTCATGAGAGGGAGGAGGAAAAGTGCAGAGGACTTCTGGATTTATCCTAATGCTCCCTTTCCCCTGAATGGATGAAATGTAGTGTGGCTTCAGGGTTGCACAGGTGCCACATATGTCCTGTGGATGTACAGTTTTGAGAATACCTGACTCCAAGCAATAACTGAAGAGATCCTGAGACGTTATGGTCCCTCTCATGATACTGTCCCTCCTCTTCTTCTCTTCATTTTGCCATCTTCTTTCCCCCAGAGTCAGATATTGCAGACTTCGACGGCAGAAGTTCCCTCCTCTACAGATTCAATCAGAAACTTATCAGCACATTCAAAGATGTGGTTTCCTTGAAGTTCAAGAGCATGCAGGGGGATGGAGTCTTATTCCACGGAGAAGGACAACGTGGAGACTACATTACTCTAGAACTGCAGAAAGGAAAGCTCTCCTTGCACATCAACCTGGGTAAGGGCAGTTATGATTATTGGTTCATATATTACTCTAACAAGGATTGTCTTAGTTTTCTTTTATAAATCTATTGTTTATATTAAGCAGTATCTAGAAACTGCAGCTCAAACCAGCAACACCTGCTGTGTGATTCAGGGAGCTCAGAGCTTAAATACTGGTCAGAGAAGGTGGGAGGGCAAAGAAAAGAGAATAGACTTGATGGATGTCATGCAGGACACGTGATAGATGAGTAAAGAAGATACCTTGGCTCTCCTAAATAGAGAATACCAAGGTTGAGCTGCGTAATGATTACTTTTGAAGTTTTGATCTTTGCTGGATGATGCTTTGAAGCAGTGATTTTTTTTAAATTATTATTATTTTTTAAAAAGTTCTGTTTCTCCCATTTTCTCTTTTTTTTATTGTTATTGCAATTTTATTGTTATTATTTTTAAGAGCAGCATTCCCAGGAAGTATGGGTTGGGGCTCCAAGGGTTTGTTTTTGCTGTATCTTACTTTTTCCATTCTGTGATCAGAACTTAGCAGAAATTAAATGAAAACACTTTGATCAAAACATTGTGCACGTTGATATCGCTTTGTTTCTGGAGACAGTTGCAAGTGAGAACTGTGAATATCTGGAAGGCCATTACAATGTGGTCATGTTGGGTCGCAGGGGCAGAAGAAAGGCTAGCTTAGTTTCTCTCTGTACAAAGGTGCTTGCTTGTTCCTGGTGAATACACGAAAGCACTTTAATTTCAGGAGCTGCTGTAGAAGGAGCGATCGTTCCCTGTACCCTAGCCTTACTGCAAAATCTTCATTAGCTTCAACTGTGGGAGAGCCATGGTATTGCGTCAGCACTCCCTGCTGACTCACATTTCTCACACTGATTGGTTTGAGTTGGCAGAAGTTTCCATGCCAGCATTGCTGGCACTTAAGACAGGACCTGCGTTTACCATGTTTGTGTGTTGAACTTGGTCTGAAAGCCCCAGTGGCCCATCCAAATGGAAAGCTAAAACAGAAACCTTTTCTATTGTTAAACATGAGGGTGGGGCAAGGAGGGGAGTGAATTAAGATCCACGTTTCTTGCCACCACTCTCAGTCTTAATAGCTTTGAATAAAGTATTGTGAGCCATTTGTGGTTCATGTACGCAGTGGTTAGATTGCTGAAGGCTGGTTTTAATAAAAATGGGAGATACAACATCAAGTAATGTACGGTAGTAGTAGCGGCTGATCTTAGACTAGCAATTCACAGAATCATAGAACGGTTAAGGTTGACAGGGACCTCTGGAGGTCGTCTGGTCCAACGCTGCTGCTCAAGCAGAGCCACCTAGAGCAGGCTGCACAGGACCGTGTCCAGGCGGCTTTTGAAGATCTCCACGGAGGGCGATTCCACAATCTGTCTGGGCAATCTGTTCCATCGCTCAGCCATGTGCACAGTAAAGAAGTGCTTCCTGATGTTCATATGGAGCCTTTTGTGTTCCAGTTTGTGCCCATCGCCTCTTGTCCTGTCCCTGGGCACCATTGAAAGAGCCTGGCTCTGTCCTCTTTGCACCCTCCCATCAGGTATTTGTACACATTGATAAAATCCCCCTGAGCCTCCTCTTCTGCAATTCCAGGGCACTTTAGTAAGTTTGTCTNGATGTTCATATGGAGCCTTTTGTGTTCCAGTTTGTGCCCATCGCCTCTTGTCCTGTCCCTGGGCACCATTGAAAGAGCCTGGCTCTGTCCTCTTTGCACCCTCCCATCAGGTATTTGTACACATTGATAAAATCCCCCTGAGCCTCCTCTTCTGCAATTCCAGGGCACTTTAGTAAGTTTGTCTAGTAAAGAAGTCATAAACTAGTGGTAGCAAACTGGAGACACTACAACAGAATTCATAGACAATTTCTTCTGCATTTTTTCTCCTTGTGCTTAATTGTCTTTGTTTTAAATGTCAGTTTTCCACAGCTCTCTGGGATTTCATTTTTTACATAAGCTCATTAATTGTTTAGTTTCCAATTCATTTGCTTTCCTTTTAGTTAGTTCATCAAATGATAGAAATGATAATGCAACATTTTTCTAATTTGTTATTTGAATGTTACTTGGACCAAATATCTACATCCTGAACCTCTGAATGTGGGATTCTTTGAAACTATTGATTTGTCCTCCTCTTCCAAATGTTTCATGCTAGGATGAGAATATGGTATAGTTAAATATATTATGTTACTTCTTCCAAGGGAGAGGCTGTGTGAATGCATAGTCTCAGATAAGAGTTATTTTCTTTCAGCAATAGCCCCATTTTCTTTCTGAAAATGGTCAGGTACAATTTTCTCATTAAAATATAAACACGTAGTTGCAACTGAAATGTCAGGAGTGGTTTATTAGTGTGAATGGACAGCAGATTTTGGTGCAACTCAAAGGGAGCTCTTAAAACATCAGGGAAAGAAAAGTGTGTGCGTGTATGTGTGTGTACATGCAGATATAATGAGAGGCCCAAAGAATCTAAGGGAAGCTTTATGAAGGTTCTGCTGCTGGGCACAGCTCCAGCTTGTACCTAGTAGCAGATAAGCATTGCTCTACACTCCTCTTGAGCCCTAATGCTTCAGTTAAGGGCCTGGAGGTAACTCTGGTGTCTTACGACTCTCTCTGCCTCTCCAGGGGACTCCAACCTGCACTTCACTAACAGCCACACGTCTGTCACCCTTGGCAGCCTCCTGGATGACCAGCACTGGCACTCAGTTCTCATAGAGCGCTTCAACAAGCAAGTGAACTTCACGGTGGACAAGCACACTCAGCATTTCCGAACGAAGGGGGATTCAGATCACTTGGATATTGATTACGAGGTGTGTGAAGCCCTTTTGGTTATAACCTGAGAGATGAGGCTGAACTGGTGTAACATGAATGTGATGGAAAATACCCACTCAATGATCTGTTTCTTTCCAGCAGAGATCTCTTCTTTATTTAATATTTCCTTCCCAGATTGCTCCTTTAACAAGCACAGACTACATCAGTGCAACTCTACATGTGACAGTCTGAGAAAATGGCTAGTCTCTGCGCAAATAAGCACTGGATTATGCTTACACTTCAAAGTATGTCAGACTTTGAACTAAACTTAATCTAAAAGGTATAACCTTGGTGGAAGCTTGGGTTTTGGCCATATCTTCAGGGAGCACTCTCATATGCAGGAAGAAGATGCGCTGGCATCATCTTCAATATGGTTTCAATGGGATCACTGAGCACTATCCCTGCATCTGGTTGACATGGATAGGGGGATCCCAGCTCTGAGTTGTACCTATCCAGCTGCCACCTTGCTCAGATTGCTCTGCATAGAGATAGCAGGTAGAGACTATCCCCTTCTCTGTAGGAGTGGAAGACCCTGAGCAGAGCAGTCAAAACATCTGGCTGTGACCCATATCCCTTCACATCTGGGGGTGTGAAGCTGAGCATCTTGGTCTAGGGAGCCAGAGCAGCACAGCCAAGGAGTGATTGAGCAGAGGAAACATCCTACCTGCCCGTCAAACCCAACGCTGTTATGCTCCCCTGTAATGGGGCCAAAGTATGGAAGAATGCAGTTTGTATCACTCCAGCAATTCAGTTCTTATGGCTTGCAGTGAAAAATACCTTAAAACAAACAAACAAAAAAACCCACACACATCCTTAGCATCATATCTATATGCAAGACTGTTCCTCATCTGTTCCTCCCACCTGTACACGCTTGCTTGCAAATTACCTGTGTTCATTTTTATCCCCACACGCTTGTCTACTAGGTCTTGCTAGCCCACAAGGCACAGGGTCATGCTTGCACAGTCAGAGCCATCACCATGTCTGGATGTGTTGAGCTGGCATGGTTCATTGCTCCGAGATCGAAAGTTTCCTCTCTGCAGTTTGGATTCATTTCTCCAGAAAGGATCAATTCCCAGCGCACCTTAGCGACAAATGTGGATGGCTTGGCAGTGGCAGGTGCCTGCCTTCTGCTCCTCTCCTGTTCCAGCTGAATTTCCTTTCCTTACATTTCACAAAGCAGGGTGCAGAAAATGATGTCTGTCCCCCCTGTTAAAAATTCTTCTGTACCAAATCATGAGCACATTTAATAGGGGAAGCAGGAGAAAGTTCCTAACCATTTGGGCAGTGAGATTCTGGAACAGCTACAGTCTGAACTAGCCAGGGTCAAAGCTATATCTGCTTTTAAGATTGAGCTGGGGAAAGACAACCAGTTGAGTTATCAGCTTTCTTAATTCCAAAGTCATAGAATTCCTTGCTTCATAAAATTCCTGCTACAAGGTTGATGCCAACTAGGGAAAACTCAGGCTCCAGTGTAATTTGCACATTTTTCCAGATGTTCCGAAATGAGGAGTGTGGTAGAGAAGATCTTCAGCTGCTGTAAGTCAGCCGGTCAGCACTGACCTCAGTGGCACTCAGTCCTGGCCCCTGGTGCTCAGCTTTTCACACAGCGTGTTGTCTTTCCATTTGCACTGAAACTAACAGTCTTTCAACTGAACATTACAGCAATACATTCGACTGAAAGTTTATCTCAGCACACTTTGGGGATTAAAGGCCTTACTCTGAGGGTAATAAAACCATTAGTTTGGTAATTAAAATTATTACCAATCACAAAGCAAACTGTTTTCTTAATAATGCAGTGGTATAATTGATATTGATTTTTCTTCTGGTTTTGAAACCCAGTGCAGAGTCCCTGAGCAAGAGACTTAAAGAATAGAACATGAAAGAAGGAAAGTCTGGTGCTTTAAGGAGGAACTAATGATTCTCACTGAAAAAAAAACCATTGCTACCACATAAGCCCTCATGCCAATAACAAATCTGCAAGTGATGTAAAGTAGCAGTCTGTTCACTCTTTATTTCTGTGAAGTGATCAATTAATACAACTGAGGCACAAGTTCATTAAGGACTTGTTTTCAAAGAAGTGCTGTCAAGGTTATCCAGGGAGGTTTAATTTGCTTATGTATCCTGGCTTGCTAGGTGGAGTCGGAGGAAAAATAACCCCCAAATTTCCCTTTACTTTTGTAATAATGAGCTGAGCCATTAGGAGTAGCAACAGAGGAGTAATGCTGACTGGGTTCCAGCAGCCGTCAGCTTGTCTGCGGTGCTGTGCAGGGCTTTATGCCCGTGCAGCAATGGATGCAACAGGGTTGCAGCACAGCTCCCAACATGCTGGAAGCACTGAGAAGTGCGGTGGCTGCAGGATCCTCGCCTGCATGTTATCATTCATGATGCTGCTGGCTGCAATGAAAAACAAACAAACAAAAAAAACAGAGGTACCACCAGTAAGACTTTGCAAAAAGGACCAGTGAAGCTAATTAGAAATGAGCTGTGTCATCTGGAAAATGGAAATAGTCTTATCAGAAGTTTTGTGGTGGTGGTGTTCATTCTTTTTTATTTTCCTTAGGAATCTAAAGTAATTTTGCTCCAAGGATTTCAGAAGCTTTACTTTCTTAGAGTCTCTGTCCTCTGTAAAGTTTTAGCCCTCCACTTAAGTGATCAGTTCTAATCTGCACAATGCTAACGTATTCCAGTACTTAGATAACAGCACAGCTTAAGTTTTGTTTAATTGTGTAACCTGCAGTAATTTTCCATTACACTGCTCACTCCCAAATACTGCATGTAAGTCTTGTAAAACCCAACCACAGTGAAATTTAAGGGAAAAAGTATTCAGGATGCAAATGGGGTAGTTTGTGTGTGTGATACTACCCTCCACTGGCTGAAACCAGAACTGTTCAGATACATGCTGAGTGGAAAGGGGTGACTCCAGCTCACAGGTACACCCAGTGCTCTGTGGGCAGAAGTTTATTCCCCCATTGCTCAGTGTTTCCTGGCTGCCGTGGTTTGCTGCTCAGTGACAGCCTCCAAGTCAGAGGGACCACAGGGTGGAGACCATTTGAGCATTTGGGTGTTCCTGGTGGGGGGGCGGGTTATAGCAGGTTGATGAAGTGGTGTGTCATGGCACATAAAAGCCATTTCCAAATCTGTGGCAGCAGCATTTCTCAAACAGCTGTAATGCTACACTGCCTGTAATTCTCCTGCTGGGCAGCCTGAGCACTACTCTGTGCTTGGAGGTGATGCTGTTAACATGATTTGTCTCTGAGATAATATCCCAGCTGGTTGTATGGAGCAGGGTTCTGCTGTCTTGCTTTTAGGGTGGTAACTAAATGCTGTTCTTGTTCTTTCCAAAAGCTCAGCTTTGGAGGCATTCCTGTCCCAGGTAAACCAGGAACCTTTCAGAGGAAAAATTTCCACGGGTGCATTGAGAACCTTTATTACAATGGAGTCAATATAATTGACCTGGCAAAAAGGCGCAAACCTCAGATCTATACTGTGGTAAGAGACAATGATGTCTGCTTTCCTTCTTTACTTCCCTGTTGTTGGTCCTGCTAGCTGCACTGAATGAGTGGAGTTCAGATTTAGATAGCTATGGGTATAATTAGCTTGTTAAAATGGTATTGCTGAGGCTAGTACCAGCCAACACGGACTGCTGTGGTGGGACATATTGAAAGATACATGTGTAAATTAATACATTTCTCAGACTTTCCAAGTATATTAGAATTTGTTTGGAGAAACTTTTTACTTCCTTTTCCAAGATGAAAATGTGTCTTTCTGATGTCAAGATAGAAGTCATGGAGATTTTTTTCTGATTAACTCAGATAAAGTCTCATTTTCTGAGCCATTCCCCATCACTATTGTTGAGTACGGTAGTAGCAAAATTTTATTCTGCTGTTTGAGTTGGTATTATAGAGATGCATGTTTTTCTTATTATCAAAAGTATTTTCCTTTGTACAGCCCCTTATATTCAGTGTATTATTCAGTTCTGAAAACTATTGACATGGTTCTAGTGTCTCTAAATGTGGGACAGTGGAGATGAAGCAAAAGGAATTAGTCTTACTTAGCCTGTTAACATGAAGAATACAAGTAACTTCACACCTAATAACGTCCAAAATTACAAATATATTTAAATATATCGTGAGCAAAATAAACTACATTTTATTTCATAAAAAGAGAGAACAATACACTCCCATGCAGTGTTCACAAATTTTAAATAATTCAGCTCTTTGTTTAGCTTGTGACTTACTCCTGCACCATGTTTTGATATCAAGCCTTTTGGCTAATACTGTGTCTTTGGAGAACATGGAGGAAAAACTGCTTCTGGCTTTCATGGCATCTTCATGGAACAGACTGAAGTTGCAACAAAGCAAGCCAGAAGTCCAAGAGAAGTCCTTACCTTCTTCACTTTCCTTGTCTGGGGCTAGACTGAATGCGCAAGGAAATGGAAAACAGAAAGGTGATAGGTGAGAAGTCCTATATCAAGTTGCTGGCAGTTAAGACTCTGCCTCCAGGATGTTCCCCTGGGACTGAGAGACTTTGCTTTAATAACCTCAAGTTTGACTGTTCTGACTCAGGACTCTAAGGTACAAATCTTACGAACTGTTACTTTGCTGTTCCCCTCAGCTTACTTTCTAAGAGGAGGAAAGAGCCCTGGCCTGCTTCTTAGGTCATTAGCTGTTTGTTTTGCCAGCTGAGTAGTGTGAAGGCCTTCCTAATGGGGAAAAAAAAATTCTATAATGTGCTTTTTCTCTTTTGGGTACTATCTGGGTGTAACACAGCCCTGAAACCCTTCTATCACAATACTTAATTCAACCAGTGCTAGATCGAAGGTCTAGGAATCTTGCTTCTTTGATCAATTTAAAAGTAAAGGGGATGTGCCCCCGTCCTTCAATCTCCCTCACAGAAGTGGTGATTTTAAAGAAAAAGTTTTAAAAGGCTGGCTGCTCCACTGCATTTTGCAAGATATGTGAGCTGTTATGTTCTGTCTGTGACACTTTGTTTACATACAGTGCACAGAAAGGTTGCCACGCTCACAAATGCCTCGTGATCTTGTCTGAACATCCTTCTATAGCAAGCAGCTCCTGCAAATCTGGTATCTTCCAATGTCCCTTCCATCACAACTATTTATCTCCTCTGGCAATTTTCAGGTACTTCCAGCCATCACAGATTGATCTCCCTCTCCCATCTTTCTGCTCTTCCTCACCCTTATAGCAATTTACTTATTCAATTAAAATAACTTGCTCTTGCTAGATGTAGTCTTTTGCCTGCCAGATTTCCTCTGCACTAAATGCTTTTACTCCAACTTCATTGAGGTTTTCAAGCAGGAATCCATATCCCCAGGGAGCTACAAGCTTCTCTGCTTTGTGTCTCTGTAGTTGCTAAGGTTGTCTGGAGTGGAAATGCAATGAAAGGAACAGAACAGAAGTAAAATTAAATACATCAGGGGCTTTGAATCACTTCTTCCAACAGCCTGTTGTGTACTTATGTTTCCTCCTTCCAGGCTGGAGATCACCAGAGAAGGTTCTGCATGGTTAGTCCCCAAAATGTCTTTGTCTCCTAACAAAGCGTATTTGAGGACAAACGGACCAGTTTGGGATGAGGAAGCCATTAGCGCTCAGAGACGTTATTTTTTTACCTCCAAAATGGAGGCAGCCTTCAACACTCAGTCTCTGCTTCATTTTCTGTCCGTTTGGGAACATTGACACAGTCATACCCAGCAACTTTGTTTTTTTACTCTCAACATCTTTTACACAAATAAGAAAATGATACATCAGTTTGAGGTATACATTTCCTCTTATGAAGAAGTTCCTCATCCATATAAATAATGGTCCCACATCAGCTGCATTTAAAGTCAGAGGAAGAAACTACAGGTTGTCAATGACAGAGCACTGTACTGTGTGTCGTACTCTTGGGTGGTGGATGTGATTATCATTCCGCCTGTTCTTTTCTATAACTCATTTGCAGTTGTCAGACTAGAAATAAATCCCCCTGAGAAAACATCTCAAGATAATGAGGCAGCCTGTCTCTTTTGAACTGGAATATGCCTTCAAAATTTCCTTTTTGTATTGCCTGATATTTAACCCCTCTATGTGGTAGCCCTATTTGGCCAGGCTGTGTCTATTCTCTCTGGGGTTTCTTCTGTCCCAGATGGCATGTTGTAGGTGATTTGTTTTTTTTCTTTTCCCCACCTCTAGGTCCTTGAGTGTTGCAAAATGGCAGGGGACCTTTTATTTGCTCTCCTAAGTGGTTACTGGTTTTAATTGCAAGAGGTTTTAAGAAGTCAAATTTCTGCAATTACCACTGTCGTGGTCCTAGGGCTATACCCTTGGGAAGCTTTTGCAAATGCTTTAAAATAATGGTGTCAAGATCTTTCCTATTACTAGCTGTGTCTAGGTTCTCAGCACAAAAGAAGCACAGACTGCCCGTCGTGAGGAATTGTACAGGAGTCACTCATTCTTCCTGGGCCAGTAGTTAGGGGCAGGAAAATACACCAGCAGGAGACACATTTACAAGAAACAGACGATTGTTCTTCACAGAAGAATATTTGAGCTGTTGGTATCTGAGATGTTGATGTCCTCACTGAAGGATTTTGTGCATGTTAAAAGTGGGTGTAGATTCAGGAGGAGACTGGACAAGGAAGAGCAATCCATTAAGGATTTCTAAATACATGGAAACTATGTCTAGCTAAGGGAGTAGTTCAGTGGAAAAATAGTTGAAGGCTCAGAGACCACTACCAGGAAATATCAGGTATGTTTGTACTCTTCTTCAGACATAGGTGTTGGTGAAGGCAAGATGGTCCTTAGGTCTTTCCCAGTACAGCTGCTGTTATGTGAGGGTACAGAACTGGTTTTAAGATGATGCTCACCACAGTGCCTGGTACCACTTGGTTGTGGGCACTGGGCTGTAGGGAATCCCCAGATTCATACATGTCTTACAGCTGAAAGTGGGCGAATTTAAGGAGCTGTAACTATTTCCCTCTCTGTACTAAATCCAGAGGGAGGTGGTTCTGTCAGAGTATCATGGCCACCAGTGTCTACCTACAGCTGTATTCAGATTGTACCTTTAGAAACTGCTCTAATGTGAAGACCTGTGACCAGGGTTTAAGTCTTTTTCTGTCTCAGTGATTTATGATGCTAAAATAGGAAGTTGTCTAGCTGAAAGAAGGAAATGAAGAGGTCATGAAAAGTTGCAGTTTTGATCTTCTCAGTGCTCCACAGTATGTATTCACTGAAGCTGAGGAGAACACCATCCCCCTTTCTCTTCCATTGCCTTTGCCTAATAGGAATTGGGGTTATATTTTTATTTAGCAGACCAAACCCTACACTGACTTGAGAGGAGTGCAGGATATTTGTTAAGTAGAAGTTGTCAGCCCTCAAATACGCTTGAATTTCTACGTCAGCCTGCCATGTTGAATCTGGGACTGACAGTTCAGCACAGCAAGGGATGTGATCACATGTAAATGCATCACTGTAATGCCTCAGGGAAATAACCAATTGCCAGCATCAAAGAGCAAAGAAAGATACCTAGTGACAGGAGAATGTAAACTAATAATTCATTCCCTTTATAGAGAATCCAAACATGCTATTTTATTAAGCTGATTTGAGATACCTTCATCTTGAGAAGAATTTGCTTGTCTATGCATGTCTCCTTCTACCAAAGTGCCTTGTAAGTGTTGATATATCTGTGAATATCAGGCTGGTAATTCAAGAAGGCCTCTACTAGGGTTTGGAGAACCAGGAGTTAGATACATAAAACAATGTGTTTTCTTCTCTTTTGTTTTTTTTAACTGCAGCCACACTATAGGAAACATAATAACAATTTGAAACTATTTAGTGACCTTCTTCACAACTTCCTATAGGTCTAAGTTGAATTTATATTAAAAAAAAAAAATTATTCAATTATTTAATGAAAGTGTGTCACATGCATGTTAAAAAGAGAACAACTGAATTTGCTGTTCTTTTGAAAAGGTGGATGAACTCAGATTCCAGAAATATTTGGTTCCTGTAAAAATATGTTTTTATACTTTCTTCTACCTTCCTGCATGCTTTCTGGGTCTTCAGAGGAGTCTCCTTCACATTCTACCAGCAGTGTAGAACAGCAAGAAAGTCTGTATAAATAGCATTCATTTTAAGGTCCCATTTTATTGTTGCTGAATAGTGTGACAGGATTGCTTTGAAAGAAATTTTGTCACCTCAGTCAAGATCTTGAAATAAAGTCTAAATGACAATTTTCCCATTGATTTCAGTTGTCTTTGTCTACAGTTCTAAAGACTTTCATTCTGTAAATATTTAATCCATCATCTAGCTGGAATAATAAACTCTCCTTTTCCTGTTAAAAAGCTTTCTTTGTGTTAGGATTTTGATAATTGTGATGACCACAAGAGAAGCAAGTCTTTAGGGAAAGAGACTGTCTTTTTTTTCTGCATATGTCAACTAGTCTTATTAAAAAAAATGCAAAGTTTTAAGGAGTCAATGCCTTTTTGAAAGTATCAGCCTTCAGCAAATTACAGGTTAGAAACAATTGTGCAGAGTTTAATTTATTACATTATCTGGGTAGTCAAATTGAGTGAATAGGGCAGTTAGTACCTTCTGAGCAGAGGAGGATGTTTTAGGGAGGGAGATGATAAGGCAGTTAGTCCTGTAGGAGAGCAAGAAAGATGGCTAATTATTGTCATAGGAGTTAGCAGGGGATAAAGAAACTGGGGGGAGGGAATGTAATTTACTGCAAAGCTAAGGCTTAAATGTCTTTTTTAAGGTCTTATTCCAACTGGTAAGGCCCAGGGAACTGCCTGGTATTTGGCTGCCTGGAAAAACAGAAAGGGGCAGTCTGACCCACGTTGGTCAGGAGCCTGGAGTCTAGGCAATTCATAATGACCACTTCGGCTGGTGCTCTGCTATGATACACGAATGACTGGAGTTTAAAAGAGGAAAATCTAATAAAGAAAAATCTTATTAATAATAAAAAAAGCTGATCAGAATTACTTTCTATGCATTTTTCTATTTTGAGGTAGATGTGGCTCTGTTTTAATAATAATAATCTCCTTGCTGCTGTGTTTTTTCCAAGGTAATAAAACTTAATAAGCTGTAGATCAGTTTACCCTGAACTGGAACAAAAAATGGGCTTCGATTGTGCTAATTTTGCCAGTTTGATTTAAGACATCTATCTTAGTCACTTCTGGCAAGGTGAATTTGAAAGGCTGGCTTCATTCCTGCTCGTTGTTCAAAGGAGGGAAAATATTAAGTGATCTATATTTTATTTGCATTTCCTTCTGTACTCTTTTTCTCCTTTTCCTGTTTCTTTCTGGGTGAAATGATGTATAATTTTTCCAAATTAGCTCTATATTTGCTCCCATCTTTTGCTAGCAACACTTAGATATTGTGCCATATAATGAAACATTAACGTACAGTTACCACAGGCATAAAGATGGTAAGATCCTTTGTTCCATTGCTGTTCTGTGTCCTAGTCAGCTTAAGAGTCTAAGATAAAGAACATCTAGAAATATCTAGCCACTCATCTCGTCCCTGATTCTGACATAATCACAATGTTTCAGTTTTTTGGAAGCTTTCTTTTTTGTTAAATGCTACTTTTTCCACACAGGAACATTGTCTTAATGTAAATAACTAAAGTTAGTATGATAAACCAATAGCCTTTTATTGACACATGTGATACCTAGGGTATGTGAAGAGGGGAATTCTCTGTCAGGTGATTAACACAAGGAGGTGTTAATTTCAGTGAAACTAGGATCAGGAAAGCTTTTGGGTTTCCATTATGAAATTTAGATCAGAGAAAGAAAAACCAACATCTGTATAGGAACCTCTCTGAAAGTCTAAGCCCTCCTGTTGGGATGGACTACTTGCTCACTCAGAGGACAAATCCTAACTCAAGTAACAGCATGCATCTTGGTGCTCCCACAACTCATTTGAAGACAGTATGCACCGGCATGCTAGTAGGCTGGAGCTGGTATCTCACTTTGATTTTATTTTCATTCAGTGCTTAGCAGTGTCTTGATTCAAGAAGCTTTTGAAACCTGTGTAGGTCTCCTGATGTCTATTCTGCTTGAGACAGTTAATTTAAAAACAGGATTTAAAGGCACCTCCCCCATTCTTGAAATCCAGTTACCCAGAGTTGAATGGCAATCTTTCATCTCACCCTTTTAAAACTGCATCAGAGATCACCTTTTCTTCTGTTACTCTCTTTACAAATCCATCTGCAACCTCACGCTCTTCACAGCTAGAAATAGTCCTTCAGTTTCCAACCTGGAGATATTCTTGCCAATTTATCCTCATTTGTATCTCAGCCAGGGCTGGGATTTTAGTTCCCTTACCTGTCGTATGGAATCTTCCTTTCTAACCCTCTGCAGAAAACAAGATAACCTTTTTATTGGATAGTATCCATAGAATGATTAATGAGGAAGGTAAGCGCCCATTTGATGCTGTAACCTGCAGGTAGAATGAGAGCTCAGAAATACTCATTTATTGTTCTTCCTGTTCAAGCTGTGGTGTTGGCCTGTATTGTTTGGTAGGCTAAATGTTGAGGATTTCGGTTCCACTGTCAATTTGAATAATTTCCCAAGCACATATTACTTTTGATTAGTACTCCATGAGAGCAAGGTGGATATATAAGAAACTTGTGACCAATTGCCCTGATTGTGTTGTTGTAGCAGTCTTTTGTCTTCATTCAATGGTACGTAATGCTAAATGAAGAAAGGCCAGAAAAGGCTGAAATGGTTCATTATGATTATACAGGTTTTATTGAAGTCCTACAGAAGCCATTGGATAGGCTCCAGTCAGTTTCAGATCACACTTATGGCTCAGAGGGTCTTCTATGTAATCCACTTTATCCTCATCACTTAGCAACTGTATTCTTTCGTTCTCTTTTTAATAGGAGAGGTTCTGATTCTTCCTTAAAATGCTGTAGCATGCTGTCACCTGTTCATTCTACAGCTTAGATAAGAGCAACCTCTGCAACTGTACAGCTCCTGCAGAAATCTGAGGTGATTGCACTCTTGTCTTAAGAGTACAATCTTAAGTGTCATGGCAGCCATTGAACAAATTGTGAATATCTCCATTTATTTTATAGGTTCAGAAGGTTTCTCATGTAAGAATACTAACAACTCTTTTGGAAAGATTTCACTGCTTATTAGAGGGGTTATTAATCAGTCTGGAGACGTTGGACTCAATGGAATTCTCAAATGCCACATGATAGCTAGAGTTCCCAGCAGCTGAGTAGAGCGGATCATCATATTTCTTTTTCTCTAGGGATTGGAATCTTCTTATCCCATTTCTTAGCCAATGAACATTTACTTTTCAGTTAAACGGGGTTCAATTATAAAATCAAGTGTCTGCCAGAAGTCTTGCACGTACCCTGGAGAGTTCCAGAACTGCTTCCAATTAAAGCAAAATGCTCCTGATCAGATGCAGGTTTAGAGGGAACTGCTTACTTTTCTGACTAGACCTGCTGTAATAATTTGTTTGAGAATACCTTTCAGGGCACATTTAACAGTTCTTGTAATTGGAACCTATCCCACTTGAGTGAATGAAAATTTTCTGAAGTAATCTGCCTTTGTATGTCGCTGGCACTCTGCAGGGGCCTGTTCTACGCTACTTCCCACTGTCTGAACTGTCTGCACACTCTGCCAGCACTGCACAGCTCTCGCCAGACTGGTCACCTGTGGCAGCTTCCCTCGGTATGAACCTGTTAGAGGCAGACAGCATCGGTCTGCATAAGGACATCTGTACCTATTGTTGGGTATTAAATACCTCATCTGGTTTTGTGCTAGACTGCTGCTTAAAGAAAGTGTTTCCCTCCTAAATGAGTCAGTTGAACTGACTTTAAGTTCCTGTGACATCAGTTGGTTTATTTAACATTTTTTCCCAAATGTCCTGTCTAGCTTTTAGCTCTGACTAAAATTATTTGTTGTTGCCTACATCACAGAGGTCTCAATCCTTGAAGAAGGGTAACAAAAATACCTTGTTAAAGGAAATTCCCCTGAAAGCCAAAAACAAGCCTTCCCCAAATGTACACAGAATGTTGCAGCAAAGCCTTTAAGCGTTCTCACATGCTTGCTCTTGTGGCAGGTGGGATCACACCTGTGCCAACTTTTTGTTGTCAACAGGCTACAGTGCCTGAAGTCTCCACTGTCTGAGCATGGCAGGGAGAGTGTAGGTGCTGCCTGTATGTCCCAACATGGGCCATGAGTTCACTCCATGGTCTTGCTTGCAGCTCCTGTCCCAGTACAAGCTTTCTGTGCAGATTCCAGGTGGCATGAATAACCAGCTAGTGTGAATGGCCAGACAGTGTTGCTGTGTTTTTGAAGGGGTTTAGGATTAGTTCCATGTGTTGAGAACCTCATATCAAAAACAGATGGAAATTTGGCCTTACATTTGGGCACATGCATGTGCATCAGGGATAATTTTCTTTAAAACCTATGACGTTACTGCAAACAGCTGAAATGATATTGACTACACAATGTCTCTGCTGGCTTAGTTTAAGGTTGTCTGAAAACTTGTTTTGCATTGCAAACTTTTTTTTTTTCATCTTATCATTCACCTTCTTTGGCACCACTAAGTGCCACAGTCTAGTCATAGTTTGTTCTGCTGGTAGGTAAAATCTGCAAAGAGCTTTGAGAGAAAAAATCCTGTCTGAATATTGCAAATCCTTCTCTCTACAGTCTTGCATTTTTTTACAGCCTCCCACTGCCAATGAAGCAACTTGGATACTGAGTGTAGACTCAGATAACATTTGAAATTTCCTCCAAGCTCCAATGTTGTGTATTTATAAAATCTGTAAATGTCTTCACTGCTTCGTATGGAGATACTTGAATCACTGTAAATGCCTGATTCCAAAGAAGATTTGTCATCGCATTTTGAATTCGTAAACCTTTAAGAAGCTCAAGAGAAAGTTATCTATATTTATTTATATCATTGCAGTTGACTGCTTTGTGTAATTTGTCAATCTGTCATGAATTTGATTGAAAATGGAGGTAGAATTACAGCAACAACAAAAACAAACAAACAAAAAACCCTGTGGCATCTCTTAGGAAGACAAAACCCAGCAGGTAGTAGAAACTTTTAAAAGGTTGAGAGCAAATTTCCATTTTCCTTCCCACCTGACTAATGTTCAGATAAGTTTGGATAAGCTTTGGATTATATCTCAAAACGCATTCTAACATGATATACTCATGGATACCTTATGCCATTGCTAAATCATCTGTGTAGCATTCTGCAGCTAACAAGGCAGAGAATACATAGACTGATATAGATATATATCTGTCAAGGGTTGTTTCATGCAGTGATAAACTCAGTCTCTTTCTGGCACTTTATTTATTTTCCATTTTAAAATAAAGAGAAAGACATTTCTCTTGTAGAGAAATGTAGAAAGACATTTGAAAGCAATATGGAACCAGTTCCATCAGCTGTTTTCAGATTTCCCCCAGCACTGCGCAACTTCCTACACATCCATCAAGTGCCGTTCGTTATAATTATCCTGTTAGAGCAAGATACCAGCTCTGATGTGAAGTGGTACCATGGAGAAAGCCTTTTACTCTGATGTTTTTATCAGATTCCAGTTGGTATTCTATAAAGCAGGCTAGTTCAAAGCAAACTGGCTGCAACACACTCCTGGAGTGGCTTTGAAAGATGCGGCTCCTTGAATGTGTTCTGGCTTTATGGATTACTAAGGTTTTATTATATTGCTTGAATGACCTGGCTGGATAATCTACAATGGCTGAACAAAACAATGGAGTTGGTTTGTCTATAGACTACAGTGATACAGATTCTGGTGAATGCTTTGAGTAAATGTGGTGCTGTTCTGAGCAATAGCATCATTGGTTTCAGGGCTGGATGACTGATTAAGACCAGTTAAGTTTGATGTTGAAATAATGTTGGATTTCACCACTCCTGCTGTGTATGTAATGTTTTAATAATTCCTCAGGATTCCCTGTGGAAATTGTAAGACCTACCATTGGCCAGGAAATCTCACAACTATTGTTTCATCCCACTATAAATAATGGATTTAAGCAACTGTTACTTTGAATTTTCTTAAGAATTTTGAAATCCTTTCAGAATAATCATTTTTTAATTACTTGTGTTATTGTTAAATGGACTGTCTTGTTATTTGGAGTAGCACAGGGCTGTGTCACCTTGGGTAACAGAAAACACGACCAGTACTCCTACTGCAAGTACTGAAATATACCCAGGAAATTTGCCTCATGTTTGGTCCCATACAGTACATTCAAGTAAATGAGGGAGACTTTACTTTTAAGGTTATATAGCCTTGGTGTAAGTGGACAAAAAAAGCACTGTTATTAACAGCTGCATTTTGGCTTATATTTAGAATAAATCTAGTCTAGTTCCTTTTTTCAGTTGCGGCTTTCCTCACTCACACCTGTGTAATCCCATCAGTACAGAACCTTTGTATCACATCCCACAGCACATGAAGGTTCAAGAGAACTTTCTAGTGCTTTGGTTTCAGCATAGATCCAAATGACATAAAGCTAAACTTGAGCTTGAAATGAGAGGTGCTGGGAAGCACAGAGCAGAGGCAGCCATGTGGAGGTGATCTCTCTGAGCTAGTCCTGACCTGCAGCAAATATGTATTTCTGCACCCAGGCATGAACTTGACACAAAACATTTGGAGCGTGTCTAGATCCTTCTAACAACTGAGATTTGGGTTTTATTTATTTATTTTCTGTTTGGGGTGAAAATACAAATTTGAAGTTGTGTGTGTGTTCCCAGAATGAACAGATACATTTCCTAGTGAGTTCCAAAGCTTTGTGTCTGAATAAAAATACCTATTTCATCCTTTAATGCCATTAGTAATCCAATGAGCTTATTTAGATATGGGTTATTTTTTTTTGATGACTGAAAAAGATTGCCATTAATAATGTTTGCTTTTTATTATTTACAGGGGAATGTGACCTTTTCCTGCTCAGAACCACAAATTGTTCCCATCACCTTTGTCAGCTCCAATAGAAGCTACTTGCTACTGCCTGGCACTCCTCAAATTGATGGTTTGTCGGTCAGTTTCCAGTTTCGAACATGGAATAAGGATGGCTTACTCCTGTCCACTGAATTGTCTGAAAATTCAGGATCTCTCTTAGTTTACCTCCATGGTGGGAGATTGACACTACTTATTCAGAAAGTGACGGAAAACCCCGTGGAAATCAGCGAAGGTACTTCATTTTTATTTTCTCTCACCTGTCCCTCTTTAATATACCAAGGCTCAATGCCACAGGAAGAAAGGATAGCAAAGTAAGGAAGCACTGAATCTTCCTTTCCGTTTACAAATTGTTTCTCACTTTCCAGTGGTAGAACCACTCTTTGCAGTTTGAGGTAGATCTGAACATAGAAAGTTGGCATCCTGAGATCTTCAGACTAATTCAACTTGACAACTATCTCAGTCTCTGTGTTTTCAAAGTCATGCTAAATTTTCTTCAGTCAGTTCACACAAAGACCTTCGTGCTTCTTGTCCTCATGTTGTGCTGAAGTCAGCTGGGAGCCAGCTTGGTAGCCATACCTTTCCCCAGCACAAATTAACACAGCCTCAGAGCTGATTTTCTTCATCTGGCTGTTGTTTTACACTCTTCCTTTATGCTACACTCAGAAGAGAGACTGACCATGGGCTTGCCCTCCTCACACTACCTTAGGGGCCTCCTAAGCCAGTTTGCAAGCTGCTTTGTGCAGCTGGAGAGATGCAAGTGGGTGAAATACGGCTGCCTCTCTGACCTCCGAATTCAGGGGAAATTGCTTGTAAACATTAAACAGGCCAGCTATGCTTTGGCTCCAAGAGACGATAAGGAAACAGTTTCAGGCTGTACAACAGAGCTAGGACCAGAGTGTCCCAGCTGCCATCCCAGTGTGACCAGTATATGCCATGCTAATGTCCTGAGCAAAAACATTCTAGCCCAGGGCTTTGCACATCCCGTACTGCTATGCACTTATGCTGAGTGGGAGTCTGGGAAATTCATTTCCATGTAGGCTGAATACCCAGTTTCCAAATGTGGATGGATAATGGACTGATGGAACTCGGAGGTCTGAATAATAATAATAGTGTTTTCTAGAAGAGCATCTGTTTAAAAATATGTAATAATAAAATATTCCCAGTGCAGACTAAAAGAGGGCAGATGTGTCTGTTTAAAAAGTAGAGAGAAAATCTGACGGAGTTGTCAAAGCAGGGCTGTGTTCCGTATGTGTGTTTCATTCCCTTTCGTGATAGAAATTGAGGCAGCCCTGCATCTATCCTTATTCATGTGGATCGTTACAGCCTCAGCTTGCTGCAACCAAATGTTGAAAACTGAGTTTCTAGCCTTTATTGCAGTCCTAATTCGATTGACAAAGCTGAGATGATGCCAGTATTTGGTTGGGTGTACTTGTTTTTATGTAGTTCTGAAATCATGAACCTGAGCCCAGCCTTTGGTGCTATCCAAAACATTGCTAAACTGCCTACTTATACATGGAAAATATGCAAAAATTGCAAGTGCCACATCCTGCAGATGTCAGATACTCACAATAAACTCATGCTTGCTCAAGAATGTGACCCAAATGTGACCTGTTTTGTCTCGACATCTTTTCAAACTTCAACACCATATTTCACTTCAAAATGGACTTGGTCTAGCTGAAAACTCATCCATTTTTTTTTTTTCTGGGAAGTCAACATCTTATTCTATGAAAATTGTGCATGCGTTAGCAGCTATTACTCTGGAAATTGTCTCATTTTCAAACTCAAAATGAAATGGCTTTTCATACACATAACACCCCCAATTTTTTTGTTTTGTTTTGTTTTGAACTGTTCTCACACCTCTTTGTGTCACTAAGTGCTCGTTTGTTTCTTCTGAAAGCTACATTAATGAAAAATATCCCATTAAGGAGAGGAGTAAATGCTAGTTGTCTAAGCCTGGTCTCAGTGACTGCAACTTGATAGTAGCATATGTTGAACTGTGATTAGGTTACTTTGATCTGCACCACTGTGTGTGAGCTCAGAAACTTGCCCACTGGTTTTCATGGCTGTCCAAACAGAGGATGTGGAGTTTCTATGTAGTCTTGTGGTGCTATTTCGAGAGCCCTGAGATGCAACACTGATTTTCAGAATATGGAAGAAGAGAGGTTATTTCCCACTTTGCGTAAGTGTATAACAGAGAAAGAGGCTACCCAGTACCATAGTCTCCCACATCTCTTCATAGGTTCCTGGACAGAGCAACAATCCCAGCTCTCAGAAAACCCATGTCAAAATCCAACATTTAAAAGACTTTGGTACATCTGTCAGTAAGACTGTGTGCTGACTTAGTGCTGAAGGGTTTTAAGGAATACAAATCCTACAGAAATGTATTGGAGGTTGTCATCTTTCATATGGAGACTGAGACAGGTTATGACCATCTCACTGAATCTAATCCTCTGCAGTCTCAGGTCTGTGTTTAGTCCCAGAAGCTCAACAGAGATCTGCTCTGCACACTCCTGTGAGCTACAAGGGTTTCCCAACAGACTCAAAGTAGACATAACCCCCCCCTCCATGTTAATAATGTACTACCAGAAATGTAAAGGGCCCTGCCAGCCTGCTGAGTGCCTGCAGTGTAACAAGCAGGTTGGATTAAAACGTGTAGATGATCTACTTAAATATTCTCAAAAACTTTCCCTTTCTTGGGCCTTTTCTTCTATGCCAGGTGATGAGTTCTTTTCAGCTGCCAGTTTTGCCTGTGTTGGGTTCCCCTGCACATTTGTGGTCAAAAGTTGGAAGCAAAGGCTTGAAGAACACAGTTGTCACCTGCACCTCTTTTTTCACCACTCATGCTTTTTTTTTTTTTTTTTTTCCCCAGGCACCAATCTCTATGATGGACTTTGGCATTCAGTTAACATCAATGCCAGAAGGCATCGTATTACCCTGACGCTGGATAATAATGCTGCCACTGCTAGCCATGCAACCACTGTCTCAAGGATCTACTCAGGGAACAGCTACTATTTTGGAGGTAGGTTGTTTCAGATGGACATGGGACAGGCTTTCATGATACAAATTCTCAGGTGCTGACCACCAAGGTCTCCCAGGTGCACTTTGAAGCTAAGACCAAATGCTGTAATGTCTGATTTTTGACCACCTATTGAGTTGCATTGCATATAGCACTGTGAGAAAATTCAAGGTCTTGGTTGAGAGCTGGGGGAGGGAGAGAAAAAAAAGCTAACAGCTATAAAAGTGGACAAGCCAAGGGGTAGTTACATCTAGCTGGCAAAACATGCAAAAGCTACATACCTGTATTAGCCACAAGTATTTTTTCTAGTTAAAAGGCCAGAGCACTGCCAGTACTATTAAAATTCCTGTAGATATCACTGTCCTGATCAGGCTCAATGACTTTAGACTTCAGAAAGTAATTGACATAAGGCTTAGATCTACAAAGGTATTTAGGTACTGTGCTCTCATTGAAATGAATGTGGGTTTAGCTCAATTCTGAAAATAGAAAGAACAATTTTGAAAAATACTGCCTCCTGCTTTTTGGAGTGTAAACATTAGTGTAGAGAAAAGGGATTGTCATCAACTGTCTTTTTAGCTGTGATATACTTCTGCGTAGAGCTTACCGCAGTGAGGCTCTGATCTTGATGAACCCTCTGGATACAGCATTAAGTAAGGATGCACAGGAGGCTCTGGATCTCAGAACAGGCCAAATACTGAGGAGGTTCAGACACAAATGGTTTTCTTGCTTGCTGTCCCCAGGATTTCATTGTTTTACTCTGTGCCTTGCCTCAACAGAAGAATTTAACCCATAATGATTTTATAATTTGCACAGCTTTTCTTATGGGAGTCAATTGCTATTGACTGTGGAGTTCAAAGAACATAAAAAAAAAAAGCGTTTTGATTTTGCTTAGCACATGTGAAAACCTCATACTCTGATATCAGTGGTGGGTCTCTCTCCTTTATTTTTTCCCCTTTTTTATTTTATTTTTTTTCTTACTGAAGGATTTATACCACAGAAGGTTGCGTAGCACAAAGAACACTTGGAATAATGAGTCTCCGAGCTCTTGCTTCAGGAAATCCCAACAGAAATAGATGAACATTCCAATATTCTTCTCTGCCTCTTCTCTGTTTTCCCACAGGGTGCCCTGACAATTTCACTGATTCCCAATGTTTAAATCCCATTACTGCTTTTCAAGGCTGTATGAGGCTCATCTTTATTGATAACCAGCCCAAGGACCTCATTTTAGTTCAGCAAGGCTCCCTGGGGAATTTTAGTGATTTACACATTGATCTGTGTGGCATCAAAGACAGGTAATTGTTGTTTCCTCTTTCTTGTGTTTGTTCTTTTTTCATCCTAGTGGTTTATAAATACAGGTTGCATTAAGTGAAAATTCTCATCTGCCAACATTACAAATATTAGGCATAATAGAGCTACTAATAGGAAATATTACAGCAAAGATAGAAGAACTGGAGGGGAAATGGTGTCAATTACATGAGGCTCTCTTCACATTGACTTGTAGGAAGTAGAGTATGCAAATCCAATCAAACTACAGATTGGTGAAAGGATTAAATTTTATGCATAAACAACATTTGATTGCTTTGAAGTTTTAGAGGGAAATGAAAGAGCAGGAGAAATTATTTGATTCATCAGAACATGTCATCCCCTTAATATACTAGCTGCTTTTGTTTAAGTAGATCATTTACAATTTCTCTTGTTAGCCATTACAGCACAGCACGTTTATAATGAAGATATGGTACACCTCATATGGCATGCTGACCATTTGGTAGGTCAATATTATGATGAAATGTCTTCAGCTACCAAAGACACATTTTAGTTTACATACTGATCTGGATCTCTTCAAAGTTGAAATCTGAGAGAAAGCCCAGATTTTCTCATAAAGGATAAAGAGGAAATAAGCAGCCAAAATTTTCTGCTGTCATTCATAATTTCTCCTTTGCTTCCTATGGATTTTTAGTGTCTAAAAGTTTCTGACTGATTTCTGGAAATATGAACTCTGAAGTTAGTATTTGGAATAATAGGCTCTGATTTTGTTTGGTTTTCAATCTAAGTTCTGAAAAATGAAAATGAAACTGCTGAAAATTTCACATGCTTCAGATAGTTAAGTGAGTAGTAAGGATGTTTTGGAAATATGGTAGGAGTTTAAGCACTGAAAGCAATTTTTCTGACATACTGTTTAGAGAGGTAGATCTGAAGGCTGATCTATGTGATTGCTTTCTGTAGGAAGGATCATATTGCAAGAGCTACAGTTAATGGAAAAGTGGGCAAAACCTCTGTTATGTGAAACCTTTGTAGTCATCTCTGTATGTTCATGTCTGTTAACCTGTACGGAGAAAACATTGACTCTGCTGATGAAATCTGTAATGTTTAATGATGACCAAATTCAGGAAGTTATGAATTTCACACTTGGTGTGTCTGGAACGGTAGATGGAATTGGTAAGATGCAGCTGATTTAACAAAATGGATAAAAATATAAACTTTCCTGTGAATTAAGAGGGGAAAAAAAGAATTTTGCTTTTTTCTTGGAAGAACAGATTCTTTAAGTGGACCATTCGATGCCAATTTGTGTATTGAAACAGAAGAAAACTCTTCTGGTCCGTAGCAGAGGTGCTGTGAGACATCTCCAATGCCTTCATTGTCACCAAGTCCAGGCTGCAATATAATCTGTGGTACTACTTGAAGTGTCTTCCTCATCTTCAGCATCCCAAACATGACAAGCATAAGTCTGTGATCATACCATAAAACTATTTAAGGCAAGGATCCAAACATAGGCCTTCATTGTCACCAAGTCCAGGCTGCAATATAATCTGTGGTACTACTTGAAGTGTCTTCCTCATCTTCAGCATCCCAAACATGACAAGCATAAGTCTGTGATCATACCATAAAACTATTTAAGGCAAGGATCCAAACATAGGCCTTCATTGTCACCAAGTCCAGGCTGCAATATAATCTGTGGTACTACTTGAAGTGTCTTCCTCATCTTCAGCATCCCAAACATGACAAGCATAAGTCTGTGATCATACCATAAAACTATTTAAGGCAAGGATCCAAACATAGTAAGAAAGGTGGGACTTCATTTTACATAATCATTCCTAGGAATATATCACACACAAATAAAAACTATACATGGTCTAGTGAAGATTAATGTGGTCTCTTCCAGGACAATTCTCTGGACAGCCTTAAATGTATGTCTCTACTACGTGATCTTGGTGAAAGAGACAAAGTAGATTAAAAAAGTGGTTCTTTTATGGCTGGATTCAGTGTAACAGTGGAGCTGCCCTGAAGGGGAAGCAGGAAGCCTGCAGTGTGGGAAAGTACAGTGCAGAAATTCAGAAATTCCTGTGGTAACAGAAAGGCAAGAGCCTTGCTGGAGCTGTGGGGATTGCAACTTTTTCATTTAGTGAAACATCCATTGCACTCTCCCTATCTGGCAACTCCAATAATTCTACTGAAACTGTTTTGCAGGGAAGAAAGGAGAGAAAGAAGGATTTTTTTTTTTTTTTTTGTCCAAACCATATTACGTATTTCACACATCTAGGGCCGGCTCCTGAGAGAGGTTAAATTCACAAAATAGATTTCAGGAAGTTACAAAAGTTGTTCAAAGATTCACAGCATGAAGTACTGCTGGTGCAGAACTGAAGTCAAGAGTGGTCATAGCAGAAACAGATGGTTGGAAAGAGGGATGAAATTAAAAGAAAATAAATTAAGACAATACAGACGAGGAAAATCATTTGTGTTATTTGCCAACATGGTTGATTCTAATCCAGTGAGTGGTTAACCTGGGGAAGGGCTGAACATGAAAGTATTCTTGAAAGGCATTCCCCCTAAACATTTGTGAACATTTTAGGTTCTGCAAGTCTGTATTATGGCCTAATTAGTTACAACAAACTATAGATGGAAAGTTTGGGAGAACAGGAGATTGGAATTCAGAATTCTGGCAGATTGAAAGTCTGCATTGCTGTCCAGTTTACACAGTCTATGCTTGAGTATGTTTTCAAGTCTTGTTCAGATTGGTTCATTGCACAAGGTGTCTGACACACATCATCATTTCTAGTCACTGTAGTTTAACTGGTGTTCTATATTGCAGCAGTTCCGGGCTTGTAGGAAAATTGGGGTCTAGCTCCAGGCGTGCAATATGCAGCTGCTCATTCTTTATATATAAGGAGTGTTAAAATTCTGTAAGAGCATCATCCATAAGAAATACGATCTCCCCTTTCTTAATTATAAGATTTATTGCGATGTGCACTGTAAAGCATGTGTTTTTGTAATTTTAATGCATGTGGGAGTTGTATTTCTTAATTAACATGTAAATGGGGCATTTGTCTTAGTTATCTAAGCAAAAAAAGCTCTTTGAGGAATATGCCACTATTTAGAAAGCAATTCATTTGTTACAGGCTTGTAGGCCAAGCTCATTCAGACCTGGGCTCTGAAAGCAGTAGTTAAGCAGCTCACTGCAACTTGTGCCGGCTCTTGGAAAGAGAATTAACAGGTTTATTTTGAGAGATGGCAAGCTGGGACTACTGTTGATGCTGGCAGTATGTTTTTTGAGAGAGTATCTAATTGTGTAAGCTTATTATGCACATGCCAGGATTCCCAGTATAAAGTGATGAGCCTCCATTAATTTAAATGGAGCCATCTGAGGGACTGAGCCTTAATATCTCATCATTTTATCTCTAGTATTTGAACTATATGTGTGCGCAGGTGAACTTTGCATGAATGCATTCTGTCTCCTGCTATTTGTTTTTTCCATCCTTCAGTAGCTATTTGTGGGAGATAAATGCCTTGCCACTAGCTGACCTATCAAACAGTACACACAAAAAATGGGGATGTCCATAGGAATATACAGAATTTTGCCTTCTTTCCATTGGTGTCTTAGGAGACAGTGCCAAGTGAAAATGCTTTTGCAGACATGAGTGAACCTACTGTTGCTGACCCTCCTTTGAGCAGGGGGATTTTGCCAGAGGCCTCCAGAGTTGCCTTCCAGCCTCAGCAATCCTGTGAACAAGACCACCTGGTAGCTGATCTGGTCCTGGCTGAATGGGCAGTCCAGGAGGTATCTGGGACAGCTGGGATTAGCAGACAACACACAGAAAACTCACATCTATGCTTTCAGTGGGACATGAAGACATTGTACAGTCTACAGCTGAACACAGTAGTTCAAGCCTGTCCTGATGGGGGAAGAAGGCTAGTTAGTGCTACCTCCTGTTAAGAGACTGCCTGCTTCCAGCCCTCAGCTACAGTTCCAGCATCACTTACATTCCTGCCATGGCATCTGAAGTTCTCTCATTTGTCATACCCTTGTATGGTACCTACATGTCATCCTTAGGTGACTCATCCTGTGTAAGGAGAGGCACCCCCAAGCTATTCATATCAGAATTATGTCTGCTCCGTAAGTCCTGGAAAGTGGTGCCATATTCCCTTTGCCTCCTTCAAGGCAAAGATCTTCCTGTAAACTGTTCCCAACAGCTTGTGGAACAGGAAAATAAGATCTGTAGGAGGAAGCAATTTTTCTTGTAGCAATGGATGTGTAGGACTCTTGGCGTTACCCCACTGCCTGTATGCTGTTAATCTAGTCAGCCATGGTTTCTTTTGTTTGTAGTGTGTATATTTGCTGTGGTTGTCCAAATACACAGATTGCTCAGTGTTTTCTGAGGGTGTAGCAAAGTGTGCTGCTTATACTGCTCCTGTTATGAAGTGTTACATGTCATAGCGGCTTTCAGTGTATTTATCCCCAGGTTAAAAAAAAAAAAGAGAGAGAGAGATAATATCCTGCTAAGCCATTGAGGTCTGCTGCATATTTAAAAGAAAGTGGATTTGTTTAATTTTCTCTCTCTTTGGTGTTGCCTCTTCAGGATTTCTGCTTGGTTAGGAGTGCAGGTACGCAGCAGGGTGTGTTTGCTTTACACTGAACTAATGAATCAGAAAAGTACAGTGTCTTGCAGTATGGTGCAGAGCAGAAGGTAAGGCAGAGATGAAACATGGAAGTGAAAATGCCATGAAGTCCCTGAACTCAGAGACTTCTGGGGAGGAAAAGAGGTGTCTTTGGGTATCTATGCATACTTTTGCAGCAGTGCAAGTCCTACAATGACCATCCGTGACCAAAAGCAATCTGGCATAGGCCCAAACAAATAAATGCAGGCTGTCTTTGTGGATTTATTTTCAGTTCAGAGTGACATAGATTAAGTTCGTGTCTACAGGGACCATACAGTGCTCACTCCTGGGATTTTGCACTGTGTTTTTTGGGAAAGAAGGCATCTTCTGAGATGATGTATTAAACCTAAAAGCTAAAGGGGAAAGCCAGACCAGTAAGAAAGTCTAATGAGAACAGTATGATTCTTTCTGTCTTTGGCTCTTAATCCTGATGTTTAGCTGTCACAGGTTCATTAGCACTCATGCTCTAAATGTCTATTCTCCATGAACATATTCAGAGCTCAAACAAAATAGTTCTAGAAAACATTCCTGGCAGAGAAAGACTGATGAAGTGCTGGTTTTCTAACCAGGAGAGATTGCTGAGGGAAGGCAGCATAATGGGGGCCTCAGGTGGTGAAAGGCTGCTGCAGTGCAGAAAGGAATAATGGTCTTCTCTGCCCAGGATGTACATGAGAGCAGCCATGGCATAGGCTGCCTGAGGAGACTGTCAAGTCTCTGTCACTGGAAGGCTTTAAGAACAGGTTAGATGAGTCTGTGAGAAACAACAAACATGGGTATGGATGATCCTGCCTTGGGGTATGGGCATGGACTGAGTGATCTCCTGAGTTCCCTTCCAGCTCTGTGCGATTCTGTTGCATTCACTCAGGCTTCTCCTCCAGCTAGAACAGCTGTGGCTTGTTCTTGCTTTAGGGTGTCTGAAATGTCAACAACAGTAACATTGCTTAAGGGAAAAAAAAAAAGCACATGGGAAACATCCGGCAGGAATTCAGCTCAGAATTGTATTGTACACCTGTGAGATGCTCAGACGAAGTGCTGTGGTGGGGCGCGGATGGGGGGACAGATAGCCCTCAGGTATGTTTTCTTTTTTCTAACTTGACATGTATGCATTAAGTTGAGAGTGTGAGGAAATGGGGGAGGAAGAGAAACGCTTTCTATTCATTTGTCACTTTCCTGATTCGCTTTTTGCTTCTAACAATGTATGATTAGTTTTTGCAACTACAGGTTGATGTTCTGCGAATGGCAGAATTTGTTACTCTTTTTTCTTGGGATTTCTTCTTTATGGATTCCATGATGTCTAGAATGAGGATTCATCTTGGGCTATGTATTTTCGTTTGAACACTAATTTGATTCTTTTCTATTTGGCTCTCTATTTTCACGAGATTGTGTAACTTCTTGGATTTGAGGTGTCTGTCGATCTTTCAGATGTGGTCAAAATGAGGGTGAGAAGTTTGTAAGGTGTTAGGAGGATGCAGGGACTGAGACACTGGACAATTATGGGAGCATCTTCACCTTAGTAAATCAAGCTAACAAGTGTGTGTTGATCCCTTCACAACTTCTATTTCAGTTGCTAAAGGAAGAAACACAAATCCAGTTGGATGTATTCACTGACCTCAGCCTTGGTCTAACCGACGCTTTCCAAGGAGCATGTCCTCTCTGGGTCACTCAGAGGTGATGCTGTGTGCAGTTCTGACTATAAGTCTGTCATACAGACCTTATGGCTATTTCTAAAACTAACCCTCTGTTCTTATGTGTGCTACAAACTGTTCTCTACAAGGAGAGATTAAATAGGTGGGACTTTTCAGCCTGGAGATGAGAGCTAGGCAGGATTGTGTAATGAGGAGCAGCGTGAAGGAGGTGAATAACCTTGCTTGAATAAACAAGCATTTGCTGTTTCTCGCAATTCAGATCTTACACAGCATCAGATTGGATGTTATTAGATGCTGTAGAGGTCAAATATAAAGGAAAAAGCCAGTAAGGCATACATGAATCCTTAAGCTACAGATTGCTGGAAGCTAGCAGAGTGTTCAGTGAGATGCTCTTAAACTCATTTCATCAGCATCTTTGCTGTGACGCTGTCAGAGAAACTGGAGTAGAGGCACTGTTGATCTGAATTGAAGTCTGGAGAGAGGTAATAATCTTAGGACTGAGGAGCCGAAGTTCCTTACTGTTTTAAAAGCATTCTTTTCATTGTAGGCAACTCTTTGTACCTCAGTTGTTCAGTACAGAAATGTGTTTTGTAATAGCTGTGCTCCTCAAAATATGTTGGAATCTGTGCATTTTGCTAAGTAATGATTCTTTCTGCACTGTGTTTTTCTGTATGGCAATGGATTAGTGAGGGTGTGATTCTTGGCTGGTGGGGGGGTGGGGGGTGGAGCGGCAAACAATGAAAGGTATAGCTTGGGGAAAATTCTAGCAGCCTCTCATTTAAAAGTAAATGAAATGGGTAGGAATACAAATATGCAGATGCTGAGAACTTGGCCACGCTGTTGAGAAGCTCTGGGATTTCCCGTTCAGCAATTGGCTGGAATGACAGATTATGGGACTAGAAATACTAGCTTAAGTCCTGAAGCTGAGTTGGTTGTTTGCTGTAGTTGGCATTCTATTCAGTTAATAGATGGAGGAATGTGTGCCTAAGAGTTGCCATGGATATTAGGAAAACATGCCAGAAAATCATTAAGCCTCAGTCCAGAAATGCTGTGGATTTCCAGCCCTTCATCATATGGCACAGATGCTCCCTTTGGGCTGTGCAAGGCTGTCTGCTCTTACAGCAGATGGACCCCTTGGAATACAGCAGCAAGGGCTGCCTTGAAGCTTGAAGGCATGGGTTCATTCATCTCATCCACTTCTTGCATGTAATGGGACAAACTCTGCTTTGCCGTGTCAGTCACAGAGGAGAAAATTCTGTTTCCAAGAATTCTCAAAGAGGTAAGATCTGGCATGGTTTCTCATACCAGCTCCTCCAAACTCTGTAAAGAAAAGCACTTTGGAGGCATTGCAGTAGGGATAGCTTGCACCAAACAGCTGTAGTAAGGAGACAGACTGGCCTCATTTTCCTCTGACTTCACATCTCTCATGGGTCTAGTCTCCTCTGCCCCTCAAGACGGTGCTGGATGAATGGTTGCTTTCACTAGGCTTTTGAGAGAGGAATAGACACATCCTTAACAATGATGTTGCTTACATTAATGCTTTTGAACTTCTCAACCTGCATCACAATGGATGTGGTATTTAGATTGTCCATTGACAGAGAAGGCTTTGTTAAGAAGCTCGAACTTTCATAAGATTCTGCCCTCCCTGCCGGGGCTGAAAGAGCTTGAAACCGTTGACTTTTTGGTAGCAAAGTTTACCTGGACAGCAGTAGGGCTAAGACAGATGCAGAAGCATGGTACTGTACACCCATTGTTATATTGTCATAAGTTTTATACACCATTTGTGCTTGTGTATCTGAGATGTGATAGTCTTGGGATTAAGACAGTAATTTATGTGTTGAACCTGTCATTATTCGTAAATGAACTATGAGGATAGTCACAGGCTCCTTTCCTTTAGGTATAGATCCACACGAATGCATAAATACATGCATTGCTCTCCCTGTCTATAACTGCTAGGGTACTTTAATATGATTGCCGCAGTTAGTGTTGATTTTACACTGATGAGGCTTTGACTGCGTTGTCCTATTTTTACTTGGCTGGCACCCTGCCCTCACTATAGCAAATACAGTACTTGTCAAGGACAACACTGGGAGTTTCAGTTCCCTTAAGTGACCTAGGGGGAAACAAACAAACAAAAAAACCAAACAAATCCACAAAGGATTCATGTTGAATCCACTTTAGCGGATGGGCTGACGGCTTGTCTTACAGGACATCCTGGGAATTCCAGGGATCTGCAGTTAGGAATGCAAACTTGACCTCAGATATCTCCCTACAAATCCTGGCAGTGTTTCATCACTGTAGCATCAGCGGGCAGACACAAACACACGCTGATATTGCCATCCTTATTAAACCAAGATTCATCTGCATATTCCAGTTCTCCTAGGAAATACAAGTGGAGAGAGCAGCATGTGGTATACATAATAATCACTGTGATGGGATTGGCATTAACAGCTTACCTCGTTAGGGAGAAGCATACTGAGTTGATTCACGAGTTTGCATCCCTGTGCTACTTGAGTTATGGAGCACAAAGAAGTGAAAGAAGAGTGTCCTTAGTTCCTACCCTTTTATCCCTACCCATATTTTATCTGTGAAAATTCCTCATAATATTTTCTAAATAAATTAGCTTAAAGTGTTCTTTTTTTCTTGCCAAATAGGGCTGACCTTTTAAATCCTGCTTTTTACATACTTCCTTTGTAGATTCCATTAGGTTTTACTATCAGTTTTTACTTGTAAGAAATAATAATAATTTCTGACTTTTTCCTTCTTTTAGTAATGAACTTAACATTATTTCATGTGTTGTACTGTCAAAATGGACCTTTGGGAAATTAATTACTATTGCAGGTGAAGCGGGTTAGGATAAATCCAATGAAAGTACAGTCTGTTTTTGCATTTCCCAGATCTCTTCTAAGATTTAATGTATGCCCTACAGCCAAAGCCAAACTTTATATGATTTTTTTTCTAAGTTGGCCATGCAAATGAGAAAATATCCTGGCTAATTATGCCCAGTGAGTTTTAATTTTATTTATTACAATCCCAGGCTGGGACTGAAAAAGCAAACACTTAATATTGTGTTCACTCCCATATAAATACCTGCAGTGCATTGCAGAAGGAATCAAAAAATTAATCATTTGGCATCCATTCTTCTCATTCTCTCTACTATTCCTGTTTTCAGTATTTAGTGTCTTTTCTGCAGAAATGACACTGATTTCACAGTCTGGATTTTTTTTCCCACCTCTTTCCAAAACATTTCCCTTCTTGTTTTTCTAGCAATGAGTCAGACCTTTTTAGATCACAGTCCTTGAATTTACATGGTGATCAAAACCGAGACGAGTTGATGACATAGAAAGGGATGTCATCCATCCTCTTTTAAAAAAATTCTCATTCTGGGTAAATCCAAAGGTAGATCTGAATCATGCCAGTGTATACCTCTGTCAGCAGAGTGTTAGAACTGCATGCTTTCAGATGCTGGAATACCTGGATTTTTATTTTTTATTTTTTAATTATTCCATTGAAATGCTACAGGGAAGCTGTCCTGGCTAGTTGGTTGTAAAGGTCTGATAATCCAGGTTAGAGTTCCTCTGATCTCATGTAACCTTAAAAAGATCACTTCAGTCCTGTGAATGATTATTTTTCCCCGTCCCTTTTCGTCCTTCTTACCTCTTTCAAACATATACTCCAGTGGACATTTTTACAAATAGCGCATAAGCACACTGAAGATACTCTCAGTTACTACTTTAATGAAGGAAATTGAGGACAGATTTTCAAAAAGTTTCCCTTTCTCATGTTTGTTTCGGTACTTTCTAAAACGCTGACAATTTGCTTTGGGTGCAGCAAAAATTACAGTATTGTTAGAAATTGCTCTTTGTTTTTCATCAAATTGTCCTTACAAAATTTAACTTTTTCCCCTTTCTCTTTACTAAAAACAAAGCAAAACACTGGAAATAATGTTATGGAAAGGGAAGGGGAAAAATCCTTAATCCAAACTATGTTATATGGTGGAGAAATTAAAAATGAAAAAGGTATCTTAATGACTTACTCCCTTGTAAAGATCAATATGCAGTGGGAAAAAAAGAGTGTTAGAATTAGAGGAATACATAGTGTTCTGTGACAGTGAAGAATCCTTAGGGGTCCTTCCCAAGACTATGCACCTACATCACCAATTAAACATGTTAACATATGTAATTAAACCATTGCAGGTAGCTCAGTTTGGAGTGTGAGTCCTGGAAACCAACTCAATACCACACAAGTTTTAGGATGGAAGGGCAGGATGCAGGAAAACTGAGCAAGATTTAAATAAAGGAAACCACCTTGAGCCAACCCCAAATCTGGCTATCAGAATTAAAATCCCTGCAGTTCTGAAGAACATCCCCACATCTTCTCATATCTATTCTAATGAATAATGTAGCTTGTGACAGAGCTTCTCTGTCTGGCTGCTTAAGGGCTGACTGACAAGTGAGTGTAGTAAAACCATGCAGAAGAATTCCCTGCTGTTGGTCTATTATATGAGCTTTGCACTGTCAGATGATTTCCTTCTGTGGTAATTATAAAACAAGAGTATGTTTGTACAAAGCAAATTCTCTGTAAAATAAGCAATCACACTGGAAGATGCTACCTCTGAAGAAGGGACAGTTTTTTGTCCTTTGTCTCTCATGTGAATGAAAGTTTTAGATTCAGATTATTTAGATTCAGTTTTAGTTTCAGACTATTTGGACAATATCATGAGTCAATTTTGCCTGTCTTGACTTAATTTTAAGGCTTTTTGTTTTCCCTGACTTTGTTTCATACATGCAACACCAGCTGCAGAAAACAATGATGCAGGACCATGAGCAGTGCACTGGTCAGGAGAAATACGGTGTTTCAGAGCAAAATAAAGACAGATTCTTCAGATTCATCTGCTGCAATCATATCCTGCATCTCAATTGCAGACAGATTGTATGTTAATTTAGTCTTGTTCTTTTCCAGAAAAGTTTGCCTATTTATTTTTATTTTCATGTGAAGTAAGAAAATGGTGCTGAATTCAAATCTCATTTACATGATGTCACTACAGAGTAACTAAGATCACTGCTGATCTGGTCCTTAAAATGTGTTTAGCAAATGCTGTAAGGGGTAATTATCACAACTAGTTTGAGCAGGGTGAATACTTTCCTATGCCTGTGATGACCCGTAAATGTAGGAAGATGGTGG
>VXAL01002978.1:122541-177806 GCA_013399475.1 Chauna torquata
GGAGTTGGAGTCAGTTATATTTTGTCTTTGATATGGAATGGAAGGCCTCCCCAGTAATGCTGGAGAAGGGGTTTGCCACTGAATGAGACCCCTGTGGAGAAAGAAGACATTTGGAAGGTTGATAGGGGTCTTCTAAAGTGTCTTTTGGAATCCAACTTGAGTGTGGAATTGAGTTTCTAGGGGGACCTAAGTAGTGTTTGCCCCTATTCCTAATGTGTTAGAGTCAAAATTCATGCAATGTGCAACCCCATGGTATATTAAAGGCTCTGTGGGCATGCGTGTAGGATATAATATCCTGTCCTTGTTTGTTTGTTTATTTGATTGATTTTCGCAGATGGCTTTTCTGCTTTTGCTTTGTAAAATGATGAATTCTAAATGGAACAGCTGTCTGTACAGGATGGTTTATTTGTCTTTTTTTTTTTTAATTTTCAAATTTATTTATATAAAATCCTTTCTGCTGATGCCAAGCCAAACTGTCAGCACATTTACCTCTATTAAAAATGTAGGTGTTCTAACAACAAAGCAATCAAATGCAAAAAAATGCCTTTTATCTAAGCATAGGTTTTAGGCTTTTTTACTTTCACTCGCACCAATCCCAGAACAACCTCATCCCACAGTTCTGTCCCAGCCATGTGCCTTTGGGCAGTTAGTATCAACTTCAGATCTTCTAAATGTTGGTCTCACAGTGGTATTCAAGCGCAGAGCCTGAAATAGAGATAATATACTTTAAATGTTCTGTCATCAAAGTTTTGCCAGTCTCAGAAAGAGGAAAAACTTGTCTTTGTGCCAGAATATTAAAATGACCAAAAATGCTTTTCTTTAGATACTTTTATGTCTATTAAGTGTGAGAGAGTAAATGAATTCTAGCATGGAAGAGAAAAATCCTTTGTTCATGTTACTCTTGTTCTTTTTTTACTCCATAACTCTTCATAAGATAATAAATTTAGGGAAGAAAATGTAGATGGCTTAAAAAATTAAAGTATGCCACAACAGTTTTTTTAAAATTGTTCAGTTTGCTAAAGCTGAAGGAAGAGAGAGAAGTTGGGAAATACGGTGAGGAGGAGGGAATGTGCACTGAGGAAGACCAAAGAGCTGGAAAGCATTAATTCTTTTGCTGCCTATATTAATAAGTAATACCTAACACTAGGAGAAAAGAAAGGCATGATGCAAGTTGAGAGTCTTAATATTGTTTTTATTCACTCTTTTTTCCCTTCTGAAAGGTTCTGGTTCTAGTAGTTCTCTTTTCTCCATGTAGTTATGGAGATCTAGCTCACTATTTTCCCACAAATAGACATCCGGAGAAAAACAAGAATGGGCTGTACTCCTGTGGTACTTTCTATACTAATAGTGTCTGATCTTCATTTGTTTTCCCCTTCGTATATCCATGAAGTTGATATACATTGTCAATGTAGTAGTGTTGATGGATTTCTCTTACCTTTCTCTTCCAACACTTGTTTGGTCTTCCTTTGAATCCATTTCTTATATTCAAAATATACTTTGGCAAGGAATTTCAGATTCAGTGCTCAGCAGAGTAAGGCAAAAAGCTGTACTGTTGCCATTGGTCTGAATTTATTTAATTTAGTGAAAAAACAACATTTTACCAGAGCAAAGGTACAGACTGTTATGGTAACACCATGACTTTCAATGTGCATGCATGCCTACTACACAAAATCATTGCTTCTAATACTCTTGTTTTGTTGATTATACATGAAATAGCTGCACCTCTGAAATAGGAAAACATGCTGAACAAACATTAATTGGCAATAATTTAAGGCAAACACTGTCTTGAAAAAGATGCTCTTCACTTTTGTATGTTTTCTTGTTATGGTATTGTTGAGTAGCCTCAAAATGATGCATATTGAAGGTGTGTGCTCTGTTTTGTGGTTTTTTTTTTTTTAATTTTATTTTTGTTTGTTTTTTCCCCTCAGCTTTCTTTTTTTCTCTTTATTTAGGAAGAATAGAGAGTGGTGCAGGCAGGATGTGTTGTGCTGACTGTAACAGAATCTGAGAGGTGCTTATTGAAAGTACCGGGTTTATTTCCAGTCAAGTGTAACATCAAATGTGTAGAACGCCTTCAGTCTTCCCACTCAAGTAATTTTGTCATTGTTATTTCTTCATCATTCCAAAAAAGGGCAAAATTTTGCCTTGTAATATCTATGCAGTTTGTCCTTTGAATTCAGAGGAAGCACATACATTTTTAGAGATGTTTCATCTATGGACACTGAATGCTTTTGTGCAGGCTTTGGTTATTGCTCACTTAGGTGTGTGTTTTCCAGCTTGGCTGAAAGAGGGAAAAATTTATTTGGTTCATTTATTTATTTATTTTTATAAGATTTGTTCACCATGAGGTATTCTATGAATTAGTCTGGAACCCAGAAGATCAGAGTCCATGGTCTGTGATAAGCTGTGTTAGGCAAATCATTAAATTTCAAAGTGTTCCGTTTATGAAACAAAAATTGAGTCAATCTGTTGTTTGTTTGTTTCAATTGCAAATAGGTCAGAGGCTGCCTGCTGCAAATTTTTGTCTTTGAAACCTTCTGTGATACTACTGTGATCTTTGCTAGAATTGATTGATTCCACTAGAATGCAAATATCTGTATTTTAAAATAGATGTATTCAGATCCTTCAGCATGAGGTTCCAGGACAGTTAGCAAATGAAACAACCTCTGATTTATCCATGCCTTGATTAATTTTAATCATAGCTATTTCTTAATTTGGACTTCTTTGACAATTAGGATAAATTTTGTTTCTAATGAAGACACAACTGCTCAGTTAGAATTGGATTATGGTAATTATTAGAGTTGCAAAGAAATTTGTTTCATAAGCTCTTAGAAGGGTTAGTTATCTGACCAAAACCAAGATCAATGTGGTTGGTGCTAATTAAAGCAAATAGACTAAGGAATAAAAAATGTTTAATTCTGAATTTATGAATATCGTTAAAAGCTTACATAGCTAGTTCAACTTGTCTGTTGTGCATTGTTGAGGGAAGAAGAAATGTCTGCATTTGTAAGAGAAACGGAAATGAGAAGTGACCTTCAACTTTGTAAAGCCTTTGTAGGGAAGCTGTTTTAATGGAATAAATGTGGCTAGGCCTCTGATATGGGCCTTTGGCAAATCACAAATTACTAGTAATTAGCTCTACTGCATGGGGTTAATTAATATGAGGTAGCTTAAAAATAGGCAGAAAACATATTTGTCCATTACACTGATGATGTAAATTATGATAATAATACAGTACTGTTATTTTACCTTTCCTAAGAGCTTTATAAACACCAAATATTTCTTGTCTCCAGCACCCCTGTGATGTAATTATAGCTACTTCTCTTCTACAGGTGACATAAATGAGCGTTTATCACCAAAGAGCAGGTAGAAGTTAAGGCAATATGCTGAGGGCAAGGGCAGGCATGACCAAAGTGTAAACATGAGCAAATTGCTCTTCCAGGCAAAATTTATATATATTACTGCAGAGCTGTTGAACCTCTGTGCTTCTCCTGCAGTCTCTGGGGTGAAGCTGCTGGGGAGGTGCTGGTTTGAGGGAGCTCACGCAGTCGTGCAGAGCATAGCTGGGCACAAATCATCCACCAGCCAGAACTACTTGTGCCATCCCGTAGGCTGCTCTTGCTTTCTTCAGCATTGACTCACAGCTTAATCTCTTCTCCATTGCCATGAGTAGATTTAATGGCGGAGGGGCTGGCTAAGCTGTCACTGTACCAGCAGGGGTTTTGTCTCTGCCAAATCGTTTCCCAGCATACCATTAAAAGTCAAAATCTCAGCCCTTCTCAGGTTGTCCTGTCAGGATGAGTTAAAATCAACAGCTTTGCCCGTTCTCTTTGTCTCTTTCTTGTTTTAGATATTTAAGTAAAAAGCCTAAGAAATGGCATCTACTACAGATAAACAGACAAGTTGGGCTTTGAGATGCGCCTTCTTACTGCCATTGCAGTGTGGTTCAGGTTCAACATCACAGTTTTCACCCAGCTGTTTTCCACAGCACTGCAAAAAACTCCCTGGTGAGCAGGAAAACCAGGCGTGCATTTCCCATTCTCTTTCCTCATTCTGCAATTGAGCCCAATGATTAGTGGAAGCCATAAAAATGATTTTTATAAGAGCAGTATATCTTATAATTGCCTCAATTGATGTTACTGATAGTTATAAACATTTTCTTCTTGAATTCCTTATGTCTCTAATATTTGAATAATAAATAATGACTATAAGAACAATTGATTAATCAGTAATAAATATGAGTTAATCTTTTATATATGTTTATATTATCAGTGTAATTTTGTTATGATGGTATAAATAGTGATCAAGTAAATCTGAGTTTTAGAACAAATCTCAGACTCATATATGCAGACAAGTTTATATATACGAGTACTTGCACACAGCATATTGACAGTGTGAAGTTAGTTTGATAGGCATCTGTGCACTTATGCAGGTTTCTTTGGGTTGTTAGTGTTTGGCAGCTCCAAATAGCCTTGGACTCAGGAAAGCTGATGAATGCTTGGCTGGTGTGGCTCACTAGACTGTGGAGGACAATGGCCATTAGTGACACATAAGCTTTCTGCTTCCACACATGAGAAGTGCTTTAATTGTCAAGATTCTCAAAGAAACAGGCGGAAAGCCACAGTCAAATGTAAAAATGTTTACTAGGAATGAGATGAACTACAAGAAAATCAGGTCTTCAGCTAGTACAAATCTAGGTAGCTTCAGTGATTTTGTCGTTTGCTAGCACCACTAGAAAATCTGGGCCATAAAAAGGTCTTTGAAGTTCAATTTACAGCCAAGCAGACCCTAATGAAATGAGATGGATTGATTGTCTGTTTTGTATCCACCCACCCATCACAATTGAATCAGTGATATAAGCAAGTTAGTCATTTCTCAGAAGTCAAACATACAGTGTGAAAAAGATTATCTAATATACAGTAAGGAAAAAAAAAGGAAAGAAAAGACAAACAATGGAACAAACTCTATTTCCATGTAGGCTGGTGTAACTCCATTACACTCCCTGTATTTACACCACTGTAGTTCAGATTAGCATTCACCTCTTGTCCTGGAGATTGAATTTATCTCCCACAGCTTTTGTGTCTGTTCACTTCCCAAGCTGCATGCTGTTATGGCTCTTTCTTCTTTTAATAATTCGCTTCGCAATAATACTTTGGAGGCATACCAACTAAAACGAGGAAAGGAGAGAGTACAGCACTCATAATTGAAGCATATTTTTCCCTTCACTTCTGAGATTTTCATGTCATTTGTGTTACCACAAAATGTAATGCAGCCTAATTTTGATGATAATGATTCCAGTTTAATCAGAGGACTGGGGATTCTTCTTTGAAACAAGACTTCAGTAGTATTTTCACCTGTTATTCATCCTCCTCCTCTGTGCTCGGATAGTTTGTGGCATTTTAATTGCTAACAAGTAGAGGACAAGTGGAATTTTTTTGAGAGTGATCTTTACCTGCTTGCTTGGTTTATTAAATGTTGTTGTCTTCAGTGCTTTTGTTTGAAGTGAGTCAAAGATCAGAGGAATAAGTAATTATTTCAGGTACTACACAGCAATTCAGCCCTAGGAGACTCTTGCCTGAATGGGGAAGAGAGACTTTTTTTTTTTTCCAGAACATTATTTTTACTGAAATATTTATAATTAATTACATTTTTTTTAAACTGTTTCTGATCAGATGTTTGCCTAACTACTGTGAACATGGAGGAAAATGCTCTCAGTCCTGGACCACCTTTTCCTGTGACTGTAATGATACAGGTTACATGGGAGCCACCTGTCATAACTGTAAGTAAACCCACACATTTTCTACTACAGCTGGTATGTCAAGGTGCACATAAACCATAGAGGAGCTTTGTGAGAGGTCATCTCATATTGTAGGATGTGGCATGCCCTGACATGGCTCGAATAGTTCAAGGATTGGTCTAGGAACACCACAGGAACCCGTTGGTAAATATACTTATTTCTTGACAAATATTTTGGAGAAAACAGATTATTTTAACTGTTTTCCACATTTTTTCTCACATTGTATGTTGATTTGGAGAATCTTGCGTTCATTGATGTTGCGTACGCATCACAAACATGTTGGTCACTAGACATTTAGTTGAATTTAGCTTAGGCTGAGCTGGGTGATTATGATCTGTGGTTCGAATTGTATGTCAATATTGGCACCAGTAACGAATATCTGATATAACAAATACTTGCTCTTCAGTAGTGTATCTTCTACTGATATCTTGCACCAACTGTGTAGGCCAATAGAAGGTGGATGGGCTGTCTTTATTTTATGTTATCTATAAACTCATGTTACAAGAACCCTGTTTTCATGAGTTTATAGTTTTGGAATTTTGCTGATTGATCTGGGCTGCTGCTATTAGCAAGGATGCAGTATCCGAATCAGTGGATGAATGCAGCTACTGAAATACACAGCAAGGAGTATTAAGGTGATTTAAAAGTTTAAAAAAAAAAAAGTGTCGAACAGTAGCCACAGCACACGGAGAATTCTAATTAAAAAAAAATAGGAAAGGAAAGCTAAAATAAAGCCTGTTCATAAAGCAAACTAGAAGGAAAAACAGTTATAAAATGAAGGTAAAACTTTGTTCTATCACTAGGGAAAAAGTGACTAATGGTTCCAGGAATACAGCTGTAACCTCTGCAGGTATTTGATGAGCACTCAGACCGCAGATAAGATGAGACTGGTGAGAGATGCATTTTTCCCCGTTAAGCTAAAAAGCAGAAGAGAAGGTACTTAGTGGTTTGAAGCTGAGAATATTGGCAATTGTACTCGGAGACCCTAATGGTTTTCTAATTAACAATGAAATCATTTGTGGTGTGGAGTCTCCAGTATATGGGAGAGGCAGTTGAGAGGTCTATTCATAGATTTGTCTTCCAAGCTGAGGGCAACTGAATGCGACATTGTAAATAGAAGGAAGCTAAGTGTTTGATGCAGAAATCATGTTTTACTATATCAAACCAGAGGAAAGATGTGGAGAAAAATGCTGAGTTTATAGATTAGAAAAGAGAGATTACTGTTTGTCCAATGTTTTTGCCATTCTGAAAGGCATCACTCCTCTTCAAATCATCCAAACGCAAGCCACAGTATGCAGTGATTGAGACCATAGGAGAATATTTACACTGGTTCATACTTGGTGCAAAATGAGGTGGCCAAATGAGTTGATGAGAAGAGAGAGGGTCCTTGTGGCAGGAGGAGACCTGTTGACCATCAAAGGTGATTAGAAATGCTAACCTCTAGGCTACACCTGAGCTGTCATATTAGCTCAGGGCCTGAGGTTCGCTATGTCTCTGTCAGCTTGATGTGGCTTGTATCTGAAGGAGACCGTCTCATTATTGCAGAGGACTGGTTCGTGACTAGTTTTCCCCACAGACATTTGCATGGAGTTAGTAAAGCATCCCACTGAACCGATGTCAGTGCCCTCCCTTAGCTCCCAAAGGCACAGAGACCTGCAGTTATTTGAGGTGCACAGATGTAAAAACTACTCCGAAAAGTTTCTCAGGAAGATCTGTGTTAAGACTTTGCAGCAGATCAAGCTGTGCATACATGTGATATACAGCCATTCAGCTGCTGAGATTATTTACAACTGTATTATCAACAGCTAATTTGATTCCAGCTAGATTGTGGAGCTAGCTGCCCTGTAAACCAAGCAGCGGTGATAAACAGTAACATTAGTCTGGAGGAATGCATTTATCTGCTTGAGATGTGTGATTAAACCATTTAAAAGCCGGTGGGCAAATGCAGGCTGTTGATAAGAAACCTACAGAACAAGAGACGTTATCGCTTTCGGCTGATAGTGGTTGACATACAGGAGTACCTTGTGGCAGGTGAATGAAAGCCTCAGATCTGATCACAGTATAACTCCAGAATATCCTCAGTGTGGGGGCAACTCTTCCAATCATGTAGTTCAGTGTAGTTCTATCAAAGTAAAACATCTAATTTCTTAAGTTTTGAAACATTATCTCAACAGATTTTGATTTTTACTAGCACGCTGAGGCTGACAGGCCTGAAATTGAACTAGTATCACTTTGGAGAGGCCATTTCTTTTACAAAACTGCCCTTCAGACCTAACTCTGTGTAGCAAGAGTGGAAAGATTTAACTGGCAATCTGCTGCAAGTCAAACAGTGTGTGAATAGTTTCATTGTCAAGCGGATTTCTTTTCTTTCTGAATTGCATCACTGTGATTTTTTTCTGTCTTTGGTGTGGTGTTTGTAAGAGGTTTGCTTTGTTTTCAGGAAGAACTGCATCACATGTATCTGCAAACCAGAATTAATTCATTTATGTTTTATCAGCTGAGAATGGGAGACCTTACCATTTTAAGAACTGAGATCTGAAGATATATTGTCCTTAACTGACTGTCATCATCTGTAAATTGCTGAGTATTGCATTTTGTGGTTGATACATAAGCAATCTTACTGGTTACTTCCAAACATTCATGGACCACACTGGATCCCACTGTGGGGAACAGCTGATAATACAGATTATCCCTGCTCCAAAGAGTTTGCCCTTAAGTTTCTGAGGGAAGAAGACATTCTGGTGCATATGATGGAGTGCAAGAAAGTCTTCATCAGCATCACAGGCAGTGGTTTCAGTCTACCAGGTACATAATTATTACTAGGCTTCCTTATAGGCAAAAAGTAATAAGGTAGATTAAAAAGAGGAAGAAAGTGAAAGCTCACAGGCATGAAGGAGTGACATGGGAAAAAGCAATAATGTGCCTGTTTGAAAAATATGAGGCTCTGGCTGGAGAAGTTTGACATTTTTGACTAGGCAAATGACAGCTAGACTGGTTGGAAATATACTGTGAAAGGCGAAGAAAAATAATTTGCATTTGACACAACAGAGGGGAATTAGTGGCAGGACAGAACAGTAAGTTGATAGAAGACACAAGTGGGACAATGTTTGCATGACCACATCAGATAAGTGGGACAAGATTGTGTCTGTCATGACTGAAAATGGTTGTAGTTGAAATTCAGGATGTGTGGGTGAAGAGCAGAAGTGCGCAACTCAAATTGTATATAAAGAATTAGCTGATCTAGACATGGCCTTGATATAATCTTCCCAAAGGCAATCAGTGTACTGGAAACCTCAGGTATCCTGATTTCTGATCCTGAAAGCCTCTAGACAGTTACAGAAGGTATGGCAGTCTACCTCATCCAGGTGAGAGTCCACCAGTGAAAGGGTATAAGGTCATGTACCTTTAAATAACTGTTCTGCAGCAGACAAGTTTCACCCGGAAGTCTTCTTTTGTTCTGCTTCTCTTCTCTGAACTTAGCTGTAAATACAAAAAAAATAGAGATATAATCCAGTAGCGTTTTCTGGGTTTCGGTAACATATAGGAAGAGACTGAATGTTTTCCAAACAGATTGTTTGTTTCTTGCATAGCTTGTTGCCTGATGCATTAAGTCCATTTCTCTGTTTAGTAACTGCTGATCCACCTTCACAAGCTGCCACATATGGAATATTGCCAACACCTTCCAAGTCCTCTCATCCTTCCAGCTTCCAATGCAATTCATGTCTCCTTGCCAGATAGTCACAACACTGGTTAGCAATTATGTGGACATGCAATTTGATGGGAAACATAGAACTTGTGCTGACTTTCCTCAGGCACACAGTTCACTGCCCACAGTTTGAGGAGACAAGAAGTCATGGAATAACCCTATATGACATTAAGTTAATGGTAGGTGAGTTACATTTGCTCATCTATGAGTTTCATTGTGCTTTGGTTTCTCTACCTCTGTTGGGAATAACATCCCCTCTGCAGGTATATTGGAAGGTGTATGATCTATATCCTCTACTGAAATGACAGGGGTTCTTTCCCTTGAAACTACTGTTTGCTTACTGCTGCTTGAGTTGATCTGGAGATAAGACGGTTCATTGAGGATACAATCTTATTTCAAGCTTGTAAAATGCATGGTTTTGCTTTTTGATTTATCTTTCAAATGTGCTTTGCCTAGCTTGCATTTACATGAGTTAGGAGATTAGCTCTGCTGAAGCTTTATTAGTGATAGATACTTTCCCCAGTTCTACTGTGTGGTGGGTAGCCTACTGATTCATCAGCTACTGGAGTAGTCTAAAATCATCCAGATAGGTAGGAGAGTATTCTTTATGTAATCACACGTGTGAACCATAGCAAAATAGATATAATGTAATGTTTGTTTTCTGTTTTTCTATTTCAGATAGAAACACCAATGTTAGTAAACAGCTTAGGAAAAAGGCCTAGGTGGAGTTCAGCTGATTTATATTTTGTTGTTGGGTACTGTGACATCTATTCTAAGATAGTGGTCTCTATTTAACAGAGAGAGTAAGCTACTTTCAGTATTTGACTAATGATATTGTAAAATAGGGTGTGCATGGTGTGGAACACTTCTAAAATATGCCAGTTTGTCTGTTGTCTACAGAGGGAGGCTGTCTTACGTTAGACATGCAATAGGCAACTGAAGCTAGATGGGAATTATAGGTGCATATATACAGAGACAGAGAGAGGAATTGTACATGTACAGATATATTTTTAATTGAAGGTCATAGTTTAAAACCTGAACAGTCATCTCTCTCATGCTATTAATTCTGCTTGTAATTATCATGTGACAGAGAAAGCAGTAGACCAGTGTAAAATAGCCCTGAGATACAGACTGTTATAACTTTATTGCAAGGTAACGATTGGTAATCTCCTCTTTCTGTGAGTTATGTTATTCCCTTGGAAAGCCTCATCTTTGCCTTCTGTGTTTCTGTTATTTTTATGCATGACAGTTTTCAGATGGCCTTAGTCTTGGGTGTATTTTTTTTTTATTCCAAAGAAGGCTGAACATTGATATAAGGGATGATGAGAAATATAAAATAATGGTTTTATTCTTCATGTTCTGGGGATATCAACATGTCCCAAAGCTTTGCAAGGTGATAATTAACAGAATGTAATTTAATTCTGGATATTTGCTTTGGTGTGTGATCTATCTTGCACATACAGGCATGTGTCTTATTGGCCTAGGTAATTGCTGGAGGAAAGAGCCATCCAATAATGGAAATGTCATAAAGTCATTGATATGACATAAGCTTAATATAACTTCAGGTTTTGAAAATGTGTTTTTTTAATACTAATATGCTTACTGCATATATAATTTTTGATCTGAAGAGCTTAATATAGCTTCAGCCATATCGTTAGCAGTACTGGAGTTGCATCTTAAAGAGCCAGCCATGGATTTGGTAATTCTGTGTTCTGAAGTAGGGAAGCGTTTACACAGTTCACTGGCTGGGCAAATGTAGTTCAGAGAGTTTCAGTCTGCCAGGTGTCTAGCGATGAATCTAGTCATGTAATTTATATGTTCTGAGTGGCCAGTTTTCCTTTGGAATAGATTTTTCTATGTGTATTTAAACACTTTTGTGTTCTTTGACTAAAAAAAACATGTTTAATATTCATATCAAGCCTTCAGTACTGTACTTGGTGTTCCTGCATATTTTTGTTCACACCATGCTTCTAGCATATGAATTTTCATTGTTTATTTTGCAATAAGTTAGTCTTATTATTGCTTTCCCTTCAGTTTGTTTATCTGTAAATTGTATATTTGCATTTCTCAGTGGTGTTTATTTTAAAAAAGTTTTCCCTTTGCTTGACGTTTTCTTGTAAATAATGCAGAGACTACTCCACTTTGGAACATGACTGCAGACCAGAATATGTAAAAGACTAACTTTTGAAGCCTGCCTTTGTCAGGTGTGACCATGACCATGAGAATGCCAATACTTTAAAGAGTAAACCTGAAATACCATGCTTGGTGTCCTTCAAGTCTGTGATTTCTCCTTTCCCTCCAACCTTGCTCTTAACAACATAGGTTTCCCTGACTACACTTTTAGTCTAGCAGGACATGCAGGTCACTCTGCATCAGCCACGGGCTGCTAGGAGTGAGGGACTGACACAGCCACCTTCAAACCTCAGTGGGGAAATGACAGGAGATGGGCTGACATGACCTTTCCTACCCAAGGCTGGGGGCAGCCTTAGCTTGAATTGTAGGAAATGGTGTAATCCCACATGTAATGGAAGGATCCCTTCCCAACATCCATTTAGATGGCATTGTGGTAAAAGTCATTTTAAAGCTATCTGTGGAAGTAACACATTATTTATCAGATGAGTAAAAACATATTTTAGGAAGGGAAAATAAGCCGTCTGTCAAACAGGCACATCAGAGTGGAGACTGCATTAGTCTGTCAACAGCAGAGCTGTTAAATTCCAGTTTTCGAGAGTACAGATTTCATTTGTGGCATTTAACAAGCCAATTGTATTTATAAGGGTGAGAATGACAACCATTCCTAGAGTTCATTGCTTGTACTAATCCCTCTGCTGTTGAAATGAGAAGAAGAAACCTCTTGTTGTGTATTGCTTGATTTGTTATTTAGAAAAATCCTTGATTGAATACTCACTACTCTGAGTGTATAAGAGCAAATCTGTCAGGCTGGAGGTGTATAAGCAGAGGGTGAAATAGTCATCTCCAATCTGTCTTCCAGGAGCTCTGAGAATTTTGGTGAGAATGCTTAATTCAGTCTATGGTGGGCATTTGTGCATATCAACTTGTCCAAGGTCAGTCCATGGCTGGTTGCAGGTCCAAACAGGATCCCTGGGTCTTATCGGCCTTTCTGTTCTAACCATTAAATAATTTTTCACCTCAGAATACAATAATTGTTATTCTAAGGGTTATTTTTACTTTTGGCATCTAAGGTGCAAAGAATTGCGAAGCAATGAAATGAGTCCCAAATGATCTAGCAGTATGTATTCTGCCTACATGATCTAATATTTCATGAAATATGAAACATTTCATGATTGTGCAATTGCTGGGTATGGTAAAAGCAACATACATCTCTGCAATGCGCTGCCTGAGGATTGGACAATGTCAATACATCCCAATGACATCAAGAATTAAAGTTCTTTAGGCATCTTTAATGTGTTTAATTTATTATATCACCATAAAGTGATATAAAGCATTGTCTCCCTCTGAGTAACTGAAAATTAGCAACTACTTTTATTAGATTAGGAGAATCCAATCTAGAAAGAGCAATACCACAGGATTCATTTTGGTAGTCGTAACTAGTACAACCCAAATTCTGAATCTCCACCTCACAGTATTTGCAATGAACTATGTGTGATCAATTTCCAAAGTAATTAGAAATGTAGTAGGAAATAAGTATTGGGAATTTTAAGGTTTGGTTTTAGATAATTTTTGGAGGAAAATCATGTTGATGTCCATTTGAAAAGGAGAGAGTCCTCTGACTGAAAAAAAAAAGGGGGGGGGGGGCAAAAAACAAGCAAACAAAGAGCATGCAATTTGGAGTTCTCAGTCTTGGTTTTATTTATACCAGTAATATACTGCTGGGTGGAGGAGAGAGGTTTGCTTTGCCTGGTCTCCCAGTAGTAAAACTGAAGTCCGGGTATCACTTTAACCTTTGCATCAAATCCAGTGCCCAAGGGGTGAGTAGTAATTGGTGAATAACAAGTTCTTTCTTTCATTGAAGAGAGGAGGCTTTAAATATTTTGTTCCCTGGGGATTATTTGCAGAAGTTCAGATCTTTGCACAAGAAGTCTTTTTCACCAAGAAATCAGGGGTGGAAAATAAAATGAAATGGTCTGAGAGAGAGGTTTTATAAGTTAGAAACATGGAGGCAGAAGAAAAAAAGCAGTTGAGTACTAAGGCAGGCCAACTAAAGAGTTACCTGCAGGGAGCTCAGCAATGAATCAGTAAATGTGTGTTTAGTGAAGGCTAATCTGACTGAAGATGAACTGATAAGGGCAAAAGAAAGATTGGGAGCAAGTGTCAATACAGTGACAAGTTGTCAGTGAAAAACTGAATAAAAACATGTTTTATTGGAAACAATGGAAGTTTGACCTTGCAAGTGTTTGTGCTTAGCCACATGCTGTTATTTCAGCACAGTGGGGATATGAGCTCTTCTGGTTTAAGGACTGTAATTAGAACAGCTGGATTAACAGGTTCCAGATACTTCAGAGAGCTGAACAGCGATGAAATTGCTTGTATTTAAAACCAGTCAGGCTCTCGGAGCATATTGAATCAAGGCTGAAGTTTGAATTGCAGACCCAAGCTAAGAGGGACCCAGCCCTGTCGGACCTGACTGTTCGGGGCACCAAGAGCTCCTGTGTGCTCTGGCTGACCGGTCATAAGGGGCTTGATGCAGGAGTTAGAAAATGAAATTCTGTAGCCCATTTTACCAAAAAGTTCAAAGTAGGTTGTTAAAATGGCATTAAAATCCTTTGAAGTCATGGATCTGCAGCTTGCACCTTGATTAATCAAAGCACATGCTTACAGTTTTGCTAGTAGGCTTCTGTAGGGAAGTGGTGTGTGTAGTGTCTTGAAGAAAAAATGTGGGATGCATACATTTGAATTCAGTATCAGATCCATAATTTTTATTTTTGAGCTCGTGAATCTCTGTATCCCTGGAGATGTAAAAGAACATCTAGAATTAGGTAATGTTGATCTCACTGGGGGAAAAGTTTTTGTTTTATAAATGCTGAGCAAAGTTTGGCAAACCATTTCTTAAGCACCTGGGAAGATGAGAAGTGAGAACTAAAGGAAAAGATAGCCGTTATTATCAGTGAATAAAGAGGTGTTCAAAATGAACGCTTGGGTGGAATGATCAGTTGTTGATCTGAAAAGCTAGTTTAATTTGAGATATTTAAGACTGAAAGTGATACCTGAAAGATAAATGTGGGTGGGTATGTTTCACAGAGAATTATATGGGGTCAGGAGATCAATCATTTTGAACTCTGTCGGTGCTGTATATGTCTCAACACCACCAGCACAGCTCATCCTAGCAGACAGGCAAGAGCACATACAGTACTTAGGGAAGCAGTTGTTGGTATGAAGGATGGAGTTCTCAGGCAGCATTAGCTGAAGTAGCCAGATCTGTGACGATTTTAGATTTCTTTGTGGAACACAGCAGTAGCCTTTAAAAAAAGAGCACTGTCTTACTTGAGCTGCAAAAACGTGAGTACAGGGTCCAGTATTATTGCTTGTAAGTGATTTGAGGTAGGGGAAGACATCAGTCCCTTTGTGACTAAGTGAAACACATTTCTGATATCCAGTTTCTCTTACTAAATATCATTATTTGGAGTCAGGCTGTTTGCTGTTTTATTTTCCTGGAATAGCCACTGTTACCAGCCATAGTCCATCAGCCAAACTCTGCTCCTGTGACACCTTAATACTTATTTTTGCCTTGTGCTGTAGTTACCATAACACTTTTACCTGCCATACCTGACAGTGAGGCCCAAGCCATACCTGCATGGGGACAGCATGGGTTAGTGTATGGTGCTGGCAGCTCATTCCATTAAGCACTAGCATAATGCAACTCCTTGAAGCAAACAAATTCACCTCTACTCCCTGCAGGAACTTGGTGGCAGGGATTGCAGTGCTGCATAGCAGTGCAGCTTATTCCCAAAAGGGCCTGAGGAAATGCAGCAGGGGCTGAAAATCACAAATCATGATTTTCAGTGGTTTGGGCTCAGCACAGCAAATCTCTTTGGACAGTTATCATTTTATCTTCAGTGGTCGATATAAGTTAAAAGTGGTCAAAAAAAAAAGTATGAGGTAGAGAAGGAAAACTGATCTTGCTTCTTTGAGACAGATGGCAACTTACAGGTTTTATTTTTGAAAAACGTTTTCAAAAAATGCTTGGTTAAACATTTTAATGAGTAAATGAGCTTTCAATGAGCAGCCTGTAAAGAATTGTTTTTGATTATTTTAGTCCAATTTTGCTGAACATTTTAAAAATTGAAAACAAATTTGAAGGTGTGAAAGTAAACAATATTAAAAATGCTTCACAAAAAGGAATAACTTTTTTGTTTTTTTTTAATTGAAAAATAATGCTTGAAAATTGTTGACAAGTTCTACTCAGAATGAACTCTGATGAATAGCTCTCCTTTATTAAAAAGGTGTAATTACTGCAAATGTTGTTTGACATTAAAACGCATTTGTCAGCAGTTCCATAATTACAATTGTTGCTTGCTTTTTGAAAGCTAAGCCCTATTACATTCATAAATGGTTGGTGACTCTTTAATGACAACTACAATAATGATTTCCTGCTGTTCCCAAAACAACCATATCTTCATCTACTTCAGAGAAGTTTGGCACAGAGTGGAACATAAATCTGAAGGCAATTTTCAAAGTTAAGGCTCTGGGGTCTTAATAGTCACAGCTGACTGTTTGTCTAGTTTTTACTTTTGTATGACATTCCTGACTGCATGAAGAGATGAATGACTACAAAGAGATCTTGTCTTTCATTGAACCATAAGACAGCTTCAGGTTGTTACCACTGGAGTAATAAGGTCTTTTTCAGCAAATGGAATTGTGTAACTTTATTCTGAAACATGCAATCAGCTCAGCCTGCAAAAATGATAAGCAGAGCTTGGAATGGATGGTGCACATGAAATGTCTGCCAGTGACTAAAAAACAAGTATCATTTTCGCCTTGGTGCACTATATAGCATAAAATAGAAAGAAAGAAAGAGAGAACTGAAGGCAATGGCCCATCCAGTCTAGAAGTGTTCAGAACCAATTGCTTAAGATACAGGCATATGAAACTTTCAGTGTGCAGCTACAAAATAAACTGTCCGGCAAAACAGCTATTCTCCAAGTCATGATAGTTAGAATATGTTTTATGTGCTAGAGCTTGAAGTTTATAGCCTTTTCCCTCTTCTTCTGCTACTCCCTAATATCTACTGCTGGAATTCTCATATAACCGAAAGGAAAACAGACCAGGATGGATTTTCTTCTGGCAGACATAACTGTAGCTTCACCAAAGCATTCCTTTCAGATTTATGCCAGTTGAGCACCTCTAGTCTGAATTCTACCTATATTCAGCCTTTTTTTTTTTTTTTATTTACCAGAAATTCAATGACAAAAGGGCCATCTAAAGGTGAGTTGATCTTCTCTGCTTTTGCCAGTTCACTAACAACATATTAGTGTTATGTCTTTGCCCCTTGCACCATCCTTTGTCTTCAAAAATACTCACCAAACAATTCAGGGGAAGCAACTGGCGTAGTCCCTAATGAGACAAGATAAAGTGTTAAAGATAAATGATGATGACAGCAAATTCACTAAATGAACTGCAGTTTGAGAACTTTGCAAATTGATCAAACCGTGATTCCTTGGTTGCTTACTTAATTGCCTGTTACGGTTTCTCTCCTGACCCTCCATAGCCCAGTTCCTTTTGTCAGCACTTTGGCAACTGAGGGACTCCCTGTTTGGTCCTCCAGTTGTGAATACTGGAAGAAAAGGTTCTGGCTTGGGGATTTTATTTTATCTGAATTTAATTTGTATTCTTGACCAGCTTTCAGAGTGGGAGTTTAGAGATCTCATACGCTCCTACAGTTCTCTTTACATCAGGCTCTGAGGAAGAAGCTTTCTTAATTCTGTACATGATAGGATGGATATTAATTAAAGGACTATCTTACCAGGTGCTGAGTACCTTAAGCATCTTCTTAACTCTGGGAAGGGTAATAATATGCATATTTAGCACTTAGAGGTTTTCTGCCTGCAAAAGATCTCTGGTCAGGAGAGAAATGTACAAGGCAAAAACATTTTCAGCTGATGGCACAAGCGATTGATTTGGAGGGACTCTTATTTCATAGCCAGTTTGGGATGGGAGCCCCTAGAATGGTGATTCTATTTTGTTGGCAGAAGTGAAGAAATTCTAGATTTCATTAAAATCTGAGTGATCTATTGCAGAGCTTTCTTCAGAATGAGAAAAACAAGTCAATAGTCAAACAAGTCTAATTCACGCTGGCCATTTAAGTCTTTCTGAAACTTGTTTCACCAGGGAAACTTTTAGGGAAACTGGGGAGAGGAGGGATGCCAGTTTGTGCATGCACAACAGTAGGAATGAGGAATTATTCCTGCTGGTGCAGACAACTGCTGCCTTCTGCAGGAGAGGCTTGGACTGCTATTAAAAAGTGGTGAGGAAGTGCTCTGCCTATGCTCAGTCTGCAGATCTCATTGCAGTCCTTCCAGATGAAAGGCACTGGGAACTTTGCAGTTGCATTTACAACCTTGACTCAGCAAATACTATGCTATATCGAATTTAACTGTACTGCTTTGATGCCTGAAGAATTGAGGGGGCTTGGGAAAAGATTTGCAGTGGCTAACAGATGGGATATTCACAAGTTTCCCTGAGTATCTCTGTCTGTGCAAGTCCTGTATTTGCTGTATAAAGGTGTATGAATGTGCAAATAGTGGATTAAAATGTGCTCATAAAATTAAGGGGTAAGAAAAAAGACAGATTTGACCTTGCAGCAGTCAAAGATGATGGCCAAATATATTGCTATGTGTTGTGTTACTGGTAGCACTCAGAAGCTTACTGAAAGAGCATGGGTTATTCTGTTTGCTTGCTTTTCCATTACAGTGTCATCCAAATAACTTTGTCTCACAGGAAGAAAAAAGGAAATCCTGATCTATCTGCTAAATCAGTCTGTGATTTTTATTGTATTTGTTAACGATTAGTTGAACAATCTTAATTTGTTATGGAGAATAACCGAATGAGTATAATCAGGTAGCTGTTTAAATAGGGGAAAGAATCAATCCCCCTGCAATGGGATTTAAGGCCACTCTTGTTCAAGATCCAGGATGATACCAATGACTTTCTGATACCTCATAACCCCCACTGTGAAGAGGTTTCCTCATTGCCCCATGTGAAGTGACAGTTACGGTGTCTTGCCTGAAAACATGACCCCGATACAAGGAACTGCACTGACCTGTGGGAGTTTTTCCTTCACTTCTTGCTGTTGCCAACCTGCTGCGCATGTTTTATTAATCACATGGATTTTCATAGGCACTCATACTCGAAAAGAAGAATATTGAGAAGTAGAGAGGAAGAGCTGGTTGTGTGAAAATATGTCTAAAGTATAAAGATGTCACCCAGGATGGAGACCATATCTGAGCTTGAGCTTTTCTGCTAGGGGATAATGGCTTATTTTCATTTTGGGTAGTAGACAGGGATAAAGGGAAGCTGGGAAGCTGAGAAGCTGAGGACTGGCAAAAATATGTCTTCTGTGTTGACAAGATTTAAGCACTTGTCCAGGTAGTAAATCATGTATACATGTGTGTTTGTATGTATGTCTTTGAAATATCATTATATGGATGCATACATGTATCACTCCACTAACTGGATAGAGACATGTTTGCAAGTTCATATCGATTTCCTTAAGTATTTACATACTGTAATTCAAAATAAGACCAATACCCATATTTTTAAAGCCAGCCTATACTTAAGTTCAATAAACTAGTTAAATACATGCTTAATTTTGAGCATTGGCTCAGGGCCAAATGCAGGAAACTCTTTCACATGCTAGTCAAGAGTGAACCAAAAGTTCATGCTACGACAATGAATCAAGCAGTGCTCTTATGTGTAAAATATTTTCTCCTTGTTTATGTTATACAATTTCTTTCTCTGTATCTTTTTTTAAGCTATCTATGAACAATCATGTGAAGCTTACCGACACCAAGGGAAGACATCAGGTTTCTTCTACATCGATTCCGATGGAAGTGGACCACTTGGACCGCTCCAGGTTTTTTGCAATATAACAGGTAATGACCTAACTCTGTCATTGGTGCTTGATGTTGGCCCTAATGTTATTAACATGTGTATCGTTGTACTTACTAAGAAGACACCAGAACCACAATTCTTTCAGTAGTGGGAAAAAGCAGAGCATTGGTAGTAACTGAGGTTTGACTCTGAAGTGCTACCTAAAATAGGATCCAAGTAAAAGTGATTTCTAAACCTTCAGCTTAAAGAGCTCACTTTGTCCTGTTGCTAAATGGTATTAACAATGGTATTTGCACCTTGTAAAGGGCATTGCTGATATATTTTTTCATAATATCATAACTTTTAATGAGACGTCTGTGTTTTTTTACTAAAGATTTGGAAACTTAGAGTTCAAGCTTTCTTTAGTAACTGAATAGCTTTTCTGCTTTACTAGAACACTAGATGTTGGTTTCAAATCAAGTCCTGCAGAAATAGATGCATTACACAGGATCTGAACCATTCACTTTCCAGACTAGTGTAAAGCTTCAGCTGAAATCAGAGGGCCAGATCTTGAAATAAAACTGTGCATCTGTAAAAGAGATGAAGGAGACAAGACCTTTAATCAGTACAAAAATAAACAGGTTGTCTTTACACAAAAGAAAGATGTTATTTCTCATTGTAACATGAGATTTATTGTCAGGACACTGCAGGGAAGAGCTGCCCATGACCTCTCCTGACATTCAACTGGCGCTACACGTCTCAAAACAGGAGGTTCACAGCCACAAAAAGCAGAACCGTATTCACAATTAGGCCAAGAAGGTCATTGCCTAATTCCCTAACTGGGAATGACTGTTAAGCTCCTTGGACTGAGGTGACTCTTAACCCTCCCAGTCTAACTAAGCAGGAATACTTTCCCTTATATGTGTGTGCTGCCTTTGATGTTCCAGAGAATACCTTCATCTACCTGGGTACACATGTAGATGAGATGCTCTTAGGCGTGATGCTCTTAGGAGGAGGGTCACTAAAGAGACAAGTAGCAGAGCAAGAGCCTGGAAGGGTGACAACTCAAACTTACAGTTCTAAAACAAGAAGTTTTTAAAATGAAAATCCCCATCTGTCAAATTCTCCCCTTCAATAAGCAGGTCCTATATTGTCAGTAGGGTTGTCATGCAAAGGTGCGAGGAAAAATTACAATATAGCCCATATTGTGGATTGGGAAATATAGTAGAGCCTCCTTTCTGCTTTTTGTTTTTGCAATGCAGAGGAAATTTCCTACACTGTCTCTTGCTTGACTTTTTTTGCTTCCTGTGGCCAGGTGTTGGTGAAAGAATATTTTACTACCCCTTCTAAATTTTTAACTCTGGTTGAGCTACTTTGCCACATATCACCTCCACGCTTAGTCCAGAAAACAAAGGACTCAGGATATTAATATTTTCTCCTTTATCTCCTTGTACTTAAAGTGCCTCAAATTAACTTTTCATTTTGATTTAATTGGGCAATCATTATGTTAATTAAATGCACACCAGTTCATTATTAAGTATGTTTTTTATTCAAGTGTAGCAAATATTTAATAAGATGTGTCTCCTTCACTGTTGTTGAATTTTGTAAGAATTGAAACGGTTTCACCTTTCTATCTGAATATCCTTCCTTGATCTCCAGTATGGGAAATGTGCTCATTTTTATTATTTATCATATAAATATGTGTGATCAAAACATTGCCAGTGCTTTTTATCTCTGCTCAAGAAGTAGAATTTTTGACAAACCCCTTGCAGAAAGCGTGTGCTTTCCTCAAGTAAATTTTATTTGGCAGAAATCCAGAAGGCAGATTTTCTCTCTGTCTGTAATGAACTTGCTGACATTCTTGTTTTATTTTGGTTGGTTATGAGAAAACTGGAGGTGGGGAAAACTGATAGAACCAGCTAGCCTGGAAAAGTTTTCTTTTTTGTATTTCTTCTTTTGCCTTAGATGTCTCATTTAAGGTGGGGGAAGGTCGTTTGTCGTAGACATCTCTGTTGTTGCATAGAGGAGGACTGAGGCACAGAGAGAAATTACTATTTTTTAATTATCAGGAGAGTTGAAGGTACAATTGGGTTATGTTTCCCAGAGAAGTTGAGGATGCTCCATCCTTGGCCAGGTTGGATGGGGCCCTGGGCAACCTGAGGTAGCGGGTGGCATCCCTGCCCATGGTAGAGGGGTTGGAACTAGATGGTCTTTAACGTCCCTTCCAATCCAAGCTATTCTATGATTCGATGCTTCTGTAGCATCTAAATATGGTTTGGGTGCCTTAACCACAAAAGCTTTTACTTCTTCTTTTTGTTCTCTGGGAATATATTATTATGCTGATAATAACCGAATGCTTACAGTAATAGATTAAGTGCAAAGTATTGGGGAAAAATAACTTTTAACCTTATGCACACGGGGATGGATTCTGAATTTTGCTGTTACTTTCAGGTAATGCTTCTGCATAGTTTTCTGAAAGAATCAATATTCAAGGAAAATCAAAAAATGAATTTCTATGTTGTTATGTTAAGGAAGGAATAGAGGAAAAACAGACAACATTATCATTCAGTGACGTAAATCCATACCACACCTACTGTGAATGGAAAAATGTAGATGGTCAGAAGTGTGGATGGCTTCCATGTGTGGACAGACTAAACAGATTGAAGAGATGATGAAGGGAATATCGCAGGAAAGCATGGAGATCATAACTGGTAGAGAGAAAGAAAAAAGGGATTCATTCTTTTTCCTAATATGGGAGCTAAGGGGCTGTTAAATTATCAGGTAGCAGGATTGCAGTAGTTATTTTTGTTTGTTTTTCTTGATAATTTGAAACTTATTACCACTGGACACCATGGAGGCCAATGTATCAACAGAGGGAAATTAAAAAACAGGCTGGAAAAAAGTCTTTGATGTGATAGATTCAGAATGTGCTATTAAACTTGGAAGTTTAATTGCAGCTCCCATCTCAGGCAGCTGCGAGGTCCAGCTCACTGGGAATGAGTTTCAGGAAAACCTTTCACCTTTTCTCGCTTCCCTGAGTATCTGTTCACCTTCGAAGTAGAGGCTGGCTCCTGGGCTAAATGAAACTTTGGTTTTAGTCAGGCCAGCACTTGTTCTTTTCATATGCAGTTGAAGAAGAGGCATCTTCTTTATGCCCCAAATGTGTTCAGGCTGAAGAATTTAGAGGTGAAATGGAAAATCTGGGGAAATGACTCATTTAGTGCTTTTAAAAGTAGAAGTGCAATGAGCTAATGACTTGGGGGAATTGCAGTGCCTTGCATCTGTGAAAGATGAATTCAAAGAAGGAGTCAGATCATCAGAAATGAGCAGCATCATTTCATTTAGAGAACAGTGTTGTTCCATAATGTTCACTTACATTTGGTTAAAATTTTCTAACTCTTATTTTATTAATTGAACAGAGTAACGTTCAATTACCTTGCCAGTTATTAATCAGGGCAGATTAATACGTGCTTTCCTGCATATTGGTGTCTGTTCATAGGCATCCAATATGTGATGTGGATACAGGAAGTATCAACATTGCAAGTTAATTTATTATGTCTGTGGTCCCAGTGATTTCTGTGCAGCCTGTCAACTTTAACAGCCCACTGCTGAATAAAAATTCTGAAGAAAGCACAGAATTGTGAGTGTGTGTTGAGAGGGAACTGGTCAATAAGACACAGGCAGAAGAGGGAGAGAGAAATAAGGGAAAGGAAATTTTTGCAGGGAGAAAAAGCATCATGGCAAGAAATTTAACAGTAGAGTGTCGCAAGATATCTGCTGATACCAGAGTGGCTAAATATATTTATTCGTTGTCTGGAGAAGTAGCTGAAAAAGCAAAGTGACAAACATTGTAGATGACATGCTATTATTTAAGTTGGTCAAGAACAGGAAAGAGTATGTGAGGCGCTTCAGAAAGATCTTGTCTTGAAGGCTATTTATTTCAAGTAAAAGTAAAATATCTTGTTGAAAAAGGAGGTAGTCGGGAACACTAATGTACCTAATTAAAGCCATAGAAAGATATCTGTACAAAGAGAGGCTGAAAGTAAATAATCCATGGCTATTTAGATTAGGAAGACCTAAAGTGAATGGGCCTCATTGACAGAAGTGATGTTCATTAGCATTTTCTTACAATAGGAATAAAAGGACAGTTCAATGACAATGAAAGACAACAAACTCAAAACTAGATTAAAAAAAAAAAAAAGACAGCACCTTATTAACATAATGTTTTCTTCACCTTATATGCCCACTGCACTCAAAGCAAAGTCACTTTCACAGGGAAATTCATCAATTATAATAAACAATGAGGAATCCACATCAGATATGTGGGTTTAGGCATATGCACCCAAACCATAAGCATACGTAGGTGGATGATATGAGAGACAACATGAGAGTTTGTGTGGATCCATGCAGGGATTATTAATTATGTTCATCACTGTGGGAACATAGCTAGCCTGGTTCCAGGTCCATCTGCATGGGAATGTGAACTAGCCCTGCTTGCATTACCTGGGTTCACATATCATCTGTGGTGCTCTAGACCCACATTTTCTTGCATAAGGTACATAGAGGATGTATCCCGTCATGTTTTGGGATAATAAGCAACCACCAGGGCTGGGAAGTAATTTTTTACTGTAGGCTGATTGTTTGATAATTAGCCCAATTGAATTAATTTTCACTTCCCACTGAAGTGGCTGATAACAATCAATACCTGAAAATGGCTAATGGACCATCTCAACCTCTCTTCTGGCAGTCTTTCTATCATTGTGAGGCTCATTCTTTTTCTCTTGTTGCTTAGAAATCTATTGATGTCCTCATCTCTCTGGAGTAAATGTCTCTTCATCTCTTCTGAAGTAAATCTTACCCTTGATATCTGAAAGATTTGCTTACAATACACTGAGTCATTCTGCTGCCTTATTTCTTTACTGATGCTGTTTTAGTGTATGCAGACCTTGGGCTATCAAATCAATAATGCTTAGAAATTACTGTGACAAGATCAGTGCTTAATTTTATCTGGTCAGATATTTGTCCAGTCCTCAAATGGCATGGCTTTTTTTCCGCTCCCCCCCACCCCCCACCCCGGAGGTGCAGATGTGGGAAAGATGGGTCCTTATCCCAGCTCTTGCTGCTAGTCAAAGATCTGTTTTTGAAACTGCCATAATGAAAAAAAAAAAAAAGAACAAAAATGTCTTTTCTTGTTTTACATTCTCCTCTCAAAATGCAATTATAGCCATTTTTTCTAATGCAAGAAAAGAACATCTTTGTCTCAGAATACTATATGCAAACTGTGTTTAAATCTCCAATATATAGTAAGGGATTCTAAAAATACATGAAGGAGATTACCAGAGTTACACTTGCAATTGTTCATAAAATTGTCTCTAGCGTTCTGGTTTTTTTTTTCCATTTAGCTAACAATGATCAAGATTTTATTCTTCCATATAGTACATATTCCATGGTATGTAAACAAACAGGGTTGAATTCAGGTGGATACAAGTTATGTTTGTAGCTGGAGTGTCTAAATAGTGTAGGTGTCTCAACAGTCCCACTTACAGTGGGATATTTGGTCAGCTATTTGAGAAAAATACTGTAGCAGCTCAGCTTTACTGTGGACAAGCAACAGACTGGAGTAACAAAGAAGTGGAATACTGCAAAGTTGAGCTGGCCAGACATCAGTGCTTGCAGCAGGGATCCCTGTTGATGCTCCCAATGTAATTGTAGGACTGGTGGCATTATTTTCCCTGGCATCCACCTTTCCTTTTTTTTCCACACCGAAATCTCAGTTCATCTGCTTATATACATTATTAATCTATTTTTACATAAGAAATCATTATCTCTTTTTTCTTTTTCTAGCAATTATACTGATACAGAAATCACCCTGACTCTCAAGTTGAAAGGAGGGCTAATATCAGTTAGGCTGAAACAATAACAGAGAGGCGGAGGTGGTGCTCTTTATTCTGGTTTTATTACCTGCAACTGCGTAATTGTGGGATGAGAACTTGATGAAAACTCCCTCAGATTGTTGAAATGAGCCAGATAAAGCTTTGAAGTTCTTCAGGAAGTTTTTAGAATATTTTTTTTGGTTGCTTGCTTTTTTGTTTGTTTGTTTATGAATGTACCTTGTAGCTTACTGTCTATAATTGCGATTGACTTTATCCCTGGTGAAGACAATGAATGGGAATCCTTTACAAATTATTTACTACTGCTTAGATTAAAGACCTTAAAGATTTACAGTTTTTCCCCTCAAACACTGTGGGTCTTTTGGCACTATGTAGCTTTAAGAATTTATACATTTCTGTTTTGAATTTTCATTAAGTATTCCAGAACTTCATAAAATGAAAAACAACATTTAATGTTTATATTATGTCAAAGGCATTGTGCTGTCAACAGCTGCCTTACTGTTTTCAGCAAGCACTGTATTTCTGATAAGCTTTACAGCAGATGTCCCACAGGCCTTCTTCACCCTCACACATGCAGAAGGCCCCCAAGGAAATTTTATTACAGAAGAATGTAGCAGACATTTTCTTCTAACCTTTAATCAAGGGTTACTGCAACTTAATCAATCCCCTCCCAGATTCACAGTGCTCAGAAGCTACAGGTAAGCTGTGGCTTTTTAAAAATCACTCCAGCTGTCTCACTTAGAAGGGTGGGATCCGTTTGCCCCTGACACAGGTGCCTAGTGCCATGTTGGAAACCTTCTGATGTCCTGCCCAACCTCTTCGTGCTGCTGCAGAAGAATGGCAGGTCCTGTGTGGGCTCCACTTTTTGTTTGCTAGACTCATGCAGGTGCCCAAGCCATCATAAGGCACCTGAAACATCAGAAGAGTCGTATGTTGAGGCTCTCAAAACTCACCTGGGATGAAGGAGCTTTGTCACCATTGCAGTGTGAGTGCAAGGGAGAGGTGTCCCTTTTGCACTAGGAAGTAGGTCAGTGACTGCCTCTTCAGTTTTTGGAAAAGAATGTTTCTCATTGCTTGTAGATACTCTGTATTACAGGAAATATAGAAATGGACAGTCAGCAAGAAGTGGGCTGGCAGGGTAATGGTTTGGTATCTCTGGGCTTCGGCATAATTGGGGGGATGAGGGTGCAAGTGGTCACAGAAGAAGCGTCTCACTCTCATACATCAGAGCCGCCTTTCATGGTCATTCTCCTGACGGACACACCTTGAACTTTGGGCTCAGAGTGAGCAAACATAATGCCTGGGGCCATAAGGGAGTTTGGAGCCCAGCTCTTCCCTTTCTGCCATGGCTGGGGCGGCGTGTCTGTGGAGCCAGGGGTGTCACTGCAACTCTTGTGCCTTCCTGGTGCTGGCTACTGACTGTTGGGAGGGATTTATAGGTTGGGAACTCTACCAGGTGTGGACATCCCTAGGGAACACACACCTACAGGTACAGTCTGCCGGCACCACTGGAGAGTGGGCTGCATGCGGGGCTGGGGGACAGGAACCATCCCAGAATAGTTTCCATGGAAATGCATTGCAGTGCTTGTGCACTGGCTGGAAGCGGCTGAATTGGAAACTAGGAGGAGGCTAATAAGCACAAAACAAGCTGCAAAAGCACATATCGCTGGGTCAGCCAGAAAAGAAAATGGGAGATAGGAAAATAAAAATGATGAGTGGGTTTCCTAGCAGACTCAGAGAACACCTCCTTGGAGTTAGTGAATTAAAGCTTCTTGCTTTAAGAAATTGTCTTTTCATATTCTTCAGGGGGTATATGAGAGTGGCTGGGCTAAACAGCCTCTGGAGCTTAAAACAATATAGTCTTAAAGGAGGAGAGTCTGTCTTCTGTGTAGTTACTCCTGTAATTATAGGTACAGCTTTCAGGACAATATTTGGTATTCAATGTAGAGCACCATGAAACAAATGCATCGTATGAGCTCTCAGAGCAATTTTTCTCTCTCTCATGTAGCATTTACCGTATGTTTGGCTTGTTGGCAATTTAATCAGTCTGAATAATCTTGTTTGGTGACAAACCTCCTAAATCACAAAAGAGTGATGCAGTTTGTATGGGTGAAATGTGCTCCACAAAGATATTTCAAGTTGAAGAATAAAAATGAGAATTAGACAATACAGAACTCATTGAAAGCCAGTTTTCCAGCTGCTCTAATTTCCCACAATTTAATTTGTGTCCCATCAAAAGCAACTTGGAGGCTTCCAGCAAGATGATAGAACTATGGGTGAGACTAAGCAGAGGGTCTAAAATGTGCTGAATGCATTGCAGTCCCATGCTGTAAAAACATCTCCTAGGACCAAATACAGGCAGCATAATATCCTAGTAAATTGGACCATTAAATAAAACTGCGAAGTCATAAAGCTGTAGCATTACCCTGAAATTAAAGCATTGTCACCTTTGAATTATGGAACAATTTAACAAGCATTTAGGAAATCTGCTTTTCAAGACTGCATTTAACTATTCCAGGTTATACAGTAGAAAGTGTGGCTATTCTCTCCTACTGGGTTTTGAATGACTTTCAGCTTGTATGTGGTTCAGAATTTTACCAAGCTGAGAAAGTAATAAAATAATAAGGTGGAATAATAGAAAGTAAAAATAAACAGTGACCTTTGCCTGGAGAACAGCTTTTTCATTCTCATTGCAAATTCACAATTGCAGGGAGAGCTCATTAAGTTGAGTAAACGGGGGGGGGAAAAAGAAAGAAGATATAATATGGACAGACAGAAAAAGATAATGATAACCTCTTTGTTGAAATAAAGAAAAGAGAGCCTTATCTACCTAGATTAGCAGCTTCCAGACATTGAAATGGCTAGAAGGAGCTAGTGATGCAATTTGGTTTGCATCTATGTCACTTCCTAAAAATATAATGAAAACAAAAGCAAAAAGAATAAAGATTTTAAAAACAAACAATTCTCACAGAGTAAAATAGGAACAGTGTTTGGAGACCTATTTTCAAATGGCATAGGCATAGCTTTTGCTGAGGTGTGCCTCTGCAAGGGCATATGCAAATCATGGAGCTAAGCTGCAGACAGCTTTTGCACTGCTTTCTAACTGAAGTCATCTGTGTGCATGTCCAGATTGCAGCTGTGTTACTTGCGTAGGTGCTGAAGCATGCCTGAAATGTAAGCTCGCAGATTATTGTCAGTAGGCTTCAGAGTACATACTAACCCAGCTGTAAGAGGAGAATTCCTTGCCCTCATTATGAGGCAGGCAGCTCTGTTCTGGGAGCAGCCTTAGATAAATTTGGAGATGTGAATTTGGGAAAATAGAATGATCTTTTCCCACATACAGCTGTGTGTGAGGTGGAGAAAATGAAGCCCAAGAGTTGACCTGAGTGTTGAGGGTCTTCAGATGAAAGGTTGCCTTCTGGTCTTTGGAAGCAGGTGGATGCGGTCTTGCTATTGTCTTGAAATGGTTCAAGAATTTGCTGCCCTCCCACTCTTAATTGTTTCTTCCTCAGTTGGTTGAGATGCAGTAGGGAGCAGTGCTGGCTCCCTGACCCTGTCCCAGAACAAACTAAATTATTTTCAGGCTCATTTGCTGTATGTAAACTAAGTGGCCTTTTCAGTGAAGAAATTCTCTGTTCTTACTGTGATGTGAATGTAATTCCTTATTCTTCTAGCAGCTTGTGTGTGACTCTGCGTATGTTAACTAGTCCCTCTGCATCTCACATCCCCCTTTGTAAGATGGAAGTACTTGTTCTTTCCCTGGAAAGTGGGAGGAAGCATGGCTGAGACAGTTGAATACACCTCTCTTCCTTTCCCTCCTCTAACATTGTTGTCATCAGCTCTTTTGTCAAGCATCTCTGTTGTGTTGGGTCACCCTTCCAGTATAAAGACTTTATTTCAGACTCTCAAGTTTTTAAAGCCTCTTGCATTGCCTACTGGGGGTTAAAAAAATGGGGGGCTGTGGGGGGAGGCAGTGGAAGATGTGTTTCTGTGTGCTCTTTCTACACCAACTGTATGCAGGCAAAAGAAATGACCCTTTGAATGGCGGTAGCTTTTGCCATCCCGGATGTATGCTCGCTGTTGGTTGTGACTTTCCTTTAACTAGATCAGTGAGCCAAATGTATATATTTTTTGAGAGGCTGTGTTGTTAGTTATCTATACCTAAAAGATGGAGCATTGAGGGAATCTTTGAAGTGACCAGCAAAACGCAGATCTAACCTGTAAAACTAATAAGCATAATAAATCAGGCATGTGTACATTTGGAAATATCTGAAATATAACTGTGATTTTTTTCCCTTCTGCTACTACTTTCTCGTCCTCTCTGTTCTGATTTACTTGCTAAATCACAATTACATTCAGTACAGACAGAAATTTGATTTGTTTTTACTTTCCCCTTGCAAACTAGAGGATGGAAAATCTGCAGTTAACTTCTCATTTCCACAAAATCCTGTGGAGAAAAGCAGTCCTTGAATTCAAAGTTCAGATCACAGATTACAGCTGAGGGCAGCTGTAATGATAACAAGACCATTGAAAACTAATGAACAGTCACAGAGGAAGATAAGGGAAAGACTGGTCGTGTTGTCTGTTCAGTACGCTCGTCAGTGAGTGGTTGTCCCTGACCGTATGTTCACTGATGCTTTGTCCAGCCTCATTTCAAACATGTCAACTGATTACATTTCCAAGACTCCTTGTGAAGACTGTTTCATGCTATGATACTTTTTATAGTGTTCCCCCCCCNTCCTTTGTTGCTCCAGAATTATCAGATTGTGAGCTTTTGGCTTTTCAGGTACCCACACAGCACCTTTGCTTGTGCACAAGTACAAAGCCTGGCAAGTATGGTAGTGTTAACCACTTTGCAACTCTAGCATTATAGGCTCTTGTACTTCCTGAGCAGCCGTATAGCCACTATTACAAGCACTGATTTTATTATAGTTTCTCAAAAGTGTGTTACTGATGTTCATTGGAAGAGCTTAAGACTGCCCATCTGGAATTTCCAGCAAACAGTTCATTCCATTCTCTTGTTTTTACATCTCCCTTATATTATCAGCAGCTTAACATTTGTTGTTTCTCAGTGGTAACGTAGGCTTTTCAGTGAAGGCAGGGGTTAAACTTCCACCAACTTCAGTGAGAAGAAAGTTACTTCACTCTCAGCTGCTTCTGAAAAATCCACTCCATTCGTGTCAATCCTTGAGAGAACAAAAGAAAAAACAGACTCTATTTGATAAGAATCACTATTTTCAGATGTATAAGATGTGCGTTATGAAGTCATTGAATTATATTTTGTTGGAAGCAATATATTGTGCAAGACTGCGTAGGATTTTATGTTGTACTACAGCATTGACTGTGGTTACAAGCACTGGAGCAAATTTTAGAAGCAATAGATTTGCAATATTTCTTGTGATTTTAATCTAACTTTTATGTATCACACATTGCACCAGTGTTTCATTGAGCTCCAACTCAAAGGATCTATAAGCAGTGTCCTGAACTCAGTAAGAATCAGAGAATTATAGATCTATGAGTAAACTGCTTCCGTCCACCATCACGGAGATGATGAGAGCTGTGAGGAAATCTGTGGTTTGCTGAGTGTAAACTGTCCTTACACTTTCTGTAGTCAAGATTGTGCTGTAAATTACTCAGAGAGTAGTTTCTCCCTAACTTGGACCAGACGTGTTTATATAGTTTCCAGATGTTTGTTGTTACATGCCTGTCATCTGAATGCATCCATCATGACAATCCATTAACTTATGTGAGTGTCTTTGCGAGGACTGTCCATTTAGGGTTTGTATACACCTGTTAGAGTTCTATCAAAGTCATCTGTGGGATATTTGCAGCTCAAGGGAAAAATAGCTCAACTGCAACACATTGCCACAAAGCTGCTCTGCTCATTGTGCCAGTGTATTGGGGAGTAACTGTAAATCTAGTGCTGTGCAAGAATTCGGCGTAGGTAATCTGGCAGTGAAACCATCTGAATATTTCAAAGCTCAATTTTTAAGATCAAATTCACTACCTTTTATTTTTGCCTTGTCAGTACCTTGTATCGTCCCTGGGCGAGCATGGTCTTTGATGATAAAGAAGGAATTTACTGGGTATGTCTCTTAATAACATCATGGAGCATGTGCAGGGCTCAGTCCTGTGATTCCTCAATGAAGAGTTGCCTTTTACTCCAGGTCAGCGCAGCAGATTGGCCATTCAGGCTGTCCTTGTTATCTTGTCCCTTGCTATTTCACCAGAACCTGCTGGGAAATGGCCTCTCTGCTAAGCTAATTGCTTCTAATTGTGATGTTCTCCTTATCATGCCAACCTGATTGCTGGTCGTGAGCTGGGTTGTTGCAGTGCAGATTGTGTGTAAGCCTAGATTCTTCTCTCTGTGACTTGAGAAATCCCTTGTTTTGCCAGCAAATGCAATGAAGGAAGTAAGAATTGGGTCCCCAACATGGAAAAGCATCAAAATTTACAGTTAACTACAGATGCTGAGTCATATGTTGTTCTGTACCATCAGCCAAGCAGGGCATTGCTCAGTTTGTATGCAGAAAGATCTGAGACTTGAGTAAAATGAGCGCTCTGACTTGTAACTGGGCAAGAAGAATGTATTCGCAGTTGTAGCTTTCTGCCAAGAGTTCTGATTGTGGTGAGTTTGTGAGCTCATCAGCTGCAGTTCCTATTTGTTGTTACAACAGCGGGCTGTGCTCTCAGGTCAAACTATGCTTGCAAAAGATGAATGTTACCATCCTGAGCCGTATTAAGTCTTTTCTCTCAGGACCAAAGCCAGCTGAAACGCATCTAATTTTCTCCAGATGCTGGCAACAGAAGATGCTGAAGGTCTCCCATGGTTCCTGGGAAGCTTTTAATTTCTCTCTGGCACAACGGACTGTAGTGTTTGCTCTAGCTGCTTCAGGGAGAAACAGCTCTGTGGGCTATGTTGACCTGCAGATCTTCATCACAGAGTGGTCATTTCAGAGCCCAGGGTCTGGCTGATTCTGTCTCTAATGCAGTAAAGCGTTAGACTTGGGTTGTTTTTTGTTCCCTGCTTGTTGCAAGTGTTTTGCTGTTAACTTCCCATTTAATCCTTTCTTTGTTTAACAGAAGATAAGATCTGGACTGCAGTGCAGCACAACAACACAGAGCTAACTAGAGTCCAAGGAGCTGGTCCGGAGAAACCATACACCATGTCCTTTAACTACAACAGTAGCGCGGAGCAGCTGGAAGCTATGATAAACAGTGCAGAGTACTGCGAACAGGAGGCAGCCTACCACTGCAAAAAGTCACGTCTCCTGAACACCCCAAGTAAGTGCCACAATCCTAAATCTTTCCTTGTTAACTGCTGTTGATTATATAGCAGGTGCAGGCTGCACTTGCAACTAAGGAGAAAGAAAACTGCACATACAGTAGCAACACAGGATATAGTGAAAAGCCTTTGACTTTCTTGGATCCCACTGTGCAGGGGCTGTCCTCTGGCATGAGACGGACGGAGCTCTGCAGGGGAGTTTCCACTGTGTAAGTTCATGAGTACAAAGGGTCTGAAAGCTTCGGCAGTGGAAAGTACCGCATGGGAAGCACTAAAGCTGCATTTAGCTGATGGTAAATGGTTGGTTTTATTCATTTATGGTTTTAACTGTAAGAGTCCAGACTCTTACAATATTTCTGAGCAGGAAGGGTGTACCATCTTCTGAGTCCAACAGTCCTGAATGTAATGTTTAAAGTGCTTGGTAGAACAGTTTCTGGGGCAAAACTAATTTTCATGTCTTGGTGGAAGGAACAAGTTTTTGCCCTGACTTAATGTCACAGCAACAAGAAAGCAGAGAGGGTCTGATCAGTTTGTGTCTCTTTGTGGTAGCAAATCTCCAGTGGCTACAAAGGGCAGCTGCCTTCAACTCGGCCCTCCCCTGGGGTCAGGATTTTACATTTGGTTATCCTGAGAAGAGGAATGCTGTTAAGAGCAGGTTTCTGGATGTCTCCAAAGTTTCGTCTGGTTACTTGTAATGCCTGTATGGTCCTGGTGATTAGGAACTCTTAAATGACTATTAGGAACTCTTAAATTTGTTAGTAGGTTAGAAGAAATCCCATGGGAACCCATAAAGGGAGTTTGCAGTGGGAGTTCCTATTGTATTAAAAACACGTTGCCTGATGACTGGTTCCAGCAAAGTTGCCGTAACAGTGAATGTTTCTAGATCCAGTAATCAGATGCCTTGCAGACAGTTTATTTTTAAATGCTGGGAGTTATGTCTTTTGTTATCATCAGAACTTACCAGCCAAGAACTGCTTGTATTGCTAGTAATTTTTTAAAGAATGAGATGTTAGTATCAACATCCAGGGTAGAGCAGAAAGGGAAAACAAAGCACAGGCATAGCTGCTCGTGAAAAGGAGGAAGTGTCTCTTATCAATACTTTCAGTGTTATTGGGTGCTGTATTCCACATCATTCTTGACATGTTATGAAGATATAGTCACTACAGTGATTATTTCTGAAATAATTTACTAAGGGTGAAGACCACAATATTAGAGCAGGTCTGCATGTATTTAATTTTATAAATTTCTGTGAGATATTTGGTCATGCACACACAGAAAGAAACACTGTGTGTATGTTGGGGGTACATCTTGTATATGGTACCTCTGTAAAGCTAGGGACACTTTTTAAGGATCCAAACCCATTTCTCCTTTTAAGAAAAGAAACAAACAAACAATATTTTCTAGACTAACCATCACATATAACTATCCTGCTTCAGGGCTAAGGCTATCTTCCAACTGGCAGACTTGCTAAGACAATTCCTAATAAGCAGTTACTTCTCCATTTGTCCAGGAATAAAGGTATGACACCGATTCCTTAAGGGAGAAGGTGCAGGGATGGTGTCCAGCAGCCTGGCTTGCTCCCTTGCAGCTGCTGCAGCGCTACTGTGGTCCTGACAGTTGATCATGCAAGACTTGTAACTCTTTAATACAGCTCCAGCTGATAAATCAGAAGAAATTACAATCCAGTGCTCTGCATGTGGCAGACTATCATTTTTTCCTCTCTCTCTCTTCCTCCTTTTGTATGCTTTTTAATTACACTTTCAATTTTTCATCCTGAACTTTCTCAGTAGCCTGAGGCTGTAAGTTTGGCTAGACTTGGAACATGCTCAAAAATAAATTGTCTGAACTCCTGAAATGACAAGGTTTAGGGAACACACTTGTTCTTAGCTGAGCATTAAGTGTTTTCAAATAGTAAAAAGCAATGTTTTCCCCCAAAGCCTTAAATATCTTTGTTAATTGATACTTATTTTGAGGTGAACTACTGGTATACTATAGAAGAACCTAGAGAGCCGGTGGTGCTGAGCACTATACATATCTTGAAGAGTCCTAAGTTTTAAAGAATTTCCATTCCTTAACTTGAAGGTGAGCTATGTGTGTGATTAACTTCAAGGTATTTTGCTGTGCTCACTGCAGAAGACCTGTGTGTTTATGCCAGGGAGTAATTGTAGTGAGTTTGATCTGGGGGTCAGAGCAACAGAACAAAAATCAGAACTCTTGGGGTTTGTTTCTTGATTTAGCTCAGGCTTCTGGATGCCTGAAGCATTGTGTTCTCTCTGTATTGCAAGGATAAAGGATATCATAATGTTTAATTATGGTTAATGAACCACGTTTCAGATATGCCTTCAGAAGTCAGTATATAAATGCACATGCTGACAAGAATGCTGCGTTCATAAACCAGTAGGAAACATTATGTCACCTAATCCATCCTGCTGAATATCTCCACTCAGTACCTCTGGACTGAGCCCAGCAGTGAGTGTTTGATGGAAGGACATCATCTAGGGGTATATCTGATCTTGACGGAGGTATGGAAGTTCCCTTCCTGCAAAGGATCTAATTTGTTTCTGAGCTTCATCTAGTGTGGGATTTTGTTCTTATTTCCTTTTTTTTTTCCCCAAGGAGATGGAACATGTGATTAGGATATCTCAGCTGGTAGCACCAAAACCGCAAATCCTTGTCTTTAGGATCTAAACACTGTTGTGTTTCACAGAGAAGCAATAAAGAGATTTCTCTTTCCTTTTTCTTCCTTGACTTCATTCTCCAACAAAAATGCATGCTGTTACATAGTAACTTCAGCTTTCACAGCTTTGACAATGTGGGTGGGGTGTTGGTGGGGGAGGAAGGAAAAAATAATGTGGCTAGGCAAAGGAACAAGCATGGCGCTCCGGGCTGCCTCAGAGAGAAACCAAGGGAGGCTTCTGGCTTGCATAAAATTGTTCCAGTTTATGTCATGGAATTTGTCTTTTGGCTCTTCTTACTACCTCTTGCCCTGAAGGCATAGGCACCTCCTCAGTGGGTGTAATTCAGTGTAGTCTCCCTATTGAGTTACTTGAATTTACATCTGCAATGTGTCAGACATGCAATCTGGCAGTTGGCAAAGGAGTTTACTCATCTCCACCTCCTGCTGTCTGGAACAGCCTTATCAGTTCTCACTGTCATACTATGGCGTAGCTGCAAACATGTCTTTGAAAACTAAAATTAAATTGCCCTGAACTGCATTTTTGTACATCTCTGCTATCAGCTGGATTTTCAGGAGGCTTGTGAATGTCGGAGTAGGTATCTGTTCATCAAAAGAATAGCTGGCTTTCGTGATGCTGGCAAATGAAACTTTTAATTTATGACCAGTAATTGCAAATCTCTTGTGACTTCTCCATGCCTGTTGTAGAGACACCTACATAACAAGAGCAAGTATGACAGTTGGCATTAATTAGGAAAGTCATCCACACTTAGCAAGAGACTGCAGACTTTACCACTGCCTCATCCTTAGAAGCACAGACCATCTATCTGATGAGGGCCAAGATGAGCTAGTAGGAGAGGAGTGGTGTGGGCAGGAAGCTTGGGCTACTTCTGTATGTGCTGTCTGTATGCTTCAAATTCAAAGAGAAATTTAGGTCCCTAGGGCTCTGATTTCCCTTCCTTGAGGAGCATCTCAGCTAATAATCTAGGGCAAGAGTACTTGTACAAGGATAGGTGTGTGTATGCACATGCACGCTTTATTACACTGTTAACAGACGAGGTGTTTGAAGGTATGAAAACAACTTTATTAACCGAACAAACCCCCTCACTTCTGACTGAATTTGCTCAGGTTTCTAGAAGCAATGGATTCATAGTGGGTGCACTCAAAGGCTTAACATTTACAAAGCTATCTCACATCTACCATATCGAGGACAGCACAGTGATGGCTGTATCAGTGGCAGGATAGCTTGCTTTACAATACTTGGCTGACAGTCTGTCAAGTTCATAGCACATTTGTGTAGGCAGAGACTGAGAAAAGATCAGTCCTAGAACAAAATGAAGAAATAGGAATGTCTCTGTTTTTTTTTCTTCNTGATTTCAAATGTCCATCCTAAACTATGCACCTCTTCCCTAAGCTTCTTCCGTGTCCCTGTTAGGACCTGTCAAATCCCAGTATTGTCGGACTTGCTCACTGGATTTCTGCTTCCTTTTCTCGCCTCTGCCTCCTAGTTAGACCTGTATCTCAGCACTGAGGTGTACCATGCATAGTCTTTAGCTCTGTGACCTCCTTATGCTAGACATAGCTGTTCTCCCTTGCCTCTGTCCCACTGCATTTGCATTTTGTACCTCTCTTATTGGAGGAAAACCTGGCAGCAAGAAGTGTGTCCTAAGTTCTCTGAGTTTAGACTTCAGTTTAGACTTGATTCTTGCTGTTGGGACAGTTCAGTGGTGCTTCCTCTTTGCCCTGTAGTGTTGCTAGAGCTTTTTGTCCATATGGGCTCCCTTTTTAGCTCCTGGTGAGATCTGATGTCAGAGCACGAGATACTAAGAAATGTTCCGCAGGGTCAGACCACTGGTCCTTTTAGTCCAGCAGCAGCAGCTGGACAGATGCGGCTCAGGGTGAGTACACAAGTCTGGATGTTTTCAGTAGTAGCTTAACAAGTTCCCATCACCCAGAATTGCACTATTAGTTGTATTAGAGTTTATACCACTCCCTATTCCTTTTAGCATCTGCTATGGATCTGGTGTACATAAATTTGTCTAATGACTTTATGAACTTGGTTATATTTTCTGCCTCTTAAGCCTACTAGGAAAGCAAGTTCCAGAAGTTAGAAGTTGTCTGTTTGCTTTGTACAAAACTACTATTTTTTTTCCTACATGTTTTAAACCAATGTCTTGCTGCACTTGAGGTCTGCTATTGCATGATGTGGTGAATCAGTCCCACACTCATCCACTGCTTTTACAGTCCTTTTAGTTTCCCTTCTCTGGACCTTCACTAGGTCCAGTGTGTATATATATATATTTTTTTCTCACCAGACTTGACCCACAGTGTTTGAGCTGTGGTTGCGTCAAGGTTTTATATAATGGGCACACTACTTCCTAGAGCAGTATAAATCTTTGTGGAGAAAAGAGTATGAAACCAGGGTTCTGATGAAATTTTTTTACATAGATGTACCATGAGGTGATATAAAATGACCCATAACAAGCAGTAATTTACTGTTGGGTTTTTGCTCACTATTATTTTATGCCTTTCAAATATAACTTCTGTTCTATCATTCCAGGCACTTTTAATTGTTATTGCATTATCAGGAGATGATTTGTCATTGTACATAGTGTAGAACAGGGCAGTCTGCCCTCAAGAAGTGGTTCATATTAAAGATAGTGGTGTATAGGTGGCAGGTGTAGATTGTATGGTGTAATTATTCCTGGGTAATTAGGATCCTCTTCTTGAGAATGATTGACTTGCCATCTGTGTTTCCACCACCACACCTTGTCTTTCCCCTCCAAAGTGGCAGTGCTGACAGCTTCTCACAAGCACTCTTTTAGATAAACTGTACTTTATTAGAGACTTTGAACAAGGTTCACAACAGTAATGTTACATAGGCGTTTGTTAGCCCCCTTACTTGTAGGAATGGATTTAGAGGCCATTTTGAAAGATGCTATGTTGTTAGCAGTATGCAGCTGATTAAAACGCAGGTGGTCTAACAGGAATAAAAAGCCCTTCTGCATGGGGAAGGTAACTTGGCATCTAGCATTCATGCACCTGTGAGTAATGGAAATATCATTATCCCAATTTCTGACCCTCTACCTCCCTCCCCGTACACAATGTCTCCTGACTGACAGTGGGTAAATTGTGCTATAGCTGCCAAGGAAGGAATGGCAGCTGCTTGGATTACTTCTCCTCTAGTCCCATTGTGCTTCTCTGAGATGCAGTGCAGCTATGAGGCTAAGCAATGAGAAATACATGGAAAGAAATCCTTGCTGCAGGGATACACTGGGTAGCTTCTAACCCAGTGGGAAGAAAATGCACTCCTTTCTTGGATCCAGCTGCAGGAGAGGACAAGCTTAGTGATGCCTGATGTACTTCTGGAGTGACACCAGAAGTGACTGATGGAATGGTGAAGGAACTTGTATGGGTAAATCCTGTTCACTTCTTTTGAACAAGTCCTTCATACTTCTGCTATACTTCTTCTGTAACTGAATATTTCTTTTGTAAATCTCTTTCTATCTCTCCTCCTGCCTTTTTTTTTTTTTTTTTAAGTCTAAGGACCAGTTCTGGAATTACATTTCTCTTTGTTTATGACAGACTTTTTACTGTTTACCTAGAAAACAAATTTGCCAGTTCAAATTTAATAGATCTACTGTTTTACTGACATGGAAAGTATCTCTTTCAATACATACGAAGCTTGTACCAGAGATATTAATGAAGTCACATAGGCCAGGTAAATGAAGTGTAAACCTTGACAACAGATTTTGAGTTTGTAAACTGGAAATCATTGTGTGAGTTGTTATTGGCAGTGCTGTAAGGAAGTCAGTGTTGTGAACTGATTCTGTTAAGACATGTTTGCTTAACGTCTGTAATCCATTAGGATGGGAGTTCCCAAAGAACCTCTAATTTGGAATATAGTTGATATCTTTTGCTCAACCTGCTCAACCTATGGGATGATACAATTGCTTATAGCTTAGTAACAAGGAAACCTTGAGTTCAGGGAATTCTGCAGTCAAAGTAAGATTCTGGAAATTGATGGTTTTATGAGATACACAAGTATACCAGAACCAAACATGTTCTAATGATACCTCAGGTTTGACAGACCCAGTCCCAAGTAAGCTATTCATACACAAAATTTGAAGGAAAGAAATACACCATTTTTTCAGACTATCCCAGCCAGCATTCTCTAATCATGGCCAGTGATAGTCTTTTTTAATTTGCAGGACTCAGCATATTGTTAACAATAAATAAATAATGGCAATTAGAAGCAAACAGCTAATCCATTGCTTGTTATAGTAATGGGTCATTAGCTATGACAGAAACCTGTCCACCATTCAAGAAAGCAAGCAGTACTGCTGCCTGAGCAGAAAAGTGTGCCTTCTCCCTCATTAGAGCCACAGCAGGGATGTGTTTTCATCACACTTCCATTTGTGTGCTTCATTCAGCTGTCCTACTTTGGGCATCTTGGGCTCCATTAGACTCAAAGTATTTTACTGATGTTAAACTAATTTCCCCTTCAAATTTGGCCCCGTGTAGGGGAGTGGTGGTGGTGACATTTTCCAGTTCTGGAGTACGGAAGATGTAAATCATAGCAGTGGAAGTGTTCTCAGCTGCCATGATGCCATGTGAGTAAAGAAATAATTTGCATTTCTATTCATGTTATCTTTGAGGATAGCAAAACATTTTGTGTTGTAATCTCTGAGTTTTGTCGGTGTTTGGGGTTCATTTGACTTCTGTTCTAGATCTGGGGAAAAAAGCATGTGCAAAGCAAGGCACTTACTGAAAATCAGATCAGATGGAACAAGTGAATGGGACAGAGCCCATAAGTGCTCTGACCTGTCCAGGAAAACAGAGATGTTATGAGAGTATACACAAAATGAACAATGGCATAATTTAATTATATGGTGTCATTAGGAGAAAAGAAAATGTAAGCATACAGAAAAAAAAAGTCAAGTTTTTAGTCTGTCTAGATTGGGTTAGAGACAGATGCATTGCTTGTAAATCTAAGTCCAGGAATTTTTCTCCCCTTACAATGTGAAGACAGCCTATGGGAAATTCATTTTCTTTTTTTTTTTTGAAAGTATGAAGACAGAGACAGAGGAAAGGAATGAAGATCAGCTGAAGGTTGTATTTTCAGATTACTTTGTGTTTGGTGTTCAAACAGCAACAGAACAAGAAAGACCCTAAGAGTATTTATTTAGTTCAATGTTTTGCTTTTGTGAACCATCTGACATTAAGAGGAGCATAAAAATATCCCTTCAAAGTGTCTGTTTCTCTCTTTTAAAAAACAAAAACAAAACCATATACTTGAGGGTAAGCAAGCATGCAAGCAGCAAACATCTCCAGACCTTTGAGGAAAAAAGCTGTGTATTTCTTCCCCTCCCAAGAAGCATCTGAAAGGAACTGAAGATTATTTACCTCCCCTCAGCCCAGATTGATTTGGGGGAGGATCAGACTTGACAAGTAGCTAAAAGATGTGGTGACCTGAAAGAAAATAACCCTTTTAAATTTTTCCTTAGAGAAGTTTTTTTAATATCTGCTGGGCCAGGAAGATTGAGAACAAAAATGAAAAAGCTTTTGAGCCTGAATGTCTTCCAAGCTCCTTTGATAGGAGGAAAACTCAGACTTTAATGGGGACTGGTTTAGCCAACGGGTGTGTTCCTGCCTGAGTTGTCCAGGACTTAAAGCAACATCAAGAGCCTTCCTTTGCTATCAAAAGGAGAATTCAAGAGTCCCAGAAGAAAACTTTTTTTTTTTACATTAGCATTTAGAAAGGTTAACCAATTAATCTATATGCAGTCCTCTTCTAAGGTGGTTTTCTTATCTCCTTTAACAGAGAGGAAAAAAGAGGCATGAGACTACTACTGATGATGATTTCTCCTGAAATTGGTTTGAGCAATTAGGTCTATTTGAAATTACCACTTTAAAACAAATGGCTGTGTTTGTCCAGACATGAAAAAGAACTGTAAAAAGGATGTTTCCTCCCAGATCTACACCTTTGGAGTTGTGCACTCCAAGTGTAAGACTTATATAGATGCCTCTTGTGCCTTTTCCTTGTGCTGCTGGCGGCAGAATGCGCACATCGTCCCTTTGTTGTACATTTGTTTTTTCCAGTAAACTGATTAAGCAGACATGGTGATTCAGCAAGGACGGCTTGATCTGTGAAATGTTACGGACCCATCAAATTACATGAGATGTAAGGATATATTTGGGTGGGTGATAATGGGGTGTTTGGTGTATTCTGCCACGTAAGGAGAGAAACCTGTGATTTTGTAGTGTAGCTCCAGGAATAGTCTCAGGTATCTCTCAAGAATCCAGATTTCTTCCTCTTCATCTCCTAGGCAGTATTTGTATTTTGTTTTGCTGCAGTGCTTGATTCTAAAGGGAGAGGTGTGAATAACCCCAAGGTTACTTTCTTTATTAGACACTTGGGTGCCATATGGACACCCCTGTCTTTCTTGTTCATAGATCTTTTGAGGAAAGATAAGCTGGCCTGAGAGTGGATGCAGTGCATTCAGAAAATGTTAGCTTAGCAATGATGGCTTGGATCTAGGTATGAGTGTGAACACAGATGCAGCAGGCAGGGCTTCAGCATAATCTTGTCAGCAGAATATGTACCCAGGGTCTCCAGTGATGCTGATTAAATGGTAGAATGCATCATGCCATTAGCTAAATTACTTTTCTTACCCACGCTAATTAGACAAAGACCATCACAACTGTTGTACCTGCTGCGTGGTCATACCTGTGATTGTAGTCACAATCATGAGACAAGCACACTGTCATCCTTTGTAAAGGGCAGGAAGGGCTGTGTAGTTGTGAAACAGCACCCTTGTTTTTGGAAACCCCTATTAGAACTGGTGAGAGTAGGCCTGCGCTTCCAGGATGGGATCCATGTAGTCTTACTATAGCTGTCTTTAAGGTTATGTGTCAGCCCTAGGTAGACATACAAGTTTTTCAAGGCAGTGAGATATGAAATTGAGGGTGAAACTTTCAAGTTACTTTAGACGCTTCTGCAAACTGCAGCTGATCAAACTAATCAAACATTGTATGTTCTCATGCTTCTGCCTAGTGAGCTTCATTCTCTCCCAACTATGCAGTTTAGGTTATTTATTCTGTGCTACTGTTTTTTGGAAGTTTAGAACATTGCTTCCTAGTTTATTTTTGCTGAAACAGTTCAATGAATGGTAGAGTAATGATGCTTTTTTTCACTATGTCTTTGTGCTTCAATTTTGACCTTCTTAGTGGATTATCTGTTATCTACTAGGGACTGAAACTGCACTGCAACCTTTTCTTAAGCCTAGGTACTAGGAGGATCTCTCTGTGTTCTACTTAGGCAGTACACTGAAGTTGTAGGAACATAGTTCTCTGTCAAATGTACTTGAAATTGGCTAGTATGTTCTAATTTGGGCTAAAATCAGGTGCAGATGCACTCATTTTTCTCATCATGCCAGATACGCATATGTCTGTCTCTTCCACGACATAGAAGCAGGAACTTTAACAAAATGTACATCCTAAACCCAACTGAACCATCAGTCTTTCATAGATCTTTGGACACATGCTACTAGCAGTAGCTGTGCTAGATTTCTTTCAAATTGTTTCCGGTCTACTTCATGTCCTGCCTGTTTCTTTATCTGGGATGTTTAATTCCATGTCCCCCTTTCCCTACATCTCTGGTTTGGCTAAAAAGTTTAAAATGACGTCTAATTTAAAACATACAGTGCTTCCAATATATTAACATTAATAGTGCATGAAATGTACTCCCAATAGCTTAGTCTGCAATCAGTAGCCATTTTCTGTTCTTCTTTTTGTTCAGGCTGTGTCATTCAATGCAATCAAAATGTTGGTAGTAGCACTCATTGATAGGAAGGAAAAGGTTATAATGGCTCCTGGCTGTCCTTCTCAGTTTTCTGTAACAGAGCCTAATTCATGTCTGACAGGTTTGTTTTACTGATGAATACGAGCCTATGATGGAATGTTTTCAAAAATGGAGAGATGAGGAAAGTAGCTCTGAAGAAAAAGTAGCATAAATTACATTATAGGTTTATTTTAAATATGGACTTTTCTTTTAGCTGCTTGCTGTTTCAAATGGTCAGAACAATCCATAAAATGATCTATTGATATATATATATCGAGTGCTCTTTTTTGAGAAAGGGTGTGTTTGCATATCTATTTATACAGCTATATGCAGATAGGAGGGAAAGAAGAGTGATGGCTAACTGTAATTGACTTCTTGGGGTAGATGGGTCATTGTCAGAGTTGGTACAAGACAAGTTAGTTTTGGTTACTCTTTTGCCCGTTGAACTAACTGAAGGCTTTCTGTACATTACCATTTGCTTACTTTCCATTGTCATTGTGATTTCAAGCTCTGATTTTATTCAGATGAAATTATTTTGGGGTGTGGTGAAAGTTTAGGGGCTTGTCCTCACAGAGAGCTCTTCATGAATGAATGCTAACAGTACAGGAGGAAGTGAGATTCTAAGATAAATTCTATGCTCTTGAAGTAGGCTCTGTTTCAGCTCCCTTTGACTTTTTCTCTGATTATGAAAAGCCAGTTTGGTCTGCCTGTTTTGCCATTTTAATATCTGTCACTGAACTGGGGAGGGTCCTCCTGGCAATGAGCATTTTTCAGGGGCTGGTTGTGGGTCTTGTTTCCTGGAACTTCCAGCTTCAAAGCAGTGTCTGCTTTCTAGGTCACTTCCTTCACAGTGCACATTTATGTTCAGGATTCTGACACAGAGATTCAGTGTTGCATTTGTTTACTGCCTCTGTGAGACATGCTAGGGCCACCAGTCAATCTGCAAAACATTAGAAGTACCTACTTAACAGAGGCAGAATTTTATTGAGTGAATAATTACATCCTATTATTGCTGAAGTAATCACCTTATCTACAACCAATGCCTCCAGAGGGAGGTATGTTCTTTCCAAAATGCCACCCTGGACAATTCATTTTACTTCTGTACAAAGCTCCAGAATCCGTCTGACCATATTGTATTACAGGTTGTCATGTTTTCAAAGGATGAAATTTATGTGCCATGAAATGTGCCATTGCCAAAATTAATAGGTAAATGAACAAAGTGAAACAAGCCATTAGACCCATTGTAATATTGGAGTTGCTGGGTTGTGGCACAAAAGCAGAAACTAATGGGTAAACATAATCGTATTATAGTGACAGGAGCTATCAATGTATAGTACACAACTGTGGTTACACAATGGAAGGCAGTCGACCGTTATGAAATATGATTTAGCAGACAGGCCAGTTGCAGGTAATCTTGCTTAGAACAATACATTCCTTGGCCAGTTTGTTTTAGCTGATGGAAAATGATAAATGGCAGCTATTTCTTTCCTATTGTGCCAGAATTTCATTTCAATTTCACTTTGATAATTTTCATAATCCTTTTTTTATATTATCCTGGACCACAGTACTGAGATTTTTGCGTTTGCAAAAATGTTCCTGAGGCATGAACAGATTGTTCCTGAATATTCATGCAAATAGGAATTCAGCCAAAGGTCTTCAGTGTAAACGTTGACTCTACCACCTTGAAATCTTTTTGATGCCCTTGTATTTATTCTGCTCTAAAGTAATGCTTCATAATTTTAAGTGAATACTCAAAAATCTAATCAAGATAAACAATTCATAGGCTGAACTATGTTTATATAATATGATTAAAAAGCTTTGAATAGCTAACATAATCAGCATTCTATTAATGGACAGCTCAAGAGAAGCTACAATATCGAGTGATTCAACTGAAAAAATACAAAGATATGCAGGATCAGTTCCATTGGATTTAGTATGTTTATACTGATTTAGGCCAATAAAATGGTGGATTAACTCCTTATTTATTGCATCTTCGATGAAATTCCACTTTAGTATAAAAGAAATGACAAACTGCAGAAATGCTGTAAAAATTCAGGTACCTAAAGTAGTGAAATGAACAAGTCAATCCAGAGCTTGTTAATGTGTTAATTTACAATAATAAATTAACAATAATGTTAATTTACAGTCAGAGACTAAACACTTCAGCACTGATGGACTGAAAAAGCCAATGCTGTGTTCTTGTACTAGAATAGACAGGTATACCCTGCACAACTTAAATAGAGGGGATGGAGAAGCACCTTTAAGCCTGTTTACTGGAGTGGTGCAGTAGAAATTAGAACACCGTCTCTGGCCATCTCTCAGAGCTAGGAAAGAGATTGATGCAGGAGCTTCTTCAAATCAGTGTGCCACTTAAGAATCTACCAATGCAGGAGGACTTTGTCAGTGGCTGACTGAAATAGATTCAGAACTGCTTTATTCTGCTAAAGTGGTTCAAAGTGTTTGGAACACAGGAGAGAGTTGGGTGCTCAACTGTTTAACATTCTCTCTCAGAAGGTTTTCACTCTATGCATATGTGAAAATAATCAGTTACCTTGGTCTTCACTGAGCAATGTCTTTTGAAGGAATATGTACTGGGGAATTGGGTCATAGTAATCTGTTACAAGTTCAAGGAGAAGACCGAAATGGCGCATTACTAGCCTGGGCAAGAGCCAGCACTGGTAATTGTGTCTTCGATGGCAGACCAGCCAAGGGTTTTTCTACATAGCAAAATAAAACTCTGTAGAAATACCTGAGCTAATTTAGATGGAATCAATACATGCTTTTTAGCATACCTTTCAACAGCACATACATGTTTTCATTGAACGGTGCATGAATTTGTGTTACAAATGCCACATGGCACATTACTTGGATCCAAGTTTTGACCTGATGCTGGATTTTACTGAACAGACACACTTTATTTGCTTTCACCCACAGAAATAAAGTATAGCCAACTGAGCTTGCAAATACTGGTGTAGATCTTGAAATTTTAGTCCTTAAAGTCCTGCTTCCATTTATCGAGCGAATACTGTTGTACCACACTACTTAATATGAGACATTGCTATGATGAGTGTAACCTATGACAAAACAATGAAAACTTGAATGCACTAAATGCAGAATTAGGTGACTAGTTGAGAAATAATATATTGCCTAACCTAATGAGAAGACGTTACTTTTAAATGATGGACCACATCATAGATTTAATTATCCCAAGGCAAGGTAGTAGGTGCTTCATGCAGACAAGGTCAATTACCTTATCCAGAAGAGCCTGTTTGAAGTGTATTATGAATAATTCACAGACATAGAAATTAGCTTTGAAAAAGTATCCCAGCTATAAAGTGGTGAAAGCATTCAATTTCTTTCTTAATGTATTTAAGATAACACCCAAAGGACAATTATGGCTGCTTAACTGTAACACTACTTAAGTGACAAGAAATGACAATTGTATGGTCAAATTCACATTCATGCATTATGCAGAGGGAAGCGTTGTCATCGTGGCATATTCTTATCAGGCCACAAGAAGCTAATTTCAAACATCATTTTGGTAGTTTTAAATGCCGAATGAAGTTTGTTCAAAGATTGATCAATTTGTTAACCTTTCTCAATAGAAAAGAATCAGTTGTTGCTGTACTAGCTTTGTTTATTAAGGGTATTTAATTCTTTGGCTTTCTGGTATATAAATGAAGGTCCAGAGAGTTTGAGTAACTTGCATGATTTTGGCGAGCCTGACAAACCTGAAAGTGGAACCAGAACATTTCATTTTCCATCTTTAATTAGAAGAACAATTTTCTGCTATAAGAACTAAATTATGCTATTTCAGAGCAGTATTGTTCCAGTCTAGGACTATTTAGCATCAGAGTTAAATGATGACACTAGCTATGGTAAGAGAATACATACTCAGTTGACATATGGTGACCTTAGGTGTGAATTAGAAATGCAATAAACCTGAAAGTCTTGGGAATAACATGCTCTCTCAGCATATTTTGATTCCACAGGCAAAACAATAACCTTAGCTTTCTCTCTTTGACTTTGCAATAACTGGTAACGGCCAGGGGAAATCCCTTGGGGGCTGCAGTTTTCTAAGACACCTGGCAAGAAGATGGCTAATTCATCAGGTACCTTGGTTTAAGTGTCTAAGTGTAATAGTGACATTTCATGGCCTTTGAGTTTACCTGCTTTATTTGCTTGAAAGGGAAAGTTCAGCAGAATTTTAGAGGGTGCTATAGAATTGTGTATCTAATGAGGCGTACAGCCGGCCTAATCCTGTTTCCATTCAAGTCAATGTCAAGAATCCCATTTAGTTCAGCAGGAGCAGGCATGGGATTCTTGGCACTTTCAAAAGGCAGTTTGAACAACGGAGAATAAAGTTTTGATGCAGTGTCCATTTATGTAACAAGCTGCTAAAATATGTGATCAAGTAGGAAACAGCCACATAGAGACAGGAGAGAAAATTTCCATTAAAGCAAGCATAGTGGAAAACAGAAAGCATGGGAGTTGTGATTTTGGTGTTCTCATTCACCCATCTTTTCTCCAAGGACCAATTCTCCAAAAAAAGTTAAAGAATTTCCTTTCCTCCTCCTTCACACAGTCATTAGCCTCCACCCCAGTGGTTTCTGGGAAGACTTGATAAAGACTAGTCCGAGCCTAAGAGACTTCTAGCTGATGTACTTATTTGTATGCATGAATGTGAACAGATGTTTACATGGTAGTGTTAAGTAGGCCAGCTGTTTGGGAGTCATCTATGTATTTTATTTAAAAGTAAAGCCGTATGCTTAAATACTTAAAACCTATAGTCACAACGTAGAAGAGAAAAGAAACCCAAATTTAGACAAATGCATTTCTTCTTGTGTTTGGGGGTTATTTCCTTTACACACATCAATTTTCTATATATCTGAATTTACAGTGTAATACAGCTGTAGCTTACCTGAATCTCTGGGCACCTGCACTTTATCTTGATCAGTTGCACATGAGTGGAAGAAAATAAACAGCACAGAGTCAACGTTACCAAATACTGTGTTGAGAGGGAAAAAAGTTAATGCTTCTTTACAAGTGGTTGCATATTGCTGATTGTTTCTGCAGTCTGTTCAATAATGAGGCATACCTTAGGGTAATGTTTGTCTTTGCATTTGTTCTGCTCTTCAGATGCGAGAAAAAGCATAATTTTTAGGAGTGTGTTATAGTCCTAAATTTGTAAATTATATTTCTTAATTCCTCAATGTACATAGGTATAGAGACATATGTATAGAGAGAAGTTTGGAAGGAGTAGTTCTTGTATATTTTTAAAAGTAGTTTGCCCCTTAAGGATTCCCATTATGTTCAGTATGGGACTAGCTCTAAAATATGAATCTTGTCCATGATTTTTGAATCAGTTTGTACTTGTCTTGAGCATGGTACGTTCAATTAAGGATTCTTACTGTTGGAAGGAAAGATGGTGACGTATGTGGTGATATTCTGGGATTTTATTTCACAGTCATGATCCAGCACTCAAGAAAGATTTATCTTTCATCAGCTGTGATTAAAGACCCATGGTAGAAAGTTATGTTGTGCATAAAGATCTTGATTCTTATTTCATTAAGCTTGTAGGTTGGCTGAATGGTTCTGATGATGGTTCTCTTGCCATTAAATACAGGAGGCACATGGACATAGCCATCTCAGTTATGCTGAAAATGAGATGAAATAAACACAGGATTAATTACTGTGGAAAATAAGGACTGTAACCTTGTTGACTGTATATTCTGTGGGAAGAAAATGAAAATGGTATTTGATATACTTAGTGCAGCCTATGTGATCCTCACAGGTGAAGTGGCAGCTGGAGTTCTCTTGAGTCAAGGGCTCTGCTACAGTAGTGCCAAGAAATCAATAAATGAGGTCAGGTCATCTTCTACTGGATTGGGATAAGATGCCTGAGTTTCTTCCGAGAGGAGGGAGTGCTGTTTCTGAAAACTGTTAAGCTTTGTGGTTGACTGAAATTGGGCGTATGCTGCTACATTTCCCAGAGCCACTGCTGTGCCTAGCCCCACTGCAGTGTGTGTGTGGGCATGCATGTGGTGGGGGAAAGAAATCTGTGTCTCCACTTCATTCTGTTCGTCTTCAGCATTTGGGAAAAGGGGGAGAAGAGGAAGGACCAGGAAAGATGGAGGTGTGTAATGTAATTTTCTGTCTTTCCCTACACTTACTGTGCTCCTGTGCTGGAGTAAGAGTGGACTGAGTTGACCTCCTTGTATGTGTGTTACCTAACTCAAGATTGGTGGCATCTTGTGGCTAGCTGTGTGGTTATCCTTATTCTGCAACCTCTGGCCATTCCAGTATTCACTGCAGTGGTGAAGCTACAGCTGAGTTCTTTCTTCTGGTCCAGGAGCAGAAAACTGGCTCTTGAGCTGAATGATAATCCCTATTAGTGACAGCCGAGCTATGGAGAAGTTCATACTCTATCCAGTGTAGTCTGTGGATGAATGTATATACACAGCTGTATATGTATCCTTCAGTTTGCTGCAGTTTTACAGAGGGATATACAGGAACCTGAGACCAATTAAATAGCAAAAACTAAATAGAAGATTTATTTTAAATATGTAAACTTATTGTTAACAGGGTGAAGGAAAAAAGAGCTGCAAATTGATTAAGCTGCTCCACAGAGAAGACAGATTGTTGTCATTCTGACCTTTAAAGCTGTTCAGGATCTATCAATAGGATCTTCTTCTGAGTACAGTATTCTATGAATTTTTTCATTTATATTCTCTTGTTTTTTCTCCTTACATACTGGCTTGGAGCCAGTTCATTTCATGGTCTTGCCTATACATATGTTCTGCTGCAGCTGCATTTTTCCAAAGAGCCCAATTTCGCAGCGCTCCAGCCTTCCTTAGGATGACAAATGATGCCCCTGCTGTTCTGACCAACAGAAGTGTAATTGCAGCATGAGAAGGGGACAGCTGAACCAACACCATGCTATAGTTTGAGTATACCCTTAAGTTGAAACTAACTGCATTTGTTTATTGTAGTCGAGTTTCCGATTCCTCCTCTTAAGGCATTAACTGCTGACATTAATTGTAACATTGAGGAAAGCAGAATTGCTCAGCAGTTGAAAGCAGTGTCAAATCAGCAGTTATTTATTTACCATTTGTCTGTGATGTGTTGTAACATATCAGACTATAAAGAAGTTTAATGAGTTGCAGTAACACTTGTGGCCTCTCAGAGATACTGGGATGCAGTTCAATGAGTTTTTTTTGTAAAGCGCTTGTAGCTGGACTTTTCTCCACTTCTGTCCTGGGCATCCAGATGGGTGCTGTTAGGATCATAGGAATTACAACTGAATGTTGTCTTTTGCTGACTACTGTGTTTTGGGAGCACAAAATAAACAATCCAGTTCAACTGGCTCTGTGAGAGTTCAGTAGGGAAGTAACAGAAGAGGAGGAGGAGCATAGTTTTCACTGTGCTTGTCCAAGCTGCCTTGTTGGCTCATACTTAACATAAGATTTGGAAATGTGCCTGGAATTTTCTCTAAACTCTTTCTGGGTGTTGGTTTCTCTTTTCCCTTCCCTTCCGCTATTTGTTGTTGTTTGTTTACAATGTTTGCATTTTAGAGTACAGGAACTATATTATGTGCTCTGCACAGGGTCTTTTTCAGTTGTTTAGTATGAATCTAAATACACAGCTATTTTATTTTTATTTTTGGCTCTGTTATAAAGATGCATGGGGAATGGTACCAGATTTTCCTCCTACCAAATATGCTCATTTGCCCAATTAATGTTACAGGTAACTTTAGATGTTCACATATCATTTTCCAAAGGATTCTTTCAAAAACAGAAGTACCATACCAGTAATATCTCTGATTGCTATTATCAGGTTTAAGAAAATCCCCTCATTTATTTAATTAGGGATTGCATCTTCAAAGTGATTAACAAGATGTTATTATCTCTCCTAATTTGTTCTATTAAGAACATTTTTCTATTTTTATTCCAGTTCAGAAATTCAGCCTATTTACTGATGATATTTTGTGATTTCTTTATGATCAATCTAAGCCATGAAAGTCAGTAGTTATTATCAGCCACTTACAGGAACCAGTTTGTGGTTACACTTCAAAAAGACACTCTGTGGAAATGACATTGTCTCAATGACTTTCTGATTAGATTCACTCCGTGTAAATAGATGTTATTTTCTAACTGCCATGCTGGGAACTGAAAGACAAGGTGTGTTCTTGCTGTTTCGTGAATCAATATTGCTAATAAATATTCTCTATACCCAAATCTAGTTTTTATTATTCCTATAGCTGTCATCACAAGTATGACAGCAACAAAATTAACCTGCCCTTTGTGGAGGGTTGTCAAACTAGAAGACTACATTTCAGTCACTAGTGATTGTGTTCGTGCAATGTTAGCAGGAGGGGAAAAAAGAAAAGTAATAATAAGGATACTTTTCTCATTAATGCTGGGAGTTAGAACTGCATATCAAGGAAGCAGTTCTGTTGAGTAAGGTAATTTCATTTTTACTCGGATGCTTTTCAAAATAAAGGGAGGGAGAAGAACTATTATTAGTATACGTAGTTTCTCCCAAAGGACTAAGCTAAGATTGCTCTCCACAGCATGTTTTCCTATGACTTACTTATTAGTAAGTTTCTTATTAGATGACCCAAATATCCCCATTTTATCTATTTTCATCCTCTAGTCTATCAAATTGCATTTTACTGTGGACATGGTCCAGCAAACCATCCAGAGGTACCTGCAAGTGTTAGATTAAACCTTGTATTATTTCCACTCAACTTTATTCCAATCGATTTTGTCCATAAACATTGGCAACCAACTCTGGCTTTCAGACTGCCATTAGACCAGATTGTAGAAGTGGGTTTTTGTGGACTTTCTTGATGAAGAGCTCAGGCAGAGAGGCAGTTGAGAGTGCATGAGACTGGGAGCTGTGTAAATCTGGGAACTTTGCTGTATAGCTTTGCTGTTGCACCACATTGAGTGCATGAGGTGCAAAGTGCTGCAGGTAGGGTCGTTCTCTTACTCTCCATCCGTGGCCTTTCCCAAGAACTTGAGTTGTCGCTGTGGTTCTTTCCAGAACAAAAGGATCAAATATATAATTAATTTCCCCTTTCTACCACTTTCAAAAATAGATCCTTCAGGCCTTTATTTCAGTCTCTGCATACCTGCAGATGGTATTTTTATCTGTCCCAATGACAGCCACAGAGTTTGTCTAAGGAATTCTTACAACATGAATCTGTTTCAAAACAGCTTGAAGCAGTGGGCTGGACTAGATGATCACAAGAGGTCCCATCCAGCTTCAACTGGACTGCTTCTGTGAACAAACTCATCCTCAGAGAGTGCAAGCCAGCACAACTACCCTGATTTCAGTGGAGCCAGATCCGTTTATAGCAGTTGCTGCATCTGGCTGGTTTTATCCCTAGAAAATCATAGTGAATGAATGAGCTGTAAACTGTTTCTTCCTGGCAGTCTTTCCTGGGGCAGTTACTTGTAATGTAATTTTTACAGTGCTGTAAAACTTGTGTCACTTCAACATTCCCATGAATAACAGATGAATACTAAGTTTTCTCCTGGTGAAATGATTGGCTTACAATTTGTTGCACCATTCATCGTCTTTGATGCTTCAGCTATTGCCCCCTATCCACTGTGATGTATTTCTAGGTTTTGAGATTGCTTCCTCTATGAAAACTCAAATAGCATTTCCCCCACTGCAGGAGATGGCCTTCCAGTTGAAATGGGTAAGATGGTACTGGTGAAAGAGGATGAGAATGAGCACACACGAGCTGAATGAGCAGTGTGAGGGCAACAAATGATGGCATCATCTTATTTGCATTATTTTTGCTGGCCACACCTATGACTAAGAGAAACAACTCCAGACTTCTGAGCTGTACCTGCTCCTCTTGCCCAGGCAGGGTTGTGCTGGATGCATTGTGGCTTACCCATCATCATTATTGACTTGCAATTGAATCCAGGCCACTGACAGGAATTTGGTCCCAGCATAGAGGAAGGATGTATGATGATGTCAGGGGCCTATCTGTTAAGGTAGTGAAGCTGAGCTGAAATGTGGGAGGTAAAGGAAATGAGGTAAAATGCTTTGTTTCAACAGGGTAGGATATCCAGTTCGTCTTCAGTAAAAGCAAAACTCATGAGGATTCAAAACTGATGTTTTCTCTGTTTTTTCATGTGTCCAAATGCTGCGGTATTCTCTGCATTTTTGGTTTTAGGTTGCTTTTGTTGTTGTTGTTGGGTTTTCTTCCTTACCTGCATGTATAAGCTGTTCCCATAGTCTCTCTTGGTGGCTTGAGTCCCACTTGAATCTTTCAAGAAACTTGTCACTTGGCCAGAAATTTATTGAGAAAACAACCCAGCCTGGGCTGGCAGAATGCTTGTAATATTTTCAGTCATCTTTGGCCTTCTACAGAGACATACACTAGGCATAAAATTTTAGTCTGGACGTAGATTCAGTCTTCCTCATATAAAAGTGTTTGGGTCTCAAATGCCTATCCCCATCCTCAAATCTGTCTCTCCAAGAGTTGTTGATGATTTTGCTTTACTGAAGTATTGAAGTGTAGGATGGCACAACTCTGTCATTGCAACTCAGCAGTCCTGCTCATTAGCCTCCTGTCAAATTTAGAAGAAGCAAAGGTCCATGTTCATTTACCTTCTTTGTGCCCATTCTCATCTGCAAGAATATCTTAACAACCCCAGGAGGAACAGAGCATACTGTGATAACAGCTGCTCCAGAGGGAGAAGACTACAAATGCTGCTGCATGTTTTTCTCTTTTCTTTTTTGAGCAATTATTTCAGCCTGAGACTCTGTATGGCAGCAGTGCATCTTGGCAGCAAAGCTGAATAATGAGAAAGGAAAAAGCAAAGTACTGCTTTTTTTCCCCTCATTCTAACCACACTTTAAAAAAATAATTTTAAAATTAGAGACAGACTTTGTGACTAGGTAACATTTGCCTGGGGAGTAGGTGCACTGGTGTTAGCAGAACTACTTCAGTTTTTGATAGCTGCTCTGAATAAGGACTACAGGATCTGGCCACGAATTGAAGTCAAATTCAGTGGAAATCTTAATAACATTGTCTAGCAGTATTGCTATTCAGTACAGAATGGCGTCTTTGACCTCCTGTGGTTTCCAACACAGTGCATTTGTCATCTCTGAAAAATTAGGGCGCTGGTATGTGGGTGTCAGTTTAAAGAAAGAAAAAGGACAATGAAACCTAATTGCACAGTTGGCATGGGGGAAGTTGTGTGTAAAAGGGACTGAGCATTAAATGGTCATTACAGCTATACTGGAAGGAAAAGAAACAAGCATAAAACAAGCATGTGTCTATATAAAAGCATCGTAATATGGTACAAAAACAATTGGACAATTTGGTGGCTCTGTGAATAATGTTCAAAGGAAGCATGTCATTGGGGATTTTCTTTTTTTCTTTTTTTTTTTCATGCTCCATGTTAAATACATTACATTTTTCCAAGACAAACTGATCTTGAGTTAAAAAACTGGGTTTCAGTTGTGAAGTGCAGAGAACCTGTTGCCACCTCAGAGGAAGAGTACTGCTTCCTACCTGCTGGGGTAGAGCCACAAGCCCCTCACCAGAGCCTATAAACCAAAGAGCAACTTTTTTTGCCGTTAATTCTCAGCACCTGCTTCAAAGAAGGGGTAGGATGTATTGGTTAATGCAGCACAGCCTGAGTTCATATCACTTTGTGATTAGTTTATTCTCCCAGAGTTGTGAACTGCCGTTTAAACCAACAGATTCAGATTCATTAGCATCATAGACCTCTTTGTTGAACAAACAGCCTCTAAGACTTTTTGTTTTGTATTGTCCATTCAATATGGAATATTTCTCCACTTTATCCGTAATTTTGACCAAAATTATTATAAAAATTTCTTCTCTTATTTATTTTTTTCCTGCTGAAAAGGCCAAAGGGGAGAGTTAGACTGCAGTTTAATTTCTAGAAGTTCTTAAAAATAAAAAAGCTAGAGAAATGTTGCAACGGAAGCAAGTCAGAAGCACGGGAAAACAGGACCGTGGTAAACTCTTACAGAAGATATCTTTGAATCACAATTTTCCCTTGTTCTC
>VXAL01002978.1:180321-231105 GCA_013399475.1 Chauna torquata
GATGACCGAATGGAAGGTATTGTAACAAATCTACAGGTTTAGAAGAAATAACCTTAGTCAACACCTGTTGGCCAAACTCAATGTCAGTGCAAGGCACCATCCAGCTCTGTGATGCTATAACAATGTAAACTTTCGTGAAAGAACTTGAGGATAGATTGATTAATGTTGCTAGTGCAATATTACATTACTTCAGCATTACAGGTATGTGACATTCAATATGTTTCAGTAATTCCTAAACACTTCAGACATTGCTTAAATCTCATAGATTTAAGAGCTTTGCTGAATAGCTCTGTGATTTCTTGTGCTTTAAAAAATAAGCACATGGAAAAGACTTTTGAAGAATCAGGGCATAATTTTCTGTAATACTACAATTGATCTCAAAGGGACTAGTTAGGGAGAAAAAAATTTCTCATCTTGAGTAAAGGGTGACAGAATTGTGCCTAATAAATAGAATTTTTGAAGAGATTTTGTTTTTTATAGTCTATTCCCTTGATGAACTAAGATTGTTCCTTATAATGTTGAATTCTGTGGTTTTTAGCACTGTATTTAATTTAGTTTTAAATGACTCAAACTGTGGTGCTTCTACCACTTCCCCAGTCTATATCATAAATCTTAAGTGTATGTGTTTGCTTGGTATTGCTCAATAATACGTAACAGAAACTGAAAGATGTTAGAAAACTGCTCATTGTTAATTCTTGTGAATGATTGTTTATTTCACTCTTATGCTAAAGTATGTAATGATTTCTGCTGAAAGAATCTAAGACACAGGTTGAATCTGATTAATGAATGCCATTATTTGCTGATAGCCTGAAGGATTTATCTTTTATATAAGTATTTTTTTCCAGAACAGGCACTTCTAAAATTAAATTAAGCACTTCTGTATAAATGCCTATTTCAACTGCTAGACAAATCACCCTTTTATTCAATTAACATTACTATTCTAAGCTTTATTAGGTAATTTCCCAATAATATAGTACAGACTTGTTTTATTGGCCACAGCAATCAACTTACGCAACAACATCAGCTGGAAAGAAAAGAACGAAAACATTCTTTATGTTGACAAAAATATGAGACCTAAAATGATTGTGCACATTTTTGTAAGATGAATCCTTAGATGTTCTTGAATTATGTTTTTCTAATGAGTACCACTGGGTATTGGTCAAAATCTTCATGTCTTAATTGCTGGTATCATGAGAATGGAGTTACTCTTCCTATTTTTATTTTCCTTTTTTCATAAGTTTACAGTTCAACAGGCTAAGCATAGAAGGAAAACAAATATGAATTAATTTTGCCAAGTGATTCTAAAACTCATTTTAATTAGTCCCTTATACTCTACAGTTAACCTTGATTGCATTTCATATTTTACACTTTCTTGCTTTGTATAATGAGGAATGCTTCCTTTCTAATAATGTTAGTAAAGCAGAAGAATAAATTGATTCATTTTTCTACATTAGTGCTGCAGTTTATTTTTCCAGGCTTCTTTGATCAGAAAGTCTTGATATGTCAGTTTTGCTAAATTTACCGTCTACCTGTACGTGCAACTGATTACATTTCTTGATTTAAGGCTTAAGAAGTCAATGAAAAAGTTATCTGAGCTGGAAGACAAACTCAATTTTAGCAAAATGTTAATCTGTGGATTTCACTGTATCTGAATCTGCTTACTATATCTGACTATTAATATCTAATGTTTGATGTGTAACAGATTAATTAACAGATATTTAAACAAAAACGATCTTGGTTTTTATAAATATATAGATCTTAGAGCTTCTGTAGATAGAAAATAACTTCACAGATAATTTAATTTGTAAGTAGGGAATTTTTTTCCCCACTTATCTCCTACCTGAGCGTTTAATCCAGGACATTTTAATATCTAATGGAGCTTAGTATTTGCAGTTTTCACCCTTGGAGAGCATATTAAAATCCCTAGTCCAGCTCCCTTAGAAACTGATACAAATTTTGTTCTTAGTTTCAAGAGGAGTTGGATTAAACCCATAGTAATAGGTGAGTTTTTGTTATTTCAGAATATTTTTGCTCCTTGTGTATAATTCTAACATAAAATCCTGATCTAAGAGCTGGTATTTACTTCATGATGGTTAGATTCTGCAAGAGGTCTTTGGTCAGTAATGGGTGGTTCAAGACAGCTGTGCAGTGTGAGTTGTGGCAGGAGAATTGCTTTTAGACTCCCTCAGTGATCAGATCTCCCCTCTAGCATCATGCAAACACTCTGGACACAGCTGGTGCAGACAGGGTGTTGGGATTGCATGTCAAAAGTCTTTGTAGCTGAAATGCACCAAGGTTCTCATGGGTGATCGGCGTATGAGCCCTATGGGGAAAACATCTGCTCCTCAAACCAAACAGTATCGCCATATAGCTATTGCTTTCTCAATATGTATTCATTAAAATGGAATTTGGGCAAAGTTTATGGTATGTTATTTCTGCAGTTTACATCTTTTCTTTCAGTATTATTTAACATGTCCACCTCCATTCTCTTTTTCATTCTCAAAAGAATCCAGTTTGCTTATCAAGTTCTCTTTCTTTCTCTTTTTCTCTTCTCTCTTTTTTCCCCCCTCTTTTCCTTTCATCCAGATGGAATGCCATTTGCTTGGTGGGTTGGCCGTGCCAATGAAAAGCATCTTTACTGGGGAGGATCTCTTCCGGGCATTCAACAGTGTGCATGTGGACTGGAAGAAAGTTGTCTGGATATGAGATATTTTTGCAACTGTGACGCAGATAGAGAAGAATGGTAATAATTTTTACACATGTATGGTAGTGTCTGTGTGATATCTGGGAGTAGGAAGTAGGGCAAGAAGGCTTAAATCTGTTAATTTATGTCTGGGGAAAACTTGAATGGTTTGAATATAATCAAATAAGAACGAATGTCAAACTAGAATTTGGACTTCTGATTTCAGCTTGAATTTCTTGTTTCAACCAAAGACAAGATACCTGGCTAAAGCAGGTTGCTGGGATGGGTTGTCCTCAAAAACCTTTTGTTGCTAAATGTCAAATCCAAAGTTTTTATTTGTTTGAAAGTTTCCATTGATTTAGTTGGAGCATTGCATGAATAAAAGCTATAGGAGGTTGGTGCATGGATATACATGAGAGCAGAAATTTCAGGCATAGACTGTAAAATTCAGGTACAGACAGTTAAAGGACAAGAAATCTGTACTTTGAAAAGGGGTTGTATTTTTCTTATGAAACAGTGCATCTTAGGTACCTTAACTTTCTTTTACATTGGGTCCCAAAGTTTTTAAAGTCAATGGAAAGACTTCCTTTGGCTTCTGTAGGTTTTGGTTCAGTCTCCATAAGACGTTTTAGCCTTATGGCATGGACATTCAAAGCCTTCCTCAGGTTTGGAGCTTAGTTGTGACTGGATGTTGCACGAATTTTCTGATACCTTAACTTTCTCCCATTCTCTGCACCTTCAGAGACTCACCAGCAGATGGGAGCTAGTTGGTGAACTTTCCAGTTAATTGCATACTTGTGTTGGAGGGGACAGAAATGCCAGACAAGTGTTGAAAGGACAATTTGAAACACTGTGAAAATAAATGTGAAAGCTCAGCTTCACCTGCTGTCCCTACTGGACCACTCACTAACAGGAGCTGCTGCCCTTTCTCTGAAGACAAAAAAAAAGACAAAAAAAAAAAACTGGTGCATAAATATATTTTAACCTAGAGTAGTTCAGAAACTAGGAATAATGGAAGTGGACAAGAGTGTCTTGCTGTAGTAGGCTACTCTGTTTGAAACAGTGTCCGAATTATCCCTGTGAAACCTTCACTTAAAAGAGTGTCAATACAAACGAACCATAAGGGTTCTTGAAACAAACAACCCCCCCAAAAAACAACAACAAAAAAGTTGGAAATGACTTGTCATTTTAAGTGTTAGGCTTTTTTGGTTGCTCAGTGTGCAGCATTTGCAATAAGGCCTTGTTTCCAGACAGTGTGCCTATTCACTTGGACCCTTGACATCCCTGGACTGACTGTTCACTTTCAAAAACCATAGCAGTAGAGGGATTTATTTGGGAAGCTCTGTATGTAAATGTTGATTTACGAATATGATTTGTATTGATTTGTATAGAAAGGCCACACTTCTTTAATGTTTGGTTACCAGAAACACTTTGGTTAGTTTTGTACGTGAGCTTCAAAAGCATCTGTTTTTACTGGTGCATGGCTGTGTTCGTTGTCCACGTTTTGCTTTTTTTGGTGAGCTACTATTCTACAGTATGCTGTGGTGGTAGTCTGAGATGACAGGACAGTGCACTACAAGATCATGTTAACCAATGCAACGTGAAAGCTAAATGCAGTTTTATAGTGTCTCAGATGAGTCTCCTAAGGAAATGAGGTCTAAGCAAGTTATGCTGGGTCTTTTTATCTCAATTCCCCAATTCCCCCACAACCACCACCAATGATTTTGAACAGGAAGACACACGTCAAACACATTTAACAGAGTAGAAGTCTCCAAAGTATTAGAAATTACACATTCTATGAAAATTTATGCCAGGTTGAGGGGAAAAAGCCAATTAAAACCCACAAGAAGGAAGTTAAGGAAGAATAAGCTTACACTTTTATTAGATTTTGGAAAACCCTCATGAGAGAGAGATGTTGCATATCATGCTTCATTAGCTTAGTGGCTCACAGAGTTGCTTGTTTCTCCTAATTTCTTGATGATAGCAGGATACACATAGAAGTTTCCTCAGATAAACTATCTACTGTTTGTTGGTTTGGGGGTATGGGTGTTTGTTCTTGGGTTTCTTCTTTCTTTTCTTTTCTTTTCTTTTTTTTTTTTTTAAATCCATTAGAAATCTGGTTATCTTCTGTGTGGTATTATAAGTTGCAGATTGCCTGTTTAAAACCTAAAAAACTTGTGACCTTTACAAAGAGTTTCTAAACATAAGATATTTCATGCCTCTTGAAGATTACTTTTGTGTTTCTCTGCTTAAACACTGACCCCCTGATATATAATGAGCATTTGAATCTGAAACCTGCTGAGATCTGAACTGTGACTTTAACCTGCTATACATTATCTTGGAAGGAGCAAGACAGTAGTAGATTCATTTATTTGCCTTAGCATGAAATGAAATGGGTGCTGCAGAGTGGAAAACCAGAAAATCATTTTCACTCTTTTTAGATAAATCAGGCTGCTCAGTGCAGCTCTGTGGTAGAAATTCACCAGAATGGCTGGAGCATCCTTCTGAAGAGGAGGCAGACTGAGGATTTTGCTTTAATTTTGTTTGCCTAAACTAGGTCTTGGGTGCAGAAGAACGTACTAATTTCTCAGAGCAACAAAAGAAACAGAAGACAAGAGAAAACAGATCTGAAAGAAGTCCTGAGCCAGACATTTGGCAGAACACAATATGCACTTCTAGGCATGCTGACTTTTAAATGATATCTAAGCAGACACCTGAGCCAGCTGCTAACTCCAGTCTCCTACCTGATGTGATGCTAAGTTGGTCCCCCTGGAGTTATGCTGTCCAGATGAACAGGAATATAATTAGTTGCATTCTATATGGGGAAGGCTTTTGCATTTTTTTCTTTTTTTTTCTTTTTATTTAAATCATTTTAGTGAAAAGTATCTTTTTTCCATCTAGCTTCTCACTCCTTTCCTCACCATACTTCCAAACTTTGCAGTATGATGACAGCTAATTCTGTCACAGCAGAACAGTGGAGCAACTTCGTGGTATTTGCTAGAGAATGGAAGATCAACTCTGCTGAGGGAGCAGAGGCACAAGCTGTCACCCTGACCCCAAGTAAGGGATCTAGAAAGGTGTTAAATGTGAATGACTGTAGTTTGTGTGTGCCTCCAGAGATTCCTGCCTGTTGAAAGCTATTGCTAATGGATGGGAAAATTCACTGAGATCCAGTGGCTGCAAGCGGAAGTTAAATTTAGTCCAAAATATCTTTTCTTTCACTCTCTTTGCCTTCCCCAACACTGAGAATAGTTAACTGTTGCAACAAGTTATGTATAGATGAGATGGATTTGCCATCACTTCAAGCGTTTACCTTGAAAGAGATTGTCTTCCTAAAAGATAAGCCATATTTCAAAAAGAAAGTGTGTTCTTGATGCAGGCATTACTGGGGAAAGGTGTTAAACTGATCTAAAGAATAAAGCATTTCTGAAATGCATGGAGGGTTGCACTGTCTTCAGTCCGTTCTAGAGATCGTTTGGATCCTTAAACTCTCCCAGGTTGTCTTTCATGTCAAGGAAAATTCTCTTGCCTTGGCAATGAAAGTCTTGCTGCTCAGCAAACCTTTCATTTAAATGGGAGGAACCTCTTTCATGCCATGGTGGCACATGACTGTCCTGAAGTCCGTTTGCTACTTCGGTCTCTGTGTCTAGAATCCATTTTTCACTTCAAATGCAACCACTTGATTGAAGCCAATCATCAATCCAAACCTATTTTTTGCTGATTGCAATAACTGGAATACCTTGTGAATTTGGGGAACTTTACAGCTTTTTATTTTGTTCAGAAAGAATGGCATCTCTGGAAGTCATGTTGTACAGCTGGCTCAGGTGTCTCAGCGGAGTGTGGTGGGCAGTTGTTGATTGTGACCAATAACTGATTGGCCTTTTATTTGGATTATCTAGTCTTATTATTCAAATTGTAGGAGTCCCCTTATAGAATTATGTACAATATACTAGTATAGGAGCATCCTCCTCTTTTATCTTCCAGAACAGCCTTCAGTGGGAAAGTAAGCCCTTGAGTCTTCCTATTTCCAAACTAACGTGCATTCACCTCTTTACCATGCCTTTGGGTTACTGCAGGTAATAAGGAAAGCACAGGTCATGAAAAGGAAAGAAAAAAAGCGGGGGAGGGGAGATACTACTAATGTCAAACCCACTGTGACTTCTAGAGATGTATTGAGTGTATCTAGCTTTGTTCCTTGTTCAAGGAGGAGGAAAGCCCCATGAAGGTGAATGAGGCCCTCTTTGGACAAGCTGTATTTATGTAGAGCTCTGCCAGAGCCGGGATGCTGAAGCTGGAAGGGCTGAGGAGACCAGGGCAAAGAAACCCAGCTGCTGACGAGCCTGGATTTGACAGGTTTTGTTTGCTCAGCCACTATCCCATGCTGAATCCACTGCCTCAGAAGCAGGGTAGGCAACTCTGTAGAGCACTGCATCCAAGCTCATAAATAAACCCTGCCAGTGGTGACCTGGCCTGTGTAGAGCTGTCTTGGATATCTGCCTTCATGGCTGCATTTGTCAACAAAGTAGAAAAGCTGCCTGCAGAGAGCTGACTGTAGCAGGCCCCTGAGGTGTCAGGAATCAGTTCATTACTATCATTACCAAACTGTCTTTCTCTGTTCCTCTTTTCTAATTCCAGTAGCAACTGCATTTTGCCTTCACCAGTTACATATGTCCCCTTCTTTTGCTGTTTTTTCTTTAACGTGACTTGCAACAGATAGGCAAGATAGTAATTAAAATGTATTCCTTTGGATTATTAATGATGTGTCCGGCAGAAGGCTCAAAACTTTCTCTAATGGAAGCCTGTTTTACTGGCCCATTCCTAATGCTTTTCATTAACATCTGGTGATGATAGCATTCTTTTCCCCAAATGTACTGTATTCATGAAAATCTGTCCTGAATATCTGAGCTACCGAGGTTCAGACCCTACCAGAGTTTTCATTAATGTACAAAAAAGAAAATATACCAATAGGGGATCATATGAGAAGAAATTACATTTAATGGCACCACTGATCTACCATCTGTTAGAAAAAATATGGAAACAGCTACTTTAAGGTTACCTGTTTATGATAGTTTACGTTGTTGGGATACCACAGAGTGAGATCTTTTTGAGTATCCTTTTATTAGTGTGCAGGAAAAAGAAAAATAGTCTCATAATGTTGCCATCAAAATAGTTATTCATCATTTACAGGTAGGACTACCTGTGCTACACTTTAAAGAATCCAGATGCACTACTACTTTCAGTGTTGTTGCATTTGTAATGAAACTTTTTTTTTTTTTAAATATACAGAGGATTTGTTTGATGTATAACCTGCCTCATAGCTTACTGAGGAAGTCCTTTGGGCTGATGTAGACATTAATACTCAGACATGGATGCACAGGTGACATCCAACTGTATTTAATACCCATTACTAAAGGTATTTTAGTAATTAAATTTACAAGGCTTTATTGGTTTTGGTTTGGTTTTGCTTATGGGAAGGACAAATTGATACTGCCCTTCATGCAAAGAGCTTAGAGAAAAAGACATTAATTGAAGGTGCTTTCCACACTTTGAAAAACATTAACATTTTTGTCTGAATTTGTGCAGAACTGAACGCCTAGTCATGTAAGCAGGTCTACTTCCCAAATTTATTTGCACCGTATTCTGTGCATACAGAACTCCTTTCAAGAATAGGGTGAAGACTGCTTTGATTTGTGTGAAATCAGGTCTTAACTCACATTCCTAGCCAAAGAGCATCACCTCCCAGGACCGTCCTGCAGGCAGGACCCACCTGTAGTTCTCAGTGCTGAGAAGTGGGCTGTAGCCTGGTGCAAAAGACACACAGTGGAAGTGGTCATGGGCTGCTATGTGAAGCCTAATAAGAGAAATAAAGTAGTGTTTTTGGCAAAGCTGAGAAGCAGCTGTGGAAAACCAAGTATAACCTGTTTTTAAGTGAAGTGTTAAATTAAAATACATATATATAAAATCTAGCTTAGGAACAAATACAGAAGTAATGAATCTAACAAGGCTTTATTTTTGTTTAAAAGACTAAATCATTTGTGTGCACGTCATAATGCAGACACTTTCTAATCAGGAAATAATACTTTTTCTTTGAAATCTGTAATAGATAAAAAATGAACCCTCAAGCCCTCTTCACTCAAAATTCCAAATGTTTTGTCCAAACCTTGGAATATTTGTATTTTGTAGTGCCACAATAGTGCCTGCAGGAAATGATTGTACAGGTACATGAAGCTCTCTTGCTCCTTCCTCTCTGAGACGTAATATGCTATGTCTGAGAGGCTACCATGATGCACCACACAAAGAGAAAGAGGTGCTTTGTAAGAAATTGAGTTTGAAGTAAGCTCAATTTAAAGAAGACCGGAAATTCAAGACACTCAACTTTAGCTCCCACAAGGCACTTCATAGTGTCTTCAAATCTCTTTTTTGCTTTTCTTAGCTGAAACATCTTATGTGTTGATTTTTCACCCAAAACTTGGATTACCCATCATGAAATAATAGTAATAAGCTATGACAATAGGTATGTTGTTTCCATCATTAACACGTTCTCTGAAGGGTCGAATGTTTCTGGTAGGCTTTATTTCAGTGTCTACTTGTATAAGAATACGTATTCTTGCACAATTTCTGTGTGTGTGTGTGTGTGAGAGAGAGAGAGAATAAAATACATAAAATGTGCTTTTTGAGCTCCCAGAGAAACTTGATTGAGTTTGCAAGACATTAACATAAAAGTGATGATTTTTATTAGTTCTCGAATATTTTTCCTTCTCACAGTTGAGCTGTGCTACTAAAGTTCTCAGTAACACTGGCATATAACTAGTAAAAACTCAGTCATAAAGTTCAATATAAAAGAACTTCATGCAATATAACAGACTATCTAATAAGTGATGCAGTTCTTAGAGATGTGGAATAGATATCTTTAAAATGTCACCATTTCATTTTTTTGTAAGTATCTTCAGTAGTAGCTGCAGGAAAATACTGATTTTTATTGTAATACTGATCATAGCTAGTCAAAAGTCTGCATTATATTTTGAATGAAAATAAATTTGCAGGAAAAACCTCTGAATATTTGGTGAAAGATCTTTTTATTTTTTAATGTAAATGCCAGCCTAGTTATTCATGTGTATATTGTATATTGTGTCCTCTTTCTGCGCATCTTTCTGCCTTTCTTTCATTCATTCTGCCTACTCTTCTTCCTGCCATGCACTTAAACGCCTTATTTAATTATCTTCCTAAGAAATACTCAAATAGATCAGCTTTTATTACAACTGTTTCATAATCTGCTGAGAGCATTTATACTAACTTTCAAGGATTGATACAATAAGCTATATGAGAATGCTGCTGAGAGACCTCGATGAAGAGATTTGGAGACCATGTACTTTTGATTCATACATGGTACTTTTCCATGTCAGTCTGTATTGAAGGCATCACTCTGCCTTACTCCAAGGAATTTCATCTTTCTGCACTTCGTAATTATCTGCGTGTCAGACACCCACCGAAGCAAGAAAAAAATGTTAGGGTCGGAGAAGGTATCTTTCCTTTTCTCCTTGGAATTACGAGACAGTTAACTGTGCTACATGCAGTTAGAAACAATGAAAAATAAATGAAATGTTCGCAGCCTTTATCAAAAAGATGAAAATGCCCCTTCTATTTGTTGTAACATTAATCAGAATAGAGCACTTAGCCAAGTAAACATCCGAGGATGCGTGTCAGAGCACAGCTGTGTTGTTCATCTTGATTAATTCTTTGCTGAAATACCATGTCTATTCCCACAGCTGGAACTATAATGAGCAGTACATTTGTGGAAGGTGGCATTATGAGCAGCATAGAGTTAGTCTGGGATCCTGCCTAGGATGTCAGACTCCTCAGCAATGGTTTCAGTAAAAAAGTGAAAGCTGTTTCCTGAGACTTTGTTTCATGTCTGCATGAAAGAGCAGTGGCTATAAATTTGGGATTATTGTTGTATGTGGTCATTGTTGCCATCCCCATGTGCAGTGTGAAGTCTTACACTTTTGAGCATATAGGTGAGATCAGTCCAGACCCTGCGTGCAGATTGCTTGGCTGTACAGAACTAGGCTTTCTTTTCTCCAAAACTACTGAGATTTGACCCCATGAAGGATGCTGTGTGAGGTTTATGTGCCTGGATTCACAACAGACCTCAACCCTGAGCAAAAAAGCTAGGAGAATAAAAACTCATCACTTTGGAGATGAGATACAGTAGCACTTGTCTCTCTGTAATCAATGGATAGAGAAATACCTCCAGAAGGGATTTCAGCTCTGGTGAGGTCGAGGTTGGATGCCTGAGGGACTCAGTTAAGTTCATGAAGAAGGGTGGGATGAATGCACATCTGTATACCCTGCCAGAGTCAAAGCTACTGAATTATCTTCGGGACCAGAGGGCTGCCACGAAATGTCGTGCTTCATTTTGAGGACAACGCTTTCCCCAGGACACTCAGACTAAAAAGAAAATAATCTTCCCATCCTCCTTTTTTTTAGCAGCCATGTGTAAGTTACAGCTGAACAATAAACGCAGCTGATACAAACAAGAGACTGTAGTGGGGCAACGCAGTAAATCAGCCTTTATTATTTCAGTTGCTGAACCAAAAATTTCAGATACATAACGTGAAGGGCTGATCCACTGCAAACTCACTCTGCCAGTTCAACCATCTTTGCAGTGTGCTGAGTCAGTTGTGTACTAGCCATCTTGAAGCTGGATCAGGTATTGTCTGGCTGCCCGTGCTAACAGCATGCTGCATCAGGTATCACATGTCCTCCTTCTGCTAGGAAAAAGCATAAAGCCAGCACAAATGCCATTATCTGTCTCTGGCTAACTTAACAGAAATGCCGATTTGGGCTTATACCTGATCCGCATCAAATTCATTCTGCTGAGGAAACCCAATAGAGCCTGTTTTACATTAATGTCCATCAGGCAGAAGGGCAGCACTCTGCCTCTGCTTCACGATCATTCTGCACAGCTGAAACACAGCTAGAGTTTGTACCAGACAGTGTTGTGTATCCAAATGCAGCGTCTTTGAGGGTGGTCAGTGTAGTGTGTGAGCATAGAGCATACACGTGCATGTATGCATCTTAAGCAATGTGTACTGGTTATAAGTGGTCTAGGTAAATGTGCAAATACCTTTTAAGTAAGCATCTTTCAAACATTGCCTTGCAAAGGAGTGCTGAGGATTTGTCTGTGGTTAATGTCTCTTTCTGTTTGTTTATTATAATCCAGGACAAATGATACTGGCCTCCTTGCTTTCAAAGACCATTTGCCTGTAACTCAGATAGTGATCACTGACACAAACAGATCAAATTCTGAGGCTGCTTGGAAAATCGGCCCTTTGCGTTGCTATGGAGACAGTGAGTACTAGCTCTTCTCAATTTCCATAGGTACAGAATGTCCCCCTATTTTTTGTTGGTTTTTTTTTGTTTGTTTGTGTTTTGTTTTGTTTGTTTGTTTTTTAAACATATCTATCTGATGAAAGCTATCTTTCCACATGCAGCTCACAGCTGCTGTCCTGTGCCAATTAACTATAGAGAAGGGGGTTGTGTTTGCAGGGCAGTTCTGGAATGCCGCTTCCTTCAACACGGAGGCCTCCTACCTGCACTTCCCCACCTTCCACGCTGAGGTCAGCGCAGACATCTCCTTCTTCTTCAAAACCACAGCTCTCTCTGGGGTATTCTTGGAAAACCTCGGGATTAAAGACTTCATACGAGTTGAAATAAGATGTAAGTTTCACCATGGAGGGATCACAATGTATTTGCCCAGTTTGACAGGAGCAGGGAACTGGGAAGGACATTTTTACTTCTGTCTTGGGACTGTTGGAAGAGGCAGGTTGGAGATACAGAGACTCATTGGTCTGCGCTTATCTCCCTCCCCTGTCAGAGTTTCCCCTTATAACCTTGGTCATTGTACTTCACCTTGCTGTGATTCAGTTCATCTTTCCTAACCTGAGAAGTGACTAAATTTACATGCTTTTTTCCCCCATTTTAAGCTCATTAGAGAAAGAGCTACTCGGTAGATGTGCCTGTAGACTGTAGTTTTAGTTTAGAGATACAAAATGTAATGCAAAAAACTCTGGATACTTTTATTTCTGTGTCAGTGATATATCCAGTATGATGCAACCCTAGTGTTTCAGAGGAATTCAGTGCATAGGGTACAGTACTACGAGGTGAGAGTCTATGAAGGACACAGTGCTAACAGAGGGTAAGTCAGTCACAGCTGTAATGGGCTCTGAATACTTTAAAATCTAGTAAGTGACTGCAGTATGACTGCAACTCAATGTACAAAAGAGAGGAGTAGGGAACTTAATTAGTGAATAGGTTTTTACCTCACTCATGTTCTGATGACTTCAAATTTTTATTAGTGACAAAAGGTTACTGTGGCTTTGACATGAAATATGACTTCTGTATTCCAAATTCTGTCAAGCTTAGGAAAAACAAACTGAGCACTATGCATTTTGTAATATGCTTATAATAACCCCAACATAAAATTTAATAAAACAGGGCCCCAAGGCCCTTTGATTCATTAAACCAATGGTAAATGTCACGGTGCATTATCACAAGGTAATGAGGTATGATTTACTGTTAATTGCACATCAAAGTCCAATTTGGTTGTACTTCAGTGTACTACATTTTATTCTCAGGGATATAGAAGTAAAAAAAATGGCATTTTGGTATCAAATATGACAAATACTGCAAGCCGCTAAGAGGACTGTTTAGTGAAAGCTTTTGTATGTATGTAAAACCTGTGCTCCCAGAGAAATGAGTTATTTAAAAGTTTGGGGGAAGTCTTTTCTTTTAGACTTCGGCTTCTCATTAGTAGTTTTGTGTTGTGTTTCTTGCTGCCAGATGGAATTTGCAGCCTGAAGGCCTTGTATCAAGGAAGCTCTACAGACCAGCTGCTTCTAAAGGAAATGGCCTTTTAGCAGATGCAGGGGCTCAGAATAGATCCTTGTCTCTCCCTATGGACTGTTTCCTATCTAAACTGTCTAAGAAGTGGCTTCCAAAGCAGACCAATCCAATTTGTTGGGCTTGAAATAACAAGTTTTTATGAATTTTCAATCCACAACCTTCTGGTTGTTGTGTGATCTGTGGACCCAGTTCTTGATCTTTGTGGTGTATTTAGCATTTTAGGAAGAGGAAAAATAATCACTAACAAGAATGTTAAAGAGTTCTGGCCCCTTTCAGGCTTCCAACAGAGCAAGACGGACTCCTTCATATGACTGTTGTTTTTCAGTTACCATTCTGTTTCTGGGAGCCTTGCTATCTCTGGATGTGTATGACCCTATAGTTTAGGATCACCAAAGAAGAATTTTTTTCATCTGTTTCTCCTTGCTTCCTGGGTCAGACTTATTCATGCAAACGAACACTTGAAGGTTTCTCTCCTACCATATACAACTAAGTTCTGTGATTGCTAAGAACGTGCATTTTGACAGACTTAGTCAGAAGGAGCTCCTTCATCCTTTCCACCATCTTAGCGTTATTTGTCCAAATGCTTTTGTGTGACTTTAGCACAGTATTTGGCACTTCTACTTCCAAAAGAGAATGAATTATGATTTCTAGGGCACTGTAATTGTTATAGCAAGAAAGATGGGTACCCACAGCAAAGCATAATCACAGCAGAGATCAAACAGTGAGGCTGCAGGCTTAGATTTACGTATAAGCTGCTGGGTAGGAGATGGGAGGTAAGTGATGCTGTACTATTTGCTGACATAAAAGTTAATGGACCCTATATTTATGTAAGATTTCTTGATGTCAAAACCACTATTTAATTCAGACCTTCACTTCTTCTTCACATCTGTTTGCCTATTCCAGCCCCCAAAGAGATCACCTTCTCCATAGATGTTGGGAATGGCCCCACGGAAGCAACTGTGCAGTCTCCCACACCCTTGAATGACAACCAGTGGCACTACGTCCGAGCAGAGCGGAACCTCAAGCAAACATCTCTCCAAGTGGATAGCCTCCCAAAAAAGGTCCTGGCGGCACCTGCAGAGGGGCACTTCCGCTTGCAGCTCAACAGCCAGTTATTTGTAGGTAGGGACCGTTTAAGGGTTTCTGCAGATGTGAGCAATTATTTCTATGTCCATACCTTGGTAATGCTGTTGTTTCGCTGCTGAGCTTGGGAGTGATGACCTAATTCTGCCTCCTCCTCTTCCACTCCTGCATAGACAACATAAAGCAAACCCAAGTATGTTTCAAGTATTACACTTGAAACACTTAGTATAGCAAGGTTAACCTTACTATACTAAATGGCATTTTTAGCATCTAAGATTGCGTGAAACACATTTATTGCCAAAGAATTTGTTATTTCCTCTTGTGCAGCACTGACTGTGTAATTTGCTATAGGAAATGTGATCTTTCTTTTGCAATGCAATGTAAAAGGCATACATTCTTGTAAGCTACTGTGGCAAGGCCTGATGACAATACATGGTTAAAATCTGTTCCTTCAAAAGCGCCTGCCATTTGGCCATAAAGTGCGTGTGAGAGAACTATGAACGCAATCGAAGCAAATGCAGATATTTTAACTGAAGGTAATCTTCTCCCCCTGCCCCACCCACACCCCNAAAGAAAACTCTCTCTGTTTGCATGTAGTTTGTTTCCCTGTCTCCCATGTAAATGAAACCTAGATTGGGACCAGCTTGTATTTGATGATATAACCAGAAATAACAAAGGGTCTTCTCCCTTTTCAATATTCAAATACTGCTTTTCTGAGATGGAGTGGTTTGTAACCTGCTTTTTATTCAGGGCCATGCAGATAATTAGCAATTCTTTCCTTAAAATGGATTCTCTTGTTTGCCATAGCATTTCGGCTATATCTCAGTCCATTGATTAATTTTAATAAAGTTTACCTGTGTGTCCACACCCTTTGGTTTAAGAAGATTTAGAGGTATTTATTTGAGCTTGTTATAGCATATGTGTGTAATAATTACTGGGCTCTGAACAGAAGGAATGAATATGTTAATAAACAGAGAGAGTTGCATCAATGGCCAGAAGTCCTTCCCTCTTAGCAGTTGATTCGTACCTAAAATGTTCTCTGATAGACTCGGTCTGAGAAAAGTCCACTGAAGAATTTGTTCATTTTCAGTTGAGACTGTCACAGTGCAAGGTTTCTGCTTTTTGGTGTGAAGCATACTGCTGATCACTTGTTCCTCAGATGCTGAAGTACTCTAGCCAAGGTACTGTTTGCAAACAGAAGACTTAGAGAATTTAATGAATGGATAGATTTTTGCGAAGTTTTGGTCTGTTTCTTTGTAAAGGAGTAAAAATGAAGGTATTATGGTAAGTTATCTATCAGATATGTCTTAGCTGCTTACTGTCTCACATCTGAAAAGCAGTATCTGCCTGTAAGCTTGTTTCTCTGCAAAATGAACAGGTTACTTGAACCAACTTCATGGTGATTTTAAAGTGACAATCGATGAATTGCATCATGGAAATCCAAGGTAGTTAAGGACTCCAACAAACTGGAGAAGTGTGCCAGCAGGAACCTTTATCAGCAAAGACAAATGCAAAGCCCTGTACCTGGGGCAGAATAGCATCATGTATCCGTACAAGCTGGGGATTGAGTGGATGGGTAGCCACAGCGCGGAAAAGGTCCTGTTGGTCTTCGTGGAAAAGTAAATCTACAGGGTGCCCATGCAGAGCTGAACACTGACTGCACGCTAGGCTGTATTAGCAAGGGTATAGCCTGCAGGCTGCAGCAACGGACAGAAACAATCATCTTCACAATGAGAGCAGCGCAGCACTGAAGCAGGTGCCCAGAGAGACTGTGGGATATCTATCCTCAGAGATAATTAAAGCTTTCTTGGGAAAGGCCCTAAATTTTCTCTGATTTTACTTAGTATTTACAGTATAGTCTAGGACATAGTTACTTTGTCTCAGCTGAGGGGCGGAAACTTATCACTGTGCAGTAATTTGACTGCATTCAGTTATACGTGCTTTTACTGAACCCTAAACAAAAGGTTTAGTAAAAACGAATGCTTTTAATAGTGTTTTTTGGCCCTTACCTCTACCACAGAAAACCATTGAAGGTCAAAACTGTCTGTGGCGTTCTGGGTTTTTCTAAGAGCAGCCAGAAGAGATGAAAACCTGAAGAGTCTCTGATTCTAATGCTGTCTGTCCCCAGGTGCTTCAGGGAAAGATGGCAGAAGTCCAACAATACACAGATGTGGCATAATTTGTCTCTGCTGCAGGTCTCATTCCAGTCTCTAATAGGAAGCAACTAATTTAATACCTGAACCATGCAGAGTGAATTTTATCCCATCTGAAAAATAAATACATAAACAACATGAATTGTAAAAAAGGAAAGAAGCAGCAGCACATATTATTATTCTTCTCCAACATACTTGTTGCTGTGGCAGTATGCATACTGAGAGTGATTAACGGGTTTCCACAATTAGTATGCACATTCTTAATTAAAAACCTATAATAACTGACAGGATTTGCTGTTATGAAACTTTTCCAAATATATTTTAATCTTTTTTCATTTAAACATGAAACTTTGTTTTCATGTTGGAGGTAGCTAGTCATCAAGATGTAACTTTTTTTGTCTTGATTCGTCTCCAGAATCAATTCAAATATTTTGTAAATCTCATAAATATGGCTCAATGTCAAAATTTACTTCAGTTTATTTATCTTTTCGAAGGATTTATTGATTCTTCAGGGTTAAGGAACTGTATTAGTATCATGTAGCATTATGATGGTGATGGAATGGAGATCCATTGTAGCTTTCAAACTGTAATTGTTTTCATGCTGCATGAGAGCCATTAGCATATGTACAGCATATGTGAGGCAGTTTTGTCTCCCTTTGGGGGGGTTATATACAATAGATCGTACATATAAAATAAACCTGGGCTTTTGTGAAATTTGACTACGAGGGCAATTGGCATATAACAATTTTAAAGAAGTTCTGCTAGTTTGGATCAACTAATTCCCTGTCAACTGTTTCTGCCTGTTTTCTGGACAAGTTGTTTACTTAAGTTTTGCCCAAATTTTTCCTCCTCAACCAAAGAACCAGGTACATTTAAGACTGTATGTAATAGAAGGATTTTGTTCCTGAGTTTTTGTTTTCATCGAGGTTTTATTTTTATTTTTATTTTTTAAAGTTGGTCTGACAAACAGACTTTTTACTTTCTGTGATGTATTTTAAAGAAAGATGGACAGAAGCCTTCTCCAGAAATCTTAACAAAGGAGTCAATTGTAGGCAGTCTTGGAGGTGTGCTTCATTTACTTCTGGTCCAGTGATACTGATGTTCTGAGCAAGTTAATTGGCCTTTAAATATTTCATAAGGATTTGAGAAGGCCTAGCTTTCCTTGGAAGTTTATGTTGTGATTGACTAACTTTGATATTTTAGGAGATTTAGGATTTATTGACAATTTTCCAATGGCTAAGCACAGAGAAAGATTTCTCTTTAATGTGTGTAAGCTCTTTTATGTTCAGTAAGGGCTGAATTCACACTTCAGTCTTCCTGAGTGGAGACCTTGATGCTTTTTCTCTCTTACTTAGCTTGCTACCAGTTTTCATTAAATATGGGAGAACATAATATTCTCTCTTAAATTTGGGCAAGGAATTTAAAAAGACTGGATTCAGAGATAAAAATAAACCACATGTGGGTAAATAAGAAACTAAACCAAAAAATCCCAAATCACAACAACTGTCTAGTCCTTCTAGATGGAGAAAACACTTATTGTGACCTAATGCAAAGATGTGCCCTGAAGACTATGAAAGATATGAACTTCAGTTGTCTCAGAGGGATACTAACTGATACCTTCTGATAGTGAGTTCAGTGTTTCTATGTCATGATTGCTCATTCCAGCAGAGAAATCTAGATGTTTAGAGACTACAGGCTGAACCTGGGAATCTCACCATGACTTGTATTGTGCGTATGCTAATTTTAAGTCATGCATGTTCTTCAACTTCAGCCTACCTGATACATTACTAGGGTAAAAATCAATTTTCAGCTTACTCTGTGTACTTAGGTATAACTAATTGGTGTGTTTAGTATTCTTAAACTGCATTTTGATGGTGTAGCTCTTAATGTTAGTCATGTCTTGGCTTGAACTGACTTTACATTACTTGGATTCACGGTATTGTCTGCTAGAAAGCTTCCTCACCCACTTACAGGCATTGAGATGCATAAAGTAGCCATAATTCATTATGTGCATACTAATGCACCCACAGATACTCCCATATTGGAGCTTGTACAACATTGCAGGTAGAGAAGTTCACATCAGTTTAACATTGCCTGGAAAGATGCACTCGTGTAGTGATTTCTGTTTATCCAGGGTCTCTTATATGCATTAGTATTTTATTAAAGGAATTGGTAGAGCTCTTTCAGATCCTTTTGCCCATATGCTCATACTGCTCATTGTATTCACAGAAATGCTGGAATTTGGGTGTCATTTCTTTTCAGACCACGTGTTCTCCATTTAGGTCTGCCCTGTCACCTTTTATTGCTCTGTTTTTTGTTCAATTCAATGGTCTTGGCTGTTCTTGCATTTTGCCAACATGGCACCTTCCCTGCATGTCTGTCTTTAGGGATGTTCCCCCTTGAGGGAGCAGAACCTAAGCATTTGCTCTGTCTGAGCATGTTAGTGTGCCATGTACCATGTGCAAGAAATCATCAGTGCATGATGCTCCTAGGATTCCACTGCAGTGATGATTTCTTACATATGCCATTTGAAATAAACCATAGAAAGTGGGTACCTGCTTACTCGATCTACCTGGAGGTAAAAGCGAAAAGAGGGGAGTCAAATGGAGCAGTTCAAATCTAATCTCTTTCCTTTTATCTCCCTCTCATCCATTGCATCACTATGTGACAGGATTCAAATTTACAATTCTTGTTTTATTCCATTGCTTCCTATAAAGGTCTAACTGTATTCAATTATAGTTTCTCTCTGTTAAGGAAAAACAGTTACATATAGTCAGTAAGAGACAAAAGTGTAGATTAAGTAATGTTTGTATGATTACCTGGTGTGTTTATTGTGTAATTGACTCACAAGGCACTTATGTATTTATCTAGGTAGTACCAGAAAGAGTTTTTCTATGACTGCACTTGTTAAAATAATTTAGAGTAAAGATAGTCTGCTTAAGGCCAATATTGGCACACATGTGACGAGCTTCTGAGATAGCTTTCTGTGTGTGTGCAAAGTGAAAGGGAGAAATTAATTTTCATTGTCAGTACATTGAAGATTACTCAAAATCAAACAAGCTCAAATTTTAAAGCAGCCTCAAGGAGGTGGAAACCCATTTCTCACTTTCTTTTAGAGGGTATTGGGCATCTAACTGCTTTAGGCTGCTTTATAATCCTCAGCGACACAATAAATGTCCTTGTACCTGGTTATGTTTCTTCTGTTAATTTGAAAAAAATTACGGTAGAAGGAGCAAATCCTGAACAACTTTACAGCCTGAGTAGTATCAACTTGACCAAACTGTGTGCAGCAGCAGGCCAATTTGGCACAAGACTTAGTCTGAAGAGATAGGCAAAAATCCTTGCTTTCAGTGGATTGTCGCTCTCAGCATTTAAAATGAATGACATCCTTTTGGATACTGCATCTGTATCCTTCTGGTATATCTTTGTTGTCCAAGAGGAGGTCTGTAACCATCTTCTCTCATGCTGTAGTCTGAGATGAAATGCTCTGTCTTACCCAGTGGAGAAGGCATGTCCATAACACCCCAGGATGGGGAGGGGAGTGGAAAGACTTCCTCACAGACCTCTTGTAGAACAGGATTTGCACTCAGACTTGTAACATCAGAGAAGCAAATCCTGAGAGGTTGCTCTAATGCCTGCAGCCTTCATCAGAAATTTTTGTGCTACTCATTTGGTATGTTAAAGAGACTGGCAAAGTTAAGTGCTTGGGTTCCTGCTTTTATGTTGAGAGCACAGGTGCAAGGAATCCTTGGGAGAATCTCCTCCATCTGTCGTAGACAGTCCAAAAGTAATGTACCACAGGCAGAGTCAACATCTGAGAAACTTTCTTAGGGGACAGAGAAAAGGAAGGAGAGAAAAAGAAGAAGCATACTTTGTCTGTTTGCTGTTGCTGTTTTTAAAGGAATCGGTAGATACTTTTGGATATTTCGGAGGCCAGGAGGAGGAATTACTGCTTAACTTCTTGTGTATCCTGACTGCTTCCTACAGCTTTTAGTTTGAGACTAACAAGTGTGACTTGGATGTCTTCTAAGAAATATCACAGCAAGTTCTCCTACTCCCGAGTAATGACATTTATTATTCTTACACTCCCATGCCCTTTCCTTTTCTTTGCATCAGTTACATAAAGCAAGTAAGCTCCTAACACTTCTTCACTTCAGCCTCCCTAATCCAGTTCTTACTGACAAAAAGTCCTTTGCTTTTTAAAGCAAATCCTCAATTCACTGACAGAATGTTAATAAATTATCCAGTTGTGTCACTAAGCTACACTATTGGTGCTCAGTTGTGCTTCTTCCCCCTCCTCTGAGACTCTCTCTTCCTTGCCCCAAGGCTTTTCAGTAAAATTCAGCTGCATAAATACATTTCTGAAAGCAGCATTGCTCATTTGACTGCCACCATAACCCTGTTTTTTGTGCTCCTGAGGCTTATGTTAAAATCTGTTCTGCTGAACAAAACATTTAGGTTACATGTATGAAATTGTCTAGTCCAACAGGCGTATTAGGAAGAATCTGCAAAGCCTAATCTGGGCAAGATTTTTGTTTGTTTTCAGTTTTTCTCAACTTCCAAAGAATGTATTTGAAGATTAGGTCTAGTCAATTGAGGAAAACTTCCAAAATGCCCAAATAATAAACAGATTTGCTTAATCAATACTGTGTGGATCTAGAATCAGATAGACGGTCTCTGTTAAGCTCTATAATCTCTGGACATTAAAAGAGGAGAAGAGTAAGAAACTCGTATCAAATGGCTTTCCAAAGCACTTTAGAGAGCAGTAAGAATATGGGCAGTGCAGTAAACATGACATCTGTGGAATACTTAGCAATAGTTCCTATTAAAATGTTACATTTAAATGTAACAGCTAGAATTTGTTATGTCTGCCAAGAGAAGTGTCAAGGAAATTGTCATTTGTCCTTGAAATATTTGTGGTTAGTTCCCATGCAAATGAGAACAGAGTAACCAGTAATTTTAAAGGGAGAAATAACATTGCTTCTTACTTGAACATTAATGAAAATTTTGTATAGTGTGTTTGGTTTTGGAGCAAAATCTCCAAAGAAAAGGATCACATGTGCGCAGTGCAGCACATGCAAAAGGCCCAGTTGTTGTGCTCAGAGGGGCTTTAAAATAAGTAAGCTAACATTCATTCATCTGGAAAGAATAATTGGCTGAAGAAGATTTTGAAAATGTTTGTTTCACTGAGAAACGCACCATAAAATTAGTATAAAGTAAACCCGTCTCACACATATCTTGAATTTAGTTATTCTAATTCAAATCCAGTATTTCTGCTATTAGTGTACCAGAAAGAAAAATGTCAGAATAGGATGGCAGAACAATAGGGTTTTGGTGAGATTGCTTTTCAGACTGTTGTTTCGTTCTCGTAGTCTGCAGAAGTCTTGCTTTAATTAAACAATTTATAACAGAACAGATGTTCTTCTGCAAGGACTCATGAAAAGATCTGTTATCTATGCATTTTGACATAGAACAAACTATTCTATAGAAGAATTTGGAAAGATAACTTCTTTCATACTTCTTTTTTCTTTATTGATGCATCATCAATAAAGCTAGCATTTCAGAGCCTTCAAGTGCTATTAACTCTTCAGCCAGAGTTAGATTTCATAGTAGCAATCAAAATTGCAATAAATTTAAAAGCAAAACGTTGGCAACTGCCAAACAAAGCCTATAATAATAAAGATGTTGATATTTTCACAAAGTACTCTGGTTATCATCAGTAATTATTATCATTGTGAGAGGCCACCTCTTAAGGGAAAACTGTCTTCATTATAACACTGTTAGCAATTTCAGTGGGCAGGTAAGAAGCTAGTTAGCCTGTAGAGACTGGACTGCCCTCTTGCTGAAATTCATACAGCTTTGTTCTTCACGAAGAAGTGCAATTATGTTTAACAATTGTAATAAATTACACAGCAGTAACCCAAACTCATGTTTCTTGCCTACAACAAACATTCACATGCAACATCAGGTTGGTCAGTCATGCGTAAAGTCATTTCTCTTCAGCCTGCAAAACTGGTGCTCAACATGATTCATCCTTGCTATCTGGACTCATCAGCATGTGAAACTTAAATGATGTTGCAATAAGGATGTTATTTATACTCCATACTAAGGCAACAAATAGAAAAAAGCATTTTAGGTTTGGGTTTCTCATGTATTAGGTGATATGCAGACACATGATAAAGAAGCTAATCTTTTCCCAAATGAATTTGCAGTTTAAATGCCAAACAGAGCAGTAGATAAGGCAGAAGAGAAGAGAATGGCAACTAGAAAGTTACACACAGCTTCAGTCCTTTTTTTAAAGATAGAGACCTTTAGCTTCCAGGGCTGTCCATCTGTCATCTTTTGCTAAAACGCAAGTATTTTTGTCAATGCAAGTATGCATTGACACAATATAGGTAATATTTTTTAAATTTAATGGATTCATATTTGTACCTATGGACTGAACTTCAGGGCTTTGATTACTTTGTGGACTCATCAATGAATGCATATCCTATTTTTTTCTCTCTTTTTCAGGGGGAACAGCTTCCAGACAAAAGGGCTTTTTGGGATGTATTCGGTCTCTGCACTTAAATGGACAGAAACTTGACCTTGAAGAAAGAGCTAAAATGACTTCTGGTGTTAAACCTGGATGTCCCGGGCATTGCAGTAGTTATGGTAACCTTTGCCATAATGGAGGAAAATGTGTGGAGAAGTATAATGGATATTCCTGTGATTGTACCAACTCAGCCTATGAAGGACCTTTCTGCAAGGAAGGTAGGCAGCGAGCTTTGATCCTAAGTCCTTAGTGGTCTCTGAATATCTATAATGCAATTTCAGCCATGTCAGCTTGGTGTCTACTGTATTACAAGAGTATGTTCTAATATCAGCTTTCCCTTGAGCATCACTAAGTGTTTATGTTAAGTGGACTATAACTCCTCCTCTTGTTGACTTCAGTGGTGGCCTCAGAAATTAAAACGGTGCTAGTTGTACTGTTATTTAAATTACCAGCTGTATCGCATGATTCCTGTATTCAGGTGCATATAACTTGGTCCAGACATTAACCAATAGGGCTGAAATCTTCCAGGACAATTCTCTACCCATGTCTGAATGTTTCATTTGCTTGATTTTAAACCTTATCTAGCTTTGTCCACCTTAAAAAACTCAAGAGCTTTTCTTTACAGAGTTTTGGAGCAAAGGTGTGGCAAAAAGGGATAGTCTTTTTATGTTTGTTGCCATCCCTGTGACAACACATCTAACCCTGGCCACAAGAAGAGATATCAAAAGTAAACGTGCAACATTCAGGAGAAAACTGATTTGCATAGTTTAGTTTCTGATGAGTGTGTCCTGACTGAGGCCTGTTTGCTAGCTTTTAAGAGATGTTGCCAACACCAGAAAAAGGAGCCGGGCAAATAAAGAGCATCCAGTTTAGATAACATGCTGTTTGGGAGAGGAAGAAACTACCAAAATCACTGCTCAATAATGGCAAGGTGCAATGTGAGTGTTTTAATTTCTGCAGCTGCCCCTCACCTTACAAATGTGAAAGGCTGACTAAGTGGCCTGCATCATCTGCTGGTAATTCGGCTTAGTTGTACTAAAGTCCATGGAACTATGCCCACTTACATGAGCTGAGGATTTGGCACCAGCGTCACGAGAGGCGTATTGAATAACCACATAGTGTCCTGTTAGGAGATGCTGCTATAGAGGTGGATCTGCTTTATTGGAGAGAGTGCTTGGAGTGTAGCGGATGATCTCACCATCCTGACTTTGATGTGCCTCACGTTAGGAAAACTGCTGTTGTCACATGCATGTATTTCGTGGCCAGACTATGTTGTGTGTACTGAAAACACAACTAGGAGTTCTTGTGGTCTGATTGTGCGCAGGTAGATGTTTCTCTTGGAGCTACTGCTCTCCCCTCAGTGACTGCCTTTGGATTAATGTGTTGCTTTAATAATGACTTTGCTTAAAAAGAAGACTGGAAAGGACAAATACATTGTTGTCTTTACTGTGGGGGAAGACAGAATATTGCCTTACACGTTAACTGTCAGAAGATAGTAAACTGAGTATTTATTTGACTGACAAACGTTTTGGCCTGTTCCATCTTGTGGACCAATGATTCAAGCACTAAAACAGTCGAATATAGAGGCCCATCTCCATTCACTGCCCTTCTCAGTGTCAGACAAATAGACTGTAAGGAAGGGCACTCTGCTCATCTGCGTTAAGGAATGGTGATGTCAGCTGGGCTCTGCTTCCGAGGCAGTCAGCTCATGTGCATGCCTGCCTGGGATATCTGAAAATGCAATAGCTGAAACTATTCCCTTGGTTTATATATGCTTTCAGAGGTTTCTGCATTATTTGAAGCTGGCACTTCCGTTACCTATATTTTCCAAGAACCTTATCCTGTCACAAAAAATGCAAGCACTTCAAGCTCTGCCATTTATGCGGATGCTGTCATGCCCAAGGAAAATATTGCATTTAGCTTTCTCACAGCACATACTCCAAGCCTTCTGCTCTACATCAACACCTACTTTCATGAATATTTGGCTGTGATTCTCTCCAAGAATGGTAAGTACTCTTGATTTGCTATCGAAGGGAGACCAATTGGCTGTGTTTTTTGTGGGAACAGTGTCTGCAACTTTATCAACTTTGTGGTATTCAGTTCATGTAAATAGCCATCACTCTTGTTTACGTCCCTTTATTTGGCATTCAGTGCTACACTTGCCTATTCAATCTTTGAATAATCATGTTGTTGGGGCTTAATATGTGCTTTGACTTCCATTTGGCAAGACTGTACAATAGCAATTCTTTGCTATTTATTCCACAGTGAGATCCATTAGGTGTCCAGGAGAAGGGAATAAGAAATTCCATGACTGTAAAAGAACACTTGGTGCAGAAATATATTATCATTTTTTGTATCATACTTTTGTATTCTCTCTTGCCATGTGTATTGCTCTTCACTGCATTGTTTCAATGGAATATGGCCAGTACATCTGAATATTAAAGCCAGAAAATGTCCAGGTCTTCTAGGTTCACTGACCAGAACATGAGGTGCAAATCCATTTGCTATTAAAAGGTACATGGTGTGGGGACTTTCTGAAAACATGTAAAGATTTTAGGGGCGTAGGCCCTATGTCTTCTCAGTAAGACTCTGGCTCCTGAGTCCTTGCAGTGCTTTCAGAAAACTCACTCCAGACACACATCATCCTAGACAAATGGGGATGTTTGAATTATTCAAGATTTATCAGTCACTGGAGGTGGTGAGTAAGCATACTGGTGAGTCACTAGCCTGTGGCAGAACAATAGAAAGTTAATGCTATGTGCTTGAATATGTGCATTTGACTGAATGACCCAGACCACTGTAAAACCTTGCAAGTTCCCAAACAGCTAAGCTTTCAAGTACCATCAAATTAAAGTATAAAACAACAACAGCAACAAAAACAACTTATATTCTCCATATGGACTTTGCAGTAGTTTATCTCCTGATTATGTCATGTGGCCAACATTCAGGCTGGCATGGGATGAGTATCCAAATCCTTGGCTGCAGGAGGGGCAGCGGGGACAGTATCAGCCTGGGCCCATCTCCCCTAAGTGAAGTAGCAGCACGGTGATGGGACTCCCAAGGAAACCTTCTCCTTTCTCCTCTTCAGTGCAGTCCCAGATTTCCATCTCCACTTTGCTGTCAGAGGCAGGTGGCCAATGTTTATGATTTTCAGATATATGAATATTCCAGTGTGTAGCTCCAGGGTTGGAGAGGTTAGTCCCTGCTGAGGCAAAACCTTGGAATCTGCTTCTCAGTTACGCTCAGATCTCTTTATGCCAATCACACAATTGAAAATAGCCCTAAAGAGAATGAAAATGTAATATCCATTTAGATCACCTTTACTGCTGCCAGAGTAGTGTAAAATGACCTTAGAAACATGAGTCAAATTGCCTTTTATTGATGAAACAGAACCATCAGTGAGCCGCAGTTGGGATGTCTCTGTTCTGCAGGCAGGAACTCTCTAATGGTGGTTGGGGAAGGAGTTGGGATCAGGACACTGAGATCTCTTGTGCCAGCTCAGATGGAACACAGAATTTATGAAAAGTCTTGCGTTTTGGCAGCTGCACTGCTTGCAGATCTCCTCTTTGGTTCAGAAGGAGGTAGAGATTCTCAGTGCTTCCAGAAATTAGGTGGAGCAGCTCTCAGCTCAGAATCAGGAGGCAACTGAGTGGTGCCTTTCTCATCACTAAACCTCTCTTTACTCATTTGTAAAATGAAGATAACGTTAGTTTAAAGGGTTAGTGAGTCATCAGGCTCCAAAACCCTGGACTATAAAATGTAACACTGTACACAAAGAATTATTAAGATAACTAGCTGACCTTGGTTAAGTCCTGAAAGTCTCTGATTTCAGAGTTGTTCTGTGCCCGCTTCTGTGTCATTCTACCAAGACAGTCATTTTAGTCATGTATATTCTCTGCCTTCTGTCCTAAATTTAGTAATTTTTTAAAATCTCATATCCTCTTATTTTTTAGTCTTTTGGAATTGAAGTTATTCCAATGAAAATAATGTTCAGATATGTTACTCTTTCTTCCTCTGAGAGGTTTATGCTTGCCATAAAGTTACTGGACTATGAATAATAATGTCCTTTGTAGCATTAAAAGTGAACGCAATTCCTTCTCTCTTATTGTCTCATTTTCAAGGATATTTGCTGAGACTGACAGTGTATAGTAGGACCTAGGCAGGTCCCTGATGTATAACTGATACTTAAATAAAGGTTAGGCTCCTGGTGAAATGGGGATGGGCATTTTCACTCAAGAGGTGAGCAGTAATATTCTTTGCCATAATCGCAATACCCTTTCCACTTGTTAAGAAAGTATATTGGAACGGTCTATGTATACTTTAACGCTTCACAACCCAAGACAACTTTTGTAAGTATTTTTCAAGCTACTACTGACGTATCCTATTATTCCTCTTTTCTATTATCCACAAACCAACTATGCAAATTCTTAGTTAATAAAAATGGCAATGAGAAGAATCTTCCTGGTAGTTCAGACTATTTAACGTAACAGAAGTGAAAGTGTCTGCAAGGCTTGTTCATATTTAGACTATTTTGAAAGGGGCTTATGTGAAAATGAACTTGTATAGGCAGCTGTGGTCTAATCCAGTCAGGTGTGAAATATACCCTGTAAAATCAATTGGTTTCAGTAAAATAAAAAAAAAAAAATCACATTTAACCCCAAGGCACTTTCCACTGTCAGTCTGTAAAGGAGGTCATATCATTAGAATATACAATGCATATTGATTGAGACACCAGAATTATGGTAGTGAAATGATTCACTTAGAGTTACCCAACAGGTCAGTTTCGGATCTGGGAATAGAAATGAAATCTCCTCATGCTCAGTCATTGCTTTATGCATGCAGCACATTGTCACTCACGCAGAAAGCCCTTCCAGTGCTTGGAGCCTTAGAGGGCAAGTGCTTCATGAAGGAAGTAAAGATACAACAGATGTTGGGTACCACCATGTGTCAGTGTAGGAGCTACAGATGACCTCCTTCTCTTAAATTAGATGCTCAGTAGTGCCTAGCAACTAATATTTCTAGAAACAGTTCCCACCCAAGTAATTTATCTATATCACAAGGTTGTTCTTATCTCTCGTCAGTTGGTTCATGTCACAGCAGCTTACGGGGAAGTTTTCAAAAGCTGATTTTTTAAAGACGACTCAGTAGGGATTCTTTCTGCCATTAGTGAATACTTGGTCTTCTAAATCACACATGTGCCTTTGAAAATATATGTAATAACTTAGCATTGCTTCCCAATCTTATATATTGTATCTATGGATTTTTAAATTAAATGTATGTATAGATGGGTATATATTGTATATAGGTGGGTATGTATATGTATATATAGATGGGCATGTAGGTGGGGCTCCTTGGTCTTATCAGCTTAGTATTAACTTATAGCCATTTCAAAAATGACTTTTTCTAGCATTTTTTTGAGGGGATATATGCCCTTGAGCACCTACATCTTGTAATACTGATTAATCAAAAGATATTAATCAAACGGTGAGGAAACTCGTTTGGTGTCATAAATTAGCATAAAGAAAGACATTCACACATCACAAAGCTGTGCTTTCTTATGAGTAGTGCCATAAGGTCATGTGCTTTGTGATCTTTCACCCCTGAGGGGTGGATGAGTAACTTGATTATTCTCTGTCTATGGACAGAGCTGTGTACAGCAGAGTCGCTGTGGGTGTACCCTCAAGGCTGTTGCCACAGTAATGGTGGGTGAAAGTCTGGTCCATTTATAAATGGCTCCCAGAGATACCAACACTACAGAAGGGCACAGCTGGTCTTGTCTTCTGTTTGGAGCTGCTCCATATGTGGCCTGCCTTTGCACTCTTCTCATCTTACCCCCTACACATGTGCACACATACACTTCTGTTTCTTCCCAGGGCTGCAAATGCACTGCACAGGTCTGAGGAAGAGGCACAGGGGACCAGACTGCACTCTCCTTTCCTTTTGCCAGACATAATTCTTACTTCCAACAAAGTACTGGAGCACAAAAGCATTGTTTTATAATATGGCTCTGCTAGGTCCTGGGTGAGGAAATGGAGCTAGGTAAATAGAAAGGGACCTTTTCCTTTCAAAGACCTCTTGTACTGGAGCTGCCATTGCTGGTGGGCGGCCGAGGAACTGGTCCCTGCCCCACCTGGAGATCAGCTCTGCTGGGTAATGGGCCTATTTTAGGGGAAAAGAGTCTGCTGGCTGTCACGGCTTCATTGATCCCACATCCAGAAGATTAACAGTACTACAGTAATTGCCAGTACATTTTTAATATCAGTGCTGTAGAAGTTTTAAAGAATAGTGCCCATTATTAAGCTACAGAAAATGGCTAAACAGCACTAATTAGCCTTTTCAGTGTGTCAGTCCACAGACATTATTCACATCATGGGAAGCTACTGCCAAGAAGTTTTTTTCTTTCCCAGGCTGAATTTTCACTGCACATTTTTGCTAATTTACATGATTTTAGCAAATTACCAATAACTTAGTATTATATTGCACTCAGCTTGATACCTAAAGATAGTAATTGATGGGGATGCGGAGGGGGCAATGTTAGGAGAGAAACCGTAAGTGCCTCTCATTTCTACATTCTTCCTTCCCCCTACAAGTAATCAGATGTGATATGAATATTATGAAGCATGTTGTCTAGAAAATGCTTCCCCAAGCCTTTGACTCTCCATGTGGTTGGATTTCTCTGATTTCAAATCTAGAAAAGAGCAGATAGCCAGCATCAAAGAAAAGAGATAGAACCTCAAACTATCCTAGAGTGATTGAAAATGTATCTGAATTTATTATCTGATCTCCTAAGAAACTAAACAATTTAAGTCCCTTTTTTCATTGTTTCTATCCAGGACCTATTGTCATTAGAGTGAGCTCAGTTCTCAATTTCTTTTGGAAAGCATGTCTCTGAAATTGCATAGGAAAGATTGAAGACAAGATAAAAAGCACATTACAAGCAAAAGTACAAACGAAAACAACTTGCAAAGTTCTTCTATGTGGTCTGTGATATTCAGAATACGGTAGCAGGACCTAGAGCAACCTTACAGCCTTGTCCTAAAAGGTCTTGAAATCAGCTGATGCTTAAAGTAAATAGCAAAAGAAACCAAAAGCTGTAATAGAGGTGGGCTAAATTAACACACTTCAGAAAAGAAGAAAATGTCATCATTGAGAAGCTACTGATTTTTTTTCCTTTTAATAAACTAGCAATCTATTGTCATCTCCTCCTGTCTGTAAGTCAGCGGCAGCCTTTCTGTTGAAGTCAAGTAAATTCTCCATGTTGTTTTTGCCTTGCAAACCCGTTAAGCTGCATCTCCAACAATTTTTCTCAAAAAAACCCAAAACTTTTGTCTTTCAGAGGTAAAGGCAGGCAAAAAAACTAATTCATTCTTTGAAGCAAAGAATCTTTTGAATTTGTTCATGCAGTGCACTCCAGGTTTCAATGGAGCAAAGCTGAATTAGGGAAAATAGGACCTACTGAAACGTTGGGGTGGGTTTTGAGGGGGGACTTTCAAGTCTTTACTGATTCTTTGGGCTTTACCATTTTGCAGGTTTTTAGATTCGGGATGTGGGTACCACAGAGTATAGCTAACTGTTGCAGAAAGACCCTGTAGGATATGTTATTGCTAGTCGAATAGTCTTATCTTTTGAGAACACCTTCTGGCTTAAAGAGTTTCAACACCCATTGAACAACCTCTACAATTTATGTGACTGTGAAGTGGAAGATGGTGCCAAGGTTGAGGTATAGTTATTTTTAACAGATCAGGAGCAGGAAAGTGAGACATGTTAGGAAGTATGGACGACAGCTTTGTTGGGAAGACTAGTTCTCAAGCAACTCTGTGAGTAGACTAAGAATTGTTCCTTGTCTAACTCCAGTTCACAGCTATTAAATGCTTTCATATGGCAGATAGGACTATATATCTTCTAAAGATCATTTCTAGCAGTTGCTGTAGTTGGTCCTGAAATCTTACGTTATTTACTGGGGGAGGGGGCAGTGAAAGTTTGATCGGGAATGCTGAATGTAAAAGAAATTGCCCCTGATTGACTGTAAATGGAACACTGTCTGCGGCACCACGAGTAGGAAGGATTGAGTGGCAGATATTCCGAACAGTTCCATTATGTAAATAGAGAAGCTTCTGTGGTTAGAAACATCTCTGGTCCCTTGGATGATTCCTTGTTTTAAGCACAACTCGCAGAAAATGGAAATGCTGATTAGAGTTTTCAGTTCAAATGCAGCACTAAAAAGTCATTGAGCCAATAGGTGAACTTGGCACCCAAAGCCTTTTTTGTTTGTTTTGTTTTGTTTTAGTATATGACACTCTAAATCTCTAAGACTTCTTTGAAAGGAGATGCAGCCACAATGTTCAGCCAAGCCCTCTGGCAGATTTCTTTATCTGTTTTCCAAGAGGAGAGAACTATCTGTCTCATTAGCTCAATTTATGGACATGTTCATAGTCACAAAGATCATTTTGCCGTGCTGAAGGGTCAAGAGATGTTCTGGAGACCCACAGGGAAAAAACAAGGGAACTGTAATTGTATTACATTGAGCAGGAAAGGCTAAGCATGCAGTTAATAATTGATCTTTGCTCTGCATATATACAGACTGACTTTGAACTTATTGGTTTCTGGCATAAAACCCCAGACCAATGGCTGCAGATAATCAGCTAGGAAGAAAACATACATTCCCATTTGATTGAAGGAGGTGTTTATCTCCTGGAAGATTTAAGTGTCTAGCTCACGTTGCACAGTGGAAAAATCATTTTTACTGTTGGATTTCTCCAACAAAGGAGTTGTCCCAAAAGGAGTGGGGAGGAAGGACAGAAGGTCAAGAGCTCCTATGTTTAAGTGGATGCTGCATATATGTATATATGTGCACGTGTGTGTGTTCTTCAGTAATTCTGAAGTGAGGGTCTTTTCAGAACCTATCTTGCCAAAAGCTTTAGTTATGAGGATTGATCTTAGTCATTTTTCAGTTATTCCTAAATTGTGAAGTGTCTGTGGTGTGGATGTAGAGAGCTGTAATCTGGCAGAACCTCAAGTGCCACCTCGGAACAGTGTAGCTGTTTCCGCACAACTTGGAGCCCCAGCTAGTAAGACTCGGAAGAGCCATCCTGGGTCTAGGCAAACTTGCTTCTCTGTCTTGTTTGTAGGATCCCTATTAACATGCTAATTTTTCCCATAACAAATCAGTTATGCTGACTGTTCCACTGAATAATGAAGAAGTGTTTTTGTCCTTCTTTGCCTGATGAAAATGGGTGTATATGCCTCTGTTTTTACTAGCAAGACGAGCCTTTGGGAATCCCAGGTCCCAGAGACCAGGGGGAAAATATGGAACAAGGAAGATGTACCCTTGGTAGGAGAGGAAACTGCACGTACATAAGCCCATGAGCCTTCATGAGTGCTGAGAGAGCTGGCAGAAGTCAACACATGCTGGGGACTGCACAGCTGGAAAGCAGCTTTGCAGAAAAGGACCTGGGGTCCTTGTGGGCACTAAGTTGTACATGAGCCAGCAGTGTGCCCTTACTGCAAAGAGGCCTAATGGTATCCTGGGCTGCATTAGGAGGAGCGTTGCCAGCAGGTCGAGGGTGGTGATCCTTCCCCTCTGCTCAGCACTAGTGAGGCACACCTGGAATAGTGTGTTGAGTTCTGAGCCCCCCGGTAAAAGAGAGATGTGGAGCTACTGGAGAGACTACAACAAAGGGCCACAAAGATGGCTAAGGGATTGGAGCATTTTTGCTCTGAGGAAAGGCTGAGAGAGCTGGGACTGTTCAGCCTAGAGAAGAAAAAGCTTAAGGGGGGGTCTTATCAATAGCTTAAGGGGAGGGTGCGAAGAGGACAGAAACAGGCTCTTTTCGGTAGTGCCTTCTAGACAAGAGGCAGTGGGCACAAACTGAAACACAGGAAATTCCTCCTGAACAGCAGGAAACACTGTGTGGGTGACTGAGCAATGGAACAGGTTGCCCAGAGAGGTTGTGGAGTCTCTCTCCATGGAGCTACTCAAAAGCCATCTGGACATGGTCATGGGCAACCAGCTGTAGGTGACCCTGCTTGAGCAGGGATGGGTTGGACCAGATGTCCTGCAGATGTCCCTTCCAACCTTAACCATACTGTGATTTTGTGAAAGATTGCAGAAGTGTGGATTTGAAGGTAAAATAGTGGAAGTATCTGTGTATTAGAATGCATTTTGCTACAGAAAAGTCATCATAATGCTGCCATTGTATGATTCTGGTACTAGGATATTTCATCTGTCCTTTAATTTTCTGCATTAGATGACTTAAGAACACATCAGTTCTTTGTATGACAATGGTTGTGGCTTGTTACGAAACTCAAATATTTCCCCTGAGAGTTTACTGTAATCATGAGAAGGCCACTGCTTAGAGGATCCGACTTTTCCTATCACAGAGGCTGGCAAAACCTATGAAATAGCCAGTGCTTAGATGGACTTATTTATCAGAGGAACAGAACATTTCTCAGAGATTCGTGACCAGCGAGGCAGTGTCTATAGAGCTTAAACAAGGATCATTAACGCCAGAAAGTTATTTATCCACAAAGTTCTGTGCTGTCTTTATTATGCATTGAGAATGGAAAGGAGGTTTGAGAAAAGAGGCATATGATTATTTTTCTCTAGTTTTATTTAAAAGATTATTGCTTACTTTCCTGTCCCACAGGCATCATATGGTGCTCAAATTGATTGTTTCTTCATTTTCTAGTCTGTTCAGACCATCTTTTTTCCATGTTCTTGTTGCTAAACATTACGATTATTTGTTAGGTCAGCATGAGACTAGTCCTTGCCTGAACAGGTACCTGTACTGCCAAAAACTGAAACAGGAATGGATGGAAGATATTAGGAGGAGGGTGGAAACCATGAGCCAGGATCTTGGTGAAGGCAGAGTTGGCATGAATTCCTCAGCGTATCACAACAGAGGATCTCAGTCTTTTTTGCCTGAGAGCTGTTCGCGCAGAGTTAGTGATGATGCATAATTTGCAAAGTCAGGTTGAACTTGTGGAATATAATTCATAGGATGATACTATTTGTTTCATTCACTGGGTAAAAAATAAAGGCTCTTCCTGCCAGCCTGGCTGCTACAATAGTCTTAAATGAAAAGAACAGTGTAAGATCAAAGCCTGGCAAAATTTTTCTGCATACAAATATGAGTAAACCGCAGGGCCTACTGAGTGACTGACCATGAGAAGACTAATGGCGTCCAGTATGTGTTCAAAGACAGGAGGAGATATCTGAGCATCAGTATTATACAGATAGCTTTTGTTAATGAAGGGTCTTAAATTGACTTTTAAAATTCCAAAGAATGTGTAGAAAAGATTTGGGTTAAAATCTACCAGAATACATCTCACAATTGGAAAACTGGTAATTTCAGGGAGATTTAACTTCATCTGATGCCCTGAGCTCTTCTCTTCATCTTTACATTAAATCCCCTTTGGAGAAAAAAGGTAATTAACATAGCATCACAGTGTAAAAGAAAAGGCAACCAGTCCTTCACCAAAAAGAAGTAGCTAGACATGAAGAGACAGTGATAATGACTAATAAATGATAATGATTAATAGTAATATTTGAAACTGCTGCTCATCCAGAGGTTTCCTGTAATTTTCCAAAGGATGTTAATCTTCATCTACTTCACCAACAGATATTCTGTAGCACAAAGGAGGAGAATGATTTGTCAGTGGTCATCAAGCTGGTAAATCCAGAATGGTGGCAGTGCTCTCCCCATTGCCTCCAGGGTACACAAATGCACCACTATGTATGATGGTAGGATACCCATGAGCTAAACTGATGGGGCAGTGATTAGTATTATTGCACATCCATGGGTTAGCCCTGCTCCCATTTTAGGCCCAGTCACATGGGCATGAATATGGTTTGTTTTGTTTAGAAGAACATTCTGAAATCACTGGAGTAACCTCAGTGTATAAGCTACTGCAAGATGCGCTCTATGACTATGGTCCTCTGGGTCATCTTTTAGACTTGCAATATTTTCTAGCTTTGGAAAAAGAAGCATCTGCCAGTTCCTTTTTAATTGCTGGTCAGCCTGTGTTAAGCCAACTGGCGACTGGTGGGAATCAGATGTCTGCCAAGGTTAAACACATTTGTCAGTCACATAAGGGAACTAGCTACATTTGTTCATGTTCAAGTGACATTCTATATCTGGCTCCAGCTGCCTAGCGGGTCTGCAAAGTAAACTGAGGTCATGGGTCTCCAGACAGACTCCTTTTCTGCTTGTTTGTTTTGGTAGGTTTTGTTGGTTGGTTGGTTGGTTAGTTTTTTTGTTGTTGTTTTGGTTTGGTTTCTTTCGTTTTGTTTTTCCCTAAAGAGAAGAAATGCAATGTGAAAGTGTGTTATTAATATAGGATGGCTTGAATATGATCCGTCAGTCCTGAATGCCTCAAGTTTTGAGTGGGAAGCATTCAAATAAGCACCTTTTTTTCACTTCCATGAGCAATTACCAAAAACTAGGAGGCTTGATTTATTTATTTTTTTTAACCCCATAAAACAGTGACATCTGAACCAACACTGTAGCTGAGCAATCATATCAGCAAACGTGCTCAGCAGTTTCTCCTCTTTGTTTTTTCTGAGCAAAATAAATAGCAAAAGTCACCTCCTTAAAAATATGTAAGTACTTTCTTAGTTGAAAGCCAATAGACGCTGAAGAGATGGGCCCTGTTCTTTGAATCACCAGTGGCACTTCCACTGAAGAGTAAATGTACTGAGTAAATATCCCTGGGGAGAAGCTGATAATTAAGGAGCAGGTTTTTTAGCCAGCTGCTCCTAACCAAGAAAGCAGTCGTTCGTTTTTAAATATCTAGGCTATAAAGAGGGACACTGAAGCTGTGCAAGTTGCCAGAGAGGTATTTTCTGGTAGAGATGACTGAAAACTGTCATTTGCTATTCTGCAATCAGGAATGAACAAGAAACATTTGCACTTTGAGTTGCAAATGGCTTTCTGAGCTAAATACTTTAGTTTTTTCATAATTGCAATAATATCAATAGTCTCAGTAATATTTCCCACCCATTGTTTAATTGGTACTTTCCTTTATTATTTTGACTTTTAGCAATAGCTCAGATAAGTGGTGATGGTGGGTAGGGACAGCACCTTACTGTTAACACCTTACTGTCTGTCAAGGGTGACTACCAGTTTGAGACAGCTATGAGAGGTTCTGTTGGTCTTTAACTTCTGTGTTTCTGGGTGCCTCTGTGGCAGTGGGACATGCAGGTGTATTCTAAGGTCCTTATCCTAATGCAATGTTCTATTATTTTATGCATACACATTTCTCCCAAAATGGACTTGTCAGCTGCCCTGATTTAAATGGTTTTTCCTGATGTTACATCGCGATGAAGTTGTCCATTTTACATGTGCCAGCCAAACGTGCTTCCTGAACTAACCTCAGCTTCTCTGAGGGGTGCAAGATGTCTTGCCAGCTGCTCCAGCCAGTTTAAGTTATTAAAAACTGAAACTGAAGTTGTTTTAGATGTTGGGTTCAATCTGGACTCATTTAAAACCAGTTTCTATAAATGAAAGTCCTGCAGAGAATTCTCAGACCCCAAGGGCGTATCATTCCCTTTCCTGCTGTTTGGTTCTTCAAGACAAAATGACACAAGACCTGTAATCCTGGTGGCACGCATGATGAGAATCTTGCTTATGAATAACTTTCTTCTTCAGGCTGAGCACTTTGAAATCTCTGACCAGCATAATATCCCTGTACTACCACAAGACTCAAGAGCTGCTACTTCATCTTTCTTGTCTTCAGCAAAAAGGTAGAAGCAGTTTGAAGGCACCATGCTATTCCTGTAGCTGCCTGGGGGTTAGTTATGCTGATACTGATCATTAGTGTACTGCTAGCAAGTACTAACCCTGGCCTCCATCACCACAGAGAGTATCCTGGGAGTGTTTTGTTTCAGAAGAATCATCACCTACCTAATCACCAGCATGGGATGGCATAAATATGCCCTTTGGTCTCTATTTCCCAGAACTTTCCTCTGCACAAGGGGAGCCCCCAGGAATCCAGTTAAAATGGCTCTGTAGCTGCTTGATATGAGTAGTGATGTCATTCAGCCCTACAGTCATGGATTATATTACTGCAGATTACAGATTGAAAGCCACAGTGGTGCGTAGCAAGCCAGCTTTGATACTGGGTAGTGGCCTTGTCATAGTAGCGTCACAGCCCATGTGGACTCATTTCCTGCAGAAGTTGAGAAAAGAGGTCACACAGCGGCTAAACTACAACTGCTCCTCTCTCAGGCTGTTCTGGAGGTAGCACAGTGTATCTCCGTGCTGATCTGTATTCTTCAGTGGTACTTACCTACAGAATTTGAAGCTACAAGGGATGGCTATAATAATCAAGTGTGAATCTACTCTTACCTAATACTGATGGGGTAATATGCCCAGTAAAATTTCACTGCCCCAGGCCAAAACCATGATACCTCTCTCTTTCCTTCCCTCCCTCTTTTATGGACTTGATAGAAATTGCCTCCAGCGATTCCGGATATATTAAAGAAGGAAGAAAACACAACAGGCAGTGCATTGCTTGAGCATTATGGCACTCCAGGTGTGCATGCTGAGACACAGGGAGCTGAAAAGAGGTTGACAGGCATGACTGCAACAAGACTGCCAGAAATTATGCTACTTATGATTAGTGTGAATCCCTATTGTGAGGCAGAAATGATGCAAAAATGAGAATAGAGCTGGTTTATGCACAGATTTTTTATTTGTGGTTAGTGACACTGGGATGATGTGATGGAGAAAGCCAGCAGACCAGATAATCAAAATTAAGAGGAAAAAAAAATCTTAATAACAGTTTTAATTAATAATCTATTTATTTTGCCTGTCAAATAGCAAAATGGCAGTGTAATCTGCCAAATAAATGATTCTGTATTCTGCCAACAGAAAAAGGTTTGATACTGAATGCATACCAAAATCAACTCTCTTACACTGGTGTAAATTCCAAAACGTCTCTGGAGACATGAGCCCGTATACTTCTGATTTATAGTAATGTAAATTTGACCACAGGCAGAATGCCAGCTTGAATAAAATGGTTTTGAAGAACAGCCATCCAAAAAAAAGTTGATATTGGAGTTCTGAGCAATTTGATAAGATGAGATCATTCATCTCTTTAAATGATTTAAGGTAAAATTGTACCACTATAGAAAATAAGATCTGTTCTTAATGGATGTCAATAACCTCCTCCATTGTTTCCCAACAAATGGAACAGATGATTTCTGCTTTAAAATTGATGTTTCTCTGATGAAGGCAATGGGTAAATTCCTTTTTGCAACAGCTGAGAGCCTGGGTAGATTGCGTAACTTGCTGGCTCTCTTTGAACACAAATCTGCTGGTTACTATATTGATCAACTGGACGTAGTAGTACCGTTTTTATTTTATGTACTGCTGTGATCATAGCATTCAAAAAGAGCAGACAAGTGTGTTTTTACATTTACAAACTAATTAACTAGCACAAGGTCACAGACCGAATCTCAGCCATGCCCCATTTTTTGCACTACACCCTTTTCAAAGGCTTCGAGTAAGAGGTATGAGTGGCTGATAAAATGCTTCTTCTAGAATATAATTTTCAATTAGGACCAATCTCTTACTCTGTCACAACGCATTTCGCCTTATTCTATGTGGTCATCTCAGCTGTGGTGTGCAGGGTCAGACGACCTTTCGTTTTTGTTGACTCTCCCACTGCCTAAATGAGGAAGTCTGAAGAACTTAACTTCTTTGCACTTAGGCTTCTTTTCTCATGTCTTTCTAGAGTAAAGTGATTACAAGATGTTTAGACTTTTATTCCCTGTTGATGCATCTTTCATTCAGTACCAGAAAATGGGACTACAATTTAGGTTTGGACCTTTAAGTGCAACATTGATGGTGATAAACAGTAGCTCCTTGTCCTGGTCATGCAATGAGGGGACAGGAGCTCTGCAGTATGAATGAGGACAGAGGAATCAGGACCTGTATTATCAAACTGAATAATTTAGTAGTTGTTACTGATCTTGATCTCTTCAAAAAATCCCCTCTGACAACCATGACTGTGTGAGAAAGTAAATGCCTTTTAAACCTTTTTTTTCTTTTTGCTTTAAAACCTCATCTGATCCAGTAGACCTCTCAATCAACTAAAAAACCTTCATCCTAGTAGTTCATTCTCATTTTCCCTCTCATCTTTGGAAGCTTTGTCTCTGTCCTGCAAAGCTCAGAGAGAGGTGGTGCTGGGATTATACGGAATGTTACCAGAGGTGCAGCTCTTAGGAGCCTAAGCAGCAAACATCCTGCTGAGGCAAAGGAAGAGAGATGATCTTAACTAGACTTTGGGTCCAATTTGGAAGAGCTATCAACATAAATGTAAGTTGTGTAGAGATTACAAAATTCCCCCTCCACAGGAAATTTATACATTGTTTTAAACTCATTAAGTGGTTTTGCAGTAGCCTGTAGGACAGCAGAGTTGACCTTATTGCAGGAAGACTTGCAAAGCTAAAGAGAGCAGTTATGCAGTGAAGGAGAACTGCCCCTTGTCCCCTCTCTCTTACTCTAGACCAGAAGGCAGTCTTGCAGGATTAATATGGCTGAACTGAGGAGCCAAGCAGGGCTGCTCGTTCACCTCACTAAAATGCCAGACTACGTCTGAGGTCAGCAGTGTGTCTCTGAATAACGTCACAGTGCACCACGCGCTTGTAGCAGCTCATGCAGCCGTGCCTCGGGCTTCTCTGACATGGCGCTGCCTTGTGACTTGCACACAAGCATTGCCTCTGCAAACATTGAAACGAGTCCTAGAGCTAAAACTGTGTGAAAGCATCCCTCAGTGACAATGAGTTGGTCAGTCCCTATCATTCAGCATAGGTAATGTTTGCCTGTGGCCTTCTGGAAAATGTAGTGGTGCTTGGAATAACTTGTGGTAATGTAAGCTCTGAAATGGAAGGAGATACGCTTTTTTTTACGATGATTTTCAGAAAAGGAAATAAATGAAGGACCCTTTGCTCAGGGTTGTGGTGCTGTCAACATTTGCATTCTCCTTAGAGACAGTAACAAAGTAGCCCTGGAAAAGCTTTTTAACTCTGTAGTACCACAGTTCCGCTTTTTTTGGTTGCTGATGCATTAAAAGCACCCCAAAAATTCACAGATTTTTTTTCTCCCTGCTGCTTTATTCCCAGGAAAGTAAGCTTGAAAGGATTTTCTTCAAATACATATATATATTTTTTTCCTTTTAAATTGTGTCTGTAGTCCCTGTAGTCATTTGTGGAAGGATAAAAATTCGTGTTGAATTCCATGTTTTCTTGTGCGTTTTGATTTGTTATGGTACTGTTATTTATATCAGAAGTCACAATGTTGTGTTTTTTGTTTTTTACAAAGACTGAAAGAGGTGCTTGGGATTTGTTTTTAAATGAATTATTATTTTTTCAAATAGTTTAGAAAATAAAAGTCGAAGTATTTTTTCTGTAATCATTTACAATATATCTTTTCTTGTGTCGCATATAAATCATAACGAGTCTGGGCCTTTAAATGCTTGAAATGAAGTTACAATTCTCACAGTTGTCACTGTCTTCTGCATCGTCTGTTATGTCTTCATGAAGTCCTGACTTGCAATAGTAAAATCCACAAATATTAGTTTAGAAGAGTAGTGCAAGACCTGCATGCCCTCTGGTGGAAGCAGTCCTTCACAGACTAATGTAGATCAGCTCATGTGACCATGCTAAATGTCTGACTTTTGGACAGACACACTCTCTTGATACACACTCAGTTACTCAATTAAGTTATTTTTCTCCACAGCACAGTTTGTTAGCCAGTAAGAAGGAAAACTCTTCCAGTGCATTATTTTTTTCACACTTACCATTAAAGTGTGAACTCTTTCATTTCTCTTCAACCTGTTTCTTGACTTTTTAACCTTTTTTCTCCACTATAATAAAAAGAAAATGAGTTATATGTTGTGTAAAGGTATTGAACAGTATCTCATTATGGACACAGGTTTTATAGAATTTTGCTCTACTTTTAAGGAAGTTTACAGGTCCGATACAAGCTGAGTAAGGATGGGCTCCTCATCTTTACAATTGACTCTGGAAATTTTGCCAACCGAGAACTGCACCATGTGAAGATTAACAGAGAAGGCAGAGAGCTCATCATTCAGGTATGTCATGGCTTATTTTCAGGGCTAGATTCCCACTTTCATGTTCAGTGTAAAGGAATATTTCATGCCACAAACAGACCCACTGATTTCAATGCCTGATTGCCAGTAGGAGGCAAAGGTTTCACATCGATCTGGTGCAACCAAAGCAGATCCAGCAGCAGAACAGCCCTGTGGGTTAGACCAGACCTCCATCCAGACCTTCAGTGTGCCATGCTGACTGTGGCGATCTCATGGGTGATGAGATCGCTCCTCTGCCCTGTTCCCTTGCATTGCCTGTTTTTCCAAGGCAGGATCTGAGGCTAATTAGAACAGTTCAAATTACAAAACAAATTTCCTAGGTCTGGGCCACAGTCATTTAACAGAGAAGAGTGGCAAGTTCTAAAGAGAAGCCATATGTTAATGAAGGAATAGAATAGGAAAGCAGAAGAAACACAGGGAGCACCACAGTTTTTCTTTCCTCTGCAATTTCCATTTCTGGGTGTAAAATGATACACAGTTAACATAGCAACTAAGATAGGTATGCCTGATTATCTAGGAAGGAGGTTTATGCTAACAGTCAAGGTTTTCCTCAAGTACCAGACTTCTTTTGTCTGCTGCACTGTGGTTTTCTTCTATGCAGAACTAATTCTCCACCAGACATTTCTAGAGTGGTCTCCTTTGAGTGCACTCTGAAGTGACTAGATGTGGATTTGGGGAAGCAGGGGAATTTCAGTGTTAAACATTCAGTGTTTAAGCTTTTCTGCAGGGGAAGTTTCTTTAAAGCCCTTTTTATAGTCATCTATAGTCAAGTTGTGCACCTTTCAGCTTCTCATGCAAAAATCAAAGCACATTCACTTTGCTATCTTTAGAAACCAAATCACGCTTGGGGGCAGAATTAACTTATTTGCAGCTGAGAGCCTTCCCCCAAGTTTGCGGTACAGAGCAAAATCTAGGGGTATCTACATGCTATTTTAATAAACTAATTTTATTGACCTCTTCCAGGTTGATCAAGTTCTCAAACTCAAACACAACTTTTCTGAGATTGATTTTAAGGCCACCAAATCACTTACCTTGGGCAAAGTCACAGGTAGGTTTTACTAAAAATATTTTTGACTCATCAGTTACTATAGTGCTTGAGTTAACCTGTGCTGTGTGCTGGCTTTTTAATAGAGTTGTTTTTTTGACTGATTTAGTTGTAACAGTTAGCCTGAGCGTTCCAGTACTCCTACTTATAAACTCATCAATGTGAAAATTTGGCAACTTTACTTGTTTGCACTGATAGCAATATCAGCTTCTCCCATTGCTCACTCTAGTGAAGTGATTCATACTGCCTGTGTGGCTGCACAGGGTGGCATCTTGGCCTAATGATGTAATTTTGCTGACTGTAGCTTGCTCCTCTGAAGCCATTTCTGTTTCCTAATGATAAGAAGAACAGCGCTGAGCCTTCATCCTGTCTTTCCTTATTGCACTCCCTGTCCTTTTCTGTTTGAATTCTGCAAGGAATATCTGTGTTATATACAGCACTGAGGCCGCAATTCTGCGTGCTCTGTGCATGGATCTTCTTTGTATTTACCCTTTCACACTGCAAAGCCATTACGAAACCAGGAAAACTTGGCTATAAATTTAGAAAGTAGAACTCCTCTATTTCATTGTCAAGTATGTCATATTACTTTATTTAAGAGTCTCATTCGTTCCCAGTAAGATTCTAAATGCTTCCTTGGTTATAGACATTTTAGTCCTTTGTTAGAATTGGGCCTCCATATCAAGCCTGCCATCTGTTTCATTATTGCAATTTATATGCTTTATTAATAGCACCCAGAGCCTCTGGGACTGGTAGCTAGGCAGAAACAATAGACATCCTCTAGTGTCTACTTGTGCAATATAATTGTATATAATGACATCAGTGCATTCTGCATCGTGTTTTACTGAGTAGATTAAGGACAGGAAATGATTTTCCCCTTAATTATAACTAATGTTTGTGAGGAATGCAGCAATCTTCCAAGCCTTTGTGGGCAGGTTAGGGGACCTGACACTTTTCAGGCCAAGTCAGAGCTAAGCTGAAATCTTGTTTTGTCTAGGATCAGCTGTAGTGCTGAAAAACTAAAAGAGCAGTGCTTGTCATGACCTCTACCTACAGCTCCAGCTATAGATAACAAATCAATAAACCAAGGCTTTTCTAACCAGCAGATGGAACATAGTACAAAGACCTTCAAACATGTAACCAGCAAGCTGACAAGGTGCAACTCAGCATCATGGAGAGAAACTAGATGTAGCGACAACAATAGGAGTAATTTTACAAGTACAAGTTTCTTGCAATGTCAAGATACATCTCCAGGGGGTTGGCATTCAATTCCACTGAACACTACAGATTTGTCTCTAGACAACTTTTAATGGATACATCCATCTCCATTTTCTTCTCTCTTTCTCCAAAGTTTCTTGGGATTTTGTATTAGTAATAATAATAATGATAGCAATAGTTAATTTTCTGTAATGACACTAGAGCCATGAACTTGCTCATCCAGTTGATAGGAGATCTTATTGCTGTACCAGGAATTACACAATTCATCCCACCAAGTCAGTTTAATTCCAGCCTAATCTTAATTCTGGTTTCTTCTTCATATATTAAATGAATTTCCTCAAACTTTTTCTTCTGTATCAGGAATTCATTTGCCAAGTTTTATCCCACAGCTGTAGCTGTGCTGAGGAGAGTCCTTATACCCTCACAGAGTTGCAGGTCACAGATCGCCCTGAGTCTTCTCTTCTCCAGGCTAAACAGGCCCAGCTCTCTCAGCCTTTTCTCATATGAAAGATGCTCCAGTCCCTTAATCATCTTTGTTGCCCTTTGCTGGACTCATTACAGTAAGTCCATGTCTATCTTCTACTGGTGAGCCCAGAAAGAGACCCAGCACTCCAGCTGTGCAGCACCCATGCAGAGTACAACGGAAGGATAAGCTTCTTCTGTCTGCTGGCATTGCTCTTCCCAAGGCAGCCCTGGATACCAGGATAACATTGGCCACCTTTGCTGAAGGTCACGCTGCTGGCTTATGGTCAGCTTGTCCACCAGGACCCCCAGATCTTTCTCTGCAAAGCTGCCTTCCAACTGGTTGGCCCCAGTCAGTGCTGGTGGATGGTGTTATTCCTAATCCAAGTGTAGACCTTTGTAGTTTCTTTGTTGAACTTCATGAGGTAACTTTTTGCCTATTTCTCCAGCTTGTCAACGTCCCTCTGAATGGTGGCACAGCCATCTGGTCTATCTACCCTATTTTGTATCTTCTCCAAACTTACTGAAGTTGCAACCTGTCCAATACTGGCAATAAAAAAGTAAAAAAACCAACCAACCAACCAAACAAAAACCCTACTGCTACAGAGTCAAGAGTGTTTGCCTTGTTGTATCAAATAGGGGGCTAGACTTTGTCATTTTAGGAATGTAGAACTTATGTAAATGTGTCCATTCATAACTTCTACTACTATATGGGTAAAATATTAACCATAGCTTCTTAAAATGATGGCTCCCCAAAAGGTGGATACTGCTGACCTAAACCAATATGCTCCAACTTGTTCCTTGTTATTGTTCATCAACCTCTCCCCCTCAGTAAAAGCATAAAATTCTGGAGGCATGTGATGGTTAGAAGTAGATCTAGATTTCCTGTAATGCTTGTTTTGAATGCCACTGGGATTTAGGTACCAAAATTTAGGTACCATTTAATTGACCGCTGAAATAGAACTGTACAGAAAAACTTTGTCCTACATATCAGTGCTATACTTGCCTGAAATTCTGTCTCTTCTAACCTGCCACACCACTGCTCATTTGCCTGCTCTAACGGTTTGATCATGGCTGCTTAACCATATGATTGTATCACCTTCTTTCTTGACTCCACTATTCATTTTCTACTGACTACGAAATCTCGAAGGGAGCTTCCAGCAGGACATTTCACAAGATTAAAACCTCTTCCTTACCAGATTTTCCTATGATAACCATGCTAGCACAGCTAGAACTCTTGAAAAGTGCAGTTTTATGCAATGACCAGTTTTTAAATCCCCCCTCTGCCCCCAGCCCCTTTTGACTGCCTTTAGTCAAAAGCTACTTACACTCTGATACTTTTTTCTACTTTTGAAATCTGCTATATTTTTGAATGGCTGCCTTACACACAGCTGTGAATTCCAGGAAAAAGGCTTCCATTTAAGGCAGAGGGGGCTCACCTGGAATTCAAAATATAGGGACACTCACTCTGCCACAGACTGCTTGAATGACCTTGGGCAAGCCATTTATGTGCAGATATAAAGGTAAGTAGGCATTTTATTCCCACTGGAGCCAATCTGAGCTTTAGTATCTCTGTTCTCTATCAGTAAAGCATGGATAATAGAACATTCCTACATCAGAGGGGTGCTAGAAGGAAAAAAACATTAAAGACTGTGAGCTGTTCAGATCCACAGTAATGGGGCCATATAGCTGCCTTAGAAAGATCAATCTAAATATAAGTGTGGCTTTGAAGACAAGGGAGTAAAAAGAAACAGCATTCAAGTAGCCAACAGACATTTGTTGAATTTGTCCTCACAGTATCCAACAGTGATAGAGAAATATTATTATCCCATAGTTCATTGTCATTTTTCTTCACATCTATAGAGCCTAGACACAAAAGGACCTATCCAAAGCTCATCACTATCAATGGTAGTCTTTCCATGGACTTCAGTGAGTACTGGATTCAGACCCCAAGTGGGTCATACAGTTTATGGCAAAGCCTTAGTGAAATCTTAACCATAGTCCCAGTTCATTTACTTTAAGTGCTCCTTGCACAGATCACACTGCTATACTTAACCACATGAGCTCTATTGGCAATCTGACCTAACTGTGAGGCTGGCTCTGCTTTAAACAAGGGAGTGAACTGCATGACTTTCAGAGGTGTCTTTCAACTTAGATTATTCTGTAATTTGGTGATCTCAGATATGCATTTGCATATGTTTAGGTCTTGTCTAGGAAAAAAAAAAAAGCTACTATCCCAATGGAAAATGTCATCTATTTGTTTTGGGGTTGACTGCATGATTCACAAGTGTCTGAGTAACAGTTCCTTTCTACCCCATAATGTGTATGGTGTTGAAAGAAAGAAGGAAAGAGTGAATGAAAGGATCTAAAAGTTACTTTAGTTCAGTGTTGGAGTTCTTTATTTCTAGTCTGAGCTAGTTATATCAGCTTAGAAGTGCCTAAGATGTGAGCATATCTGCAGAAGCTTTTGGTTATTATTTTTTTGCCCACTTTGAAAACTTCTCATTGTGCTCCAACATATCTAAATCTTTTGCCATTATAATACCTGGAAAAACAATCATTAATGCAGAGAAATGAATCTAATTGTCTGCATATTTGCTTCTGAGCAAGTTAATATACTAGTTGTGTAGTGATACCAGAGTAAAATGGTAGAATTGAAAGGAATTTAGGAGTATTCTGAACAAAAAGGTTGTGAAGATTTCCTTAGCATCTATTCATGTCTAATTTATTTGTGTCTTCAAAGTAATGAATTAGCAGAACTTCCCACACCGGCAATGTAAAAGAACTGTGTAGCCTAGCACAGGATCATGATACCTTTTATTGCTAAAAGCTTGAGCTGAAACATGCTTAAGTTGTAGGAATCTTTCCACTGAATCATTCAGCTTTGATGTAAACTGTACATAGAAGAAAGTTTATCTGAAAAGTAATTGTATTAAAATCATTGTGTAGGTGCAGTGTAATTCTTACAATTCGTATAATATATTTTCTTATTAAAAGTTCACAAGAAGAAAATGGAATTCATACACTGAAGGGATCACAGAACAATTTATCCAGGGGTTATATTATACTGTGGGAGATGATAATGGGATAATGAAATCACAAGGGATAAGTTGGCATTAACTCTGAGATACAAAACTTACCCTAAAGAAGCATCTCCTTTTGGAGAGTTTTGATGGAAAGGACATAAGTTGTTGTCTTTTTTTTCTTTTTTTCTTTTTTTCTGGAAAGTCATTCAATTTTTAAGCTCACAAGCTCACAAATTTCTTGAGAAATTTAAAGTCACTATCTCAGAATATTGTATTGTACCATTTTTACAATACAGCAATGGCTGCAAGAGTTATAGTCTGGATTTGTCTTGTCACTGCAAAGCTCTTTTCTTTACTGCAGGCTTTTCCCACCCTAAATGCCTACTTCTTAGAAGGACCTTACCCTGGAAAAAGATCTGCTGAGTGTGCTACAGGTCTAAAATTATTTTTCCCCATAGTAGCCTAGTAAAGTATTTGGGAAAACAAAAACAGCTACTTAGGAGAGACATATGGGACCAAGACAGCACTAGTTAAAACAAAAAAAACCTTGGCTATCATAAGCACTTAAAGCAATCCGAGGTCTGAGCCAATAATGCAATCATGTCTCTATTAAAAAGAGACAAAATCCATTCAGACTTTTTCCCCAGCAGTATCATTTACCTTAAGGTCCTAATGCCGTGTTATCTAGAAATTTTATTTTTAGTCTGAACTTTTGCTGCTTGAATTGGTTTTAGCTGTCTGCTCATGAGAAAATCATGTATTCTTTAGCACATTGTCTCTCTATTTTCTTGCATATTTTCTTATTTTTATGGATTATGTTTCGAGCCCATGCAAAATTACATTGGGCTGACTGTGTTGTGACAGATTAGGATTCAAATGTCAAAAATTTTGACGTAATAAATTTCACATTGCAATTCAAAGCAGTGCTTCATTTTCAATGACAAGCTGTCTTTTAGGAAACGTACCAAATGCATGTCTGAAATTATCTCTGCTAAGCCTAATGAAAGAAAAATTCTGAAGTCTTTCACTTGGCGTGAAATGTTCAATTGCCAGCGAGCAAAGCCTGGAGTGTTCTGCTCATTCCTGTGAAAACCTGAGAGAGAAAGTACTTTTACTTTGCTCTTGCTGTCCTTTGCTATTTCAGAAATGTTTTGGAGGTACATTGAGTGCCTGAGTCCTGTCTCCTGTTCAAACTCATCCTTTCCCTAAGGAAGAGCCAAAGTGGTTGAATTCAATTTTTCTAACTAGGAAAAATTTCTGTATTGTTCACTCCATGACCTTTGTGGCAGACTCACACCAAGAAATGAGATTATTCCATAGAAGCCTTTTTGCAGGTTCCAGTCTAAACAAAGATACGCTTTCTGCCCTTTCTAAATAATTATTATCAGCAATGTTTACTGAGGTTGTTGAAGGACATGGGATCATATTTTTCTAGGTAACTACATGGTGCCTGCTTGTTTACTGTACTTTTATGGGACAGGAGCAATGCAGCAATGCGGAGACAACAGGAATCTTTTACTTCTGGTTCAAGGAACCAAATCTAGTGACAAGGTCCAAGAAGTAATCTTGCCAATGCTGTCCAGCACCTTGGTAAAATGAGGTGAAGGATATAATATAACTCCCACAGAAAGCATATTTCTATTTCTCAGACTGAAAAAAGGGACTGCCAGCATTTCAGCATACAGAGTAAATTATCCTTTGCACCTCTACCTAAGTGCAAAGTATCTAAGTGGTACATTTAGATTAATGAACTAGCGTGGAGATATTTAAAACATTTTATATCTATGCTCACTGATGTTAAGAAGTTCCTGTTAAGGAAATCTGTGAAGGGCCTTTCTGGATGTTAGTGAGCACACAAGTAAACTTTTGGCTCCGATTTAACTTTCTGAGTGACATGAAATTAATTTTTAGAAGGAAAGAACAGAAAGATACTGGGTAATGCTTATGGTCCCATTTTCCACAGTGTTATTTTCAGAAAGAAGGTCTTTTGAGCTGCTCTCTCTGCACACAGAGAATACTTTTCTCTTTGATTCCAGTTAGCTGTCATATTAGTTATCCTTCACTGTGTCTTAATTTGCTGATACATTGCTGAGCAACCTGCTGCTTGGTCATAGAGAATTGCAGTAGAATTCTATTTATGGTGAAAATTAATTCCCCATTACTGAGATGTTAAGATTTTAAACTGCTTTATTTATTTAGCATTTTAAAACAAGTGTGTCATAAAAGGCAGAGGTGCACAAAAAAGAGCATTAGAACACAATGTCTGTTTTGGAGAACAGAAGTGAATCAGCAGACAAATTATGTTGATATAATCAGTAAAGCTTTAAAAATACAACTACATGTTAGACCTAATCCTCATTGTCAAGCAAAGCTCTTGCAAATACATTAAACTAGAAAACAGGAGAGTAAAACTGATGCAAAACTTATTGAGCTGTGACACTGCAGACAACTTCCAGGGAGCAGCTAGAGGACCCCACAAGAAGTCAGGCCAACTTATGCACAACTCAACAGAGAAAACTTAAAAAAAATCCTTAAAAACACAGGTAAACTTAAGTTGCAGGGAATGAACAGTTCAATTACTCAAAAGCCAAAAAAGATTGCCTTCTCACACCGTCCCTCCCCCGTACAGAGGTAATTCAAAGTAACTCAGTCTCTATTCAGTCTCTTGCACCGCAAACAGAAACACAATGCTAAAATGTCAGAAGATCAAATCGAACCATCAGCAGCAGTTCAGTATAATTTTCCAAGCCAGTCAAATGCATGAAAAGATTCACAGCTCTATCAGGTCACAGGAAGGCCACTGACATTTCACATGACCTTAGTTCAACACAGACCTTGGAGTTTCGTGCAGTTATTTCTCTTACTGAGCACTGTGTCATGTAGTGAAAATNACAGAATGACCTACAGCCTTTAATAAGCCTTTCCCCCAGGTAATCATGTAATAATCACAGATTTACATTATCCAAAGAAGGATTCATAGGGCATCACAAGTCTTTCACATCCAAGTTGCACAGGAGTCTTGTTGAGTTCAGTGAAAGCCCGACTTTCTGAAAGACATAAGGCATGCACCTAAAGCCTTATAATAAAGCAACCTGTATCTGTGCACATGGAATTTTTACCAGAGGTCTCTGAGGTTGTTTTCAGTTTGTTCTTTGATTTCTGTTTTTTTTTTCTTTTTATTTCTTTATTTCTTTTTTTTTTTTTTATCTCTTCTTTATTCAGCTAGNTTTTTTAAATTTCAAAGCCTTTTAACAAAAAATCTTCTAGTTCTTATTCATGAAAGCTTACTTTGACAAAAGGCTATAGGAATTGGCCCTTAATTTGACTTTTAAAGAAAGCCTTCAACAGTACTCTATCTTAGACTTTTCATGCTATTGTACCATGAAGAAAGAATTTGTTATTTCTTAGGTTTTACCTTTTGCACATTGGGGCAGAACAGAGCAATTTAGATTGCTTGATGCCTAAAAGATACCAACAAATCCACCTTTTGTGTTAGAGCTAAGAAAACAGGAAAGGCTGAGAGTACAAATGTTTACAAAGGTTTTTGTAAATTCAACAAA
>VXAL01002978.1:253137-264570 GCA_013399475.1 Chauna torquata
TATATGTATATATATATAAAACTCCCCATACACACCAGGTATAATCAAGGATGAGGCTGTGCCTTTCAGGCTGCTCCTCTGCTTGTGCAGCAGAGAGGAGCTGCCTAGCACCAGCTGTTCCCTGCAACCACTGCTGGTGCCCAGGATGGAGAAGCTCCTCAAGCCCATATGGTTGAGCAGAAATCTCCCCTCACTAGTTCATCCTGCCCTCCTAAGAGCCTGCAAGCTGATGTGAAGATGGAAAGATACCTGCCTCCCACTGGGATGCCATTTAAAATGTAATGGGAAAGGTGAGGCTGCATCTCTGTCTGTCTCCCCCCTTCCACCAGCACTGTCATTAGCTCAGTAGTTATTGCAGTAAGAAGGTCATTGCAGAAGGAATGGATTTTGTTTATTTATTTATTTTCCAGAGCCAACTGCCATGCAGGACCCTTACAATGTGATCCAGACAGAGGAGCATCATCAAAGTGAAGAAGTTCACTAACCAGAAAGGAGAGGGACTCCATCTAATCACGAGGGCAAGAGTCAGTTCTGGGATCTGAAATCCAGCATATTGCTTCGAGGCAGTACTGTGAGAAACAAAGAGAGTCAGTCACTCCTCATGCTAAATATTGTTTTATATATACATATATATACACACATACACATATAAATTACACATATATCTGTGTATATAAATATACAGATGTGTATATGCATATGTGTATATGTGTTTATATGCACATATATTTACACACGTATACGTATTTTTATATGTGTGTATGCATGTTTATATATATAAACGCATACACAAACATATATATTTTTATATATATATATATATGCCCCCCTCTGGCATAGGTTTCCATTTCTCATGCAGTGAAAAGACCCCTGATCCCTATTTCTGTGGGGTAAGGTTTTTTCCTTCGCAGCAGGAGGACCTGGGTTTTCTAAGGCAAAAAAAGCAATGCAATGCTTTTTGCCTCTCAGCCAATGCAGTATTTAAAATCCTTAATCCATCTGGCTGACTGGCACTAAATACCTATAAGTCCAGCGCATTTGGGACCAAGGCCCACGTGCTGAGCTGCTGATTCCAGGTACAAGGATGTGAAGGGAAAGTCTGACTTTGGTGGGCTGCTTTGGATGTAGGTGGCACCTGGGCTTAGTATGCTAGCTGCTTAAAGTAATTGAAAACCATTCTTATAATGGCAATAATGAAGCTAATTAGTGAATGTATTATGATCTACCGAAATCAGCAGGAGAGAAAAAGGCATGAATTGGACAATATATAAATATTATGTTTAAAGTATAAAAAAAGGCTCCTTTAGATTTGCTTAAGCCATGTTTTTTCATGTGCCTGTGGTCACCCTAGCACAGCTGCTGCTCATTGGTGAGGCTACATGTTGATGCAATGAAATCAAAGAATAAAAGACAATAATTAATAACAACATTTGTCTGTTTTAAGCGATCACTACTTAGAGGAAAAGGCTGGTCATCTTTGAGGGAAAGTTTGAACATCTCAAGGAAAGGAAGAGTCAAACTGCAAATTCATTACAAAACTTTCTGCAACAGATTTTTTCAGTGCTTTGTGCAGATTTTTCATTAAGGGGGCAACTCCATGAGAAAGAGTGCGGAAACACTCTTCAAAGAAGAGCAGCAGCAGCTCTCAGAAACATGTCAAATAGGATCTGCAAAACAGGTTCCTGCTGCCATTGGAGCTGGTGTGTCCAGCAGTAAGACAGCTCTTTGTAGACACGAGGGCTGTGCTTGAAGGAGCCTTACCAGAGGATTGCCAGGCGCTCCTGAGCTCAGGCGTGCAGCGATGTTTGAGCGGCCATGGGTTGTCCCAGCTATGTGGGCTCTCCTCATCCACCCAGTAATGGCAGGCTTGGGTTTGGGGGAGCACCTATGGAAACCATGAATTGCCATGCATTTCCCAGCATGGGAGATGGGAAATATGCACAGCAGCACTGTGTGTATATACCAAGGAAGTGGTTTTGAGACCTGGAGCCATATTCAAAGAAGTGGATTTTCTGTGTGAGGATTATGTTTCAGGCCCAGTCTGTCAATGTATGAATGTAACCTAACCAACAAAGGGTTTTGCTACCCTGGTAGGTAATTAATTAGATTTAAATTTGCATTGGATTTGACAGGGATCTCATAAAATGCTGAAATCTATTTAAAAGACTGGTGATTGACTGAATATTTTTGAGGCTTTATGCATTTAGATCCAAACCTCCGTGATGTCTCGTCTATTAACATTCGCCACCTTGTGCCAAAATCCTGTCAGTGTTTGCTCATCTCAGACTAGAACTTCTGTTGCTGAATGTCCATTTGGTCCTTTCATAGAGTCTACTACAGGAAAATGTCTCTAGAGAAATACTATGAAGAGCTAACCTGTGGGCTGCCAAAATGCAAAGATATAACAGGCGTGCCCTTGCTTCCAAACATAAATGAAAACGGTGTTGCAGATGCTATGGTACAGGATCCAGAAACAGGATCAAAAGAAATGCTCGGCCTCAAGGATTTGGATCAGAACAACTTCCAGAAATATTCAGAAGAGTTTAAATTTAAAGTTCCAATATCACACTAATTTAAACAGTTTGGGCAGGATAGGTGGGTGGGAATCGCACAAATGTATCATTTGTTTCCAAGGGCTTTTGGGTGCTCAGCACCACCAAAGAGCCTGATGCTGAATATGCAAAAACATCAGTGTTGTTATCAGTGTTACTTTGCAGTTTTAACAACATAATGCATAATCAGAAGACAATCGTCTTTCCCAGCTGGAAGCTCATGCTACGCATGTATTTTGAAAGTGTGGATCTCATACTCGTGCTCTCACTGCTACACAAGAAGTATCAATATGCCTGATTGAGGGGCCGAACACAAACTTACAGCATTTGTAGGCCCATAACTATAGAGATATGGGCTGTAGGACTAGAAAGGTCTTATGTCTACTGAGAAGGTAATGGAGAGGGTACCTATGCTTGTCAAACATAGATAGAAAGGCCAGCAACAGAATCTAATGATTAAATGGAGCCTTTCTAAGGGTAGACACTGACCTTCTATACTTGGCAAGTTTAAGACACGACCATGAGGCTGAAATCTATCCTGACCATTTGGCAAGAACGGGATTCAGCTTCAGACTGAGGCATCTAATTTAGGGGTTCAATTCGCATCCTTAACATGAGGTTCTAGTGCCGCTTGCAATACCTGACACAAACACACAGTTGGCAGACATGATAGAGGACATTTGAGAGCCCAGTCCCCTTCTGGAATAGTAGCTGGAGATGAGGTGGTGTGTCCAAAAATGTCTACAGTGCCACCAGATGCCAGTATTTAGGCAGCTGGATTTCACCCTTAGCTCAATTGGCAGCATATAAATGTAAGTAAGTGCCATAATTTGCATGGTGAATTCCAATACAATATCAAGCTTTGCATGCAAGGCAAGGAGCAAAAGCCAAATAAGGAAAAAAACTGAATTTTCTGAAACAGTAAAGTCTCAAGCATGAAGTCTGGAAGAAGTTTCTTGTTATATTCTCAAGAATACAATACACTCTTATCTGGAAAAGGCTGAGAGGGGAGGAAAACAGGGTTGCTGTTAAGCATCTGCAACTTATGGGCAAAAAAAACAAATTTCAAGGGAGAACTGCCAGAAGGCAGATTTCTCAGAGGAACAGTGATAAGGCTTAAAGAGGCATTGAACTAAAAATAATCAGCATAGTTAAAAAATATGGAACAGCTGGTTTTTTACAGCTAATGTTCACCTTATACAGGCTGTAGCTATTGACATTCAGGTGAAACAGTGAAGCTGACTGCCTTTCAAAAGACTTACACCTGGACTTTCAGGACATACTGACATTTCAGCTCCAAACTGTCCCCTGCCTTCCTTCCAACTCCGCATCGCTACTCATGTGCTTCAGGAGCCTTTAAGCCGTTCATCAGCACCTCAGTCAAAGTCCCTAGGAAATCAGCAGGAATTTTTCCAGCGGTTTCAACAAGTCAAAACCCTCTTCTCGGTCAGAGGGCAGCTCTCCTTTCCCCAGCTGTATCGTTCCAGTGGCTTTCCTGTTATTAGCCAGAATCATCAAACAGTCCGGCTCATCTCTTCCAGTATCTTCATGTTTTTACAGCTTACTCCCATTCAAAGTACTTAAAAACTGCTCTTCTGGATACACTATGTTTGAGTTTTTTTAATATTTATATTTGCATTATTTATATNATAGGTGTCAACTTTCTCCATCCAATGAAAAAGTCTTTCCACTGGTTTGCACTACAGACCAAGCTGTTCAGAACAAACAAATTGCACCATAATAAATTCCTTTATAGTTCAGTGGAATTATGATAGCAAAGAATTACCTACTTACTCTTCACCTCATTAGCATCTTTATAGTACAGTTAACTAATGCAAGATGTGGGCCAAATTCACTAGTAACTATTAAGAACTAGATCACCTTGAGAGCTCTGCATTTATGTCATTATAAACCTGATGAAATTTAACGCAACTCAGAAACAAATCAAGCCCAAAATTTCCACTTATTAAAACTGAGTTGTGCTTTGCAGCCTTCTGTCAAAGTTCTGGCTGAAATAAAACAATGTAAAATAATAAATGATTTTCTACCTCCTGCATTTACTTATCCCTGGGGACCTAGGAGAAATCTGGTTTGTTTGTTGTTGTTGTTGTTATTTTTTCTCTTCCCCCTAAAAGTCCCCAAAGCATTAATTAACTGCTTATATTTTTCTCCACCAAATAATAGATAGTGACACACTTTGGTTACCCAACTAGGGCACTTATCCCAGAACTAGCATTCGTTGTTATTAATACACAGCTTCTTTGGGATTACAGTTACTGTATTACCTTCCAAACCGTTACCACTGTGTCGCAGCAGGAATTTCCCCCAGACAATTTCTTAGCTTACCCACAGATTTGTATTTTTTGGAGGATTATCACTTTTTCAGCTTTGATGTAGTTTTCTGGTTTTGCTGAATGGTAGCCAGGTGTCCTCTCAAGGCTGAGAATTGCCTTATAACACCCATGTATTCCCACCCTCATCCTCCAGAGATACATCCAGTTCTCTCTGCTGATTTCTGCAGTTGATCTTTTTTTTTCTTTATCTATTCAATCTGCGCTCAAGGGTCAACTAGACCTAAATAAGATCTCATTCCTTGTCTCACACCTGCTCCTCTCTCTCCGTCTACCTGTTCACCTCTCTGCAAGAAGACAGCACTAAATCTTATAAGGTATTTTAGGGCTTGTTATAGGAGGTTAAATTAGATTATTTGATCTCTCTTCAGGATATAAATTATATGAATTTAGGAAGAGGAGAATCTGTAGCATGACTCCTCAAATCTGTTCCCCTAGCTCACTTAACAGTGTGACATGGGCAAAATACATACTTGCTCCAACACAAGCTCAGGCAGGTAGGAATATTGTCCCAGTTTCAAGGAGCAGAAGACTGGCTCCTTCACCACTAAGGATCTGTGTGTGAGCTTGATTCACGGAAAGATTCTCACTGGTATTAGTGTGTTTGAACCAATACTTTAAGGCATTATAAAATGGAAATCCAGATTTGGGTCACCAAGATTGGCTACAAGATTTCATGAATTAGTGTTTCTCAAATGGCCTTACAGGAAAAGGTTTATAGGAAACCAATGCAAATTTGGGCAATAATAAGAATTCTGGAGAGAGTTTTTAATGGAAAAATGTTGATTTATTTGCGTATAAACAATCTGTGGGAATGTGAAGCAATGCGAAGATTTTGTCAACGTTTTCATGAGTAAATTATTCAAAATCTTCTACACAGTATGAAGTATGTCATATTTATAAGGCTAGAAAGGGGTGCTCAGATGTATTGTATTTTGTGGCAAAAGAGTAAAGGTGAAATTGTTTACAACTATGTGAAAGAAAAAAAGGTTTGACCTTCTCACAAACACTGTGCATTTGCTTCAGGATAAATTATCAAAAATATTATTCAGGTGCTCATTTGGGATGAAAAAGTGTTTTGCAATGCTGGGCTTTCTAAGGGGCACAAATGCATAATTTTGCCAATTACTCTGGCAAAGTGCTAGCAGAATTTCTCTCTTACATTAAGGCATGCTGCTTGCCTCCATCTACAGCCCTGAGGTCCCCTGTGGTGGAGTTCCTAGGAAAACAGTAAGTCATATCTATGAAAAAATGAATAAATTCGATACTCAGAAACACATACACCTGATATTTGTCTTTTTTTTTTTTCCCCTGTCACAATAAATCTCTCTCCAGCCCAGCGTTTGTTGTGTAAAGGAGTAACAGGCTATGGAACATTTAACTTACCAGACTTCTGTAGTGCAGAAGCAGCATGAAAAAAAATCTGTGTAAGGTAGTTTAAAAGCCTTTCAGCATTACAGTACCAATAGCAGACCTTTGAGGAAAGTGCGGGTACTAGGTCAGCAGGAGCAGCAGTTTTTTCTACCCTGCCCTTCAAATAAGTGACCTGGCGTGGCAAACTGGAACATTGCCTCTCCCTGGAGCAGGCTCCCCCCAGCAGCCATCGAAGCATCGCCCCATGTGTTTCACTGTGGGATAGCTGTGATCTCTTCAAATGGCAGCAGGGGAAGTGGAGCTGCTTCAGCATTGATTTCCACCAACATCAATAGTCCTAATTTAATGCTCTTTTGCTGTCACCACTCTAAAGACTCTCTTCTGCGTGTGTTGCCTTCTCTGTGCAGTGTTTTGCTGCAGAGGCGGATAGGGATGACTTGACCAGAAGGGGAGGAAGCAGCCCTGCAATGAGGGGAAGCTTCAGGTGAGGTCCCATTTTCCAGGTGAACCTTCCCTAAGATTTCAGAGCCACGAAGACAAACATTGCCAGTCATTCAAGAGACTTTAGAGGATCTCTGTATCGAAAGGGAAATATAAAAAGTCAAATTTTCCCAGGGTGAATTGAAAAAAGATTTCTTTCTCTGTTTTAAGATATTACAGATCATCACATTGCTATAGTTGTACTTTAGATAGCGATGTCCAAACGGTTATCCTTGGCCCACCGGCAATAGAAACAGAATATCTTTCCTTCAAATGAAGAATGATGTTGGTTCTGGTGCGTGACAAGAAGGCACGATGTGGGGGAGCCAGGACCCGTGCACGGTGTTGCAGTGGCTCCAAGGTTTGTTACTCCCTGGCCCAGACTACCCGCATTGTGTCAGGTAAGGCATGTTCAACCCAGCTTGCTTTTCACTTGCCAGGTGTGTGCCCACCCATTTTGAAAAGCACAGCCCCCCTCCTTCGTTCTGAGCAGCTGGCCTTTTAGTATTCAGAAGAAAACAGAATATCTGCAATCAAAAGCAATGTTCCCTAATAGGACCACCATGTTTTCACTTACCCTAGCTGCAAGCAACTCTGAACTTGAAAGTGCAGCTGGCAGGCTATTCCTGTGAAGGGGCTCCTGTTAGAAGTTGTAGGAAAAGATCTACCCACAAAATACCATCACGGTGCACAAGAACGGGATTTATTATGCTGCAAAATGCAGGAACAGCACCGCATATTCTCAAACGCCATCTACTGGTATTTAACATCCTTTAAACATCCTTTATCTTGTAAGTCCTGAATATCTAAAAGGCCTGGGCATGGGTAACATGGCAAGAGTTCTCTAGTTATGTGCAAACCTCTTTGAAGGATGAGACAGGAACAGGAGGGAAGTGATGCATTGATTTAGCACTGTTGTGACAGTGTATATAGGGAAAGGCATTTGACCTGCATTGCTTTTAACCTAGTCACCTATCAGACATACGAAGGTTCAGACTGTGTGTCTGTCACTGTCATTCCCAAGCCCCCTGCAGCTTCTGCAGTCACCAGATAATGCCTATGGCATTCATCAATTAGGGTAAATAATCATTTATGAGCTTCAAGAGACTACACAGCCATGTACAAAGCAGGAAGAGAGATTCTTCCCTGCAGCCTCCTCTTTTCACTGAGGCAAGGCTGCTGCTAGAACTGTCTCCAGGAAAAGCTTCAGTTGGATTTTCATTAGAAGAGAGCAGAGAATTCAATCAGAACATCCAAATCCACATAAAACTAGACTTCATTCATTTTTCTGCTTCTGGAACTGTTTGCTTCAATTTCTTTGCCCATGGAAGGAAATGTCTTGAAATGCTACACATGAAATCAAGACCTCCTTGATAATGTAACTAAAGCCCTAGAGCCTGCAAGACTGTTTCCTACAAAAGCTCTCTAAATATTGGATTTCTCTGAACACAGTGGAGCAAAATACCTTTGTTGGGTGACTATGACATTGTCTACCATTTACATCAGCAAAACTAACTAGAATAATATATATTATTGTTTTACTCAAAACCATTTCCTTTTCTAATTATTTCCTTTCCTGATTATCTTCCCTCTCCTCCTTTTTAAAATCAGTTTAGAAAAGCACCTTTTTTTTTTTTTCTATCAAAACTTTGTTGAATTTCAAGCACATTTGCTGAAATTTTTTGCTAAGACAAGGTTAACTGCTTACTAGAAAAGATATAGTGTAAAAGACAAGTTCAAGGTACCTTTGGCTATTATCAATTCTGAAAAAGTTCCTTGAAAGTATCATCCCAGCTCTCTCACCTAGGGACTTTCATACCCTGAAGTAGCTCAGGACATCTACTAAAGTGTTCAGACCCTCAGTCTCTCAGAAGTCTTTATGATAATACATTCCTAAATTTCAGAGACTAACAGCTTCCTGGCAGAAATAATTTACATGATATTACTGAGTTATGCAGAGCATGTTAGTGGTGTTGACTGCCATTACCAATTCATAATGGCCCTTAGTAGGTGGGCAACATTCAATGTTTCATACCCTCACAGTTCCTACACTGATAAAGAGATTGGTTTCCTCAGAGTACCGTAAATATTACACACTTCCATCTCCCCTCAGTAATAATAGACTTGGAAAATAGTTTAAGACAGAAAGGCACAACCCCCTGCCAGTAGTCGAAATATCTGCAGGCACTGTCTGTGCTATATGGTTTGAAGTGTACCTTTGCATATTCTCACACAGCAAACTAAACACTTATCAAAAGGATGGCGTGATTTTCAAATCATGTTAAAGAAACTGGGACTTGAAATAAACTTCGGTAGTGACTGTCATTAGATTATTTGGTACAAACACACGAACTTTTTTTTTTTTTGGTTTAGAAACCTTTCCCTGCCCAAGAAATAAAGCATGCACTGGCTGTCCTGTCTTGATATAGCTTTTTGGGACAGCAGATTGGTTTTGTATTATGCAGAGAGTGACAATTGCAGAGTTCCTAATCTTATGTTGCAATACAGTATAATAAATTACTATCTTGAAGGTTGCTTTCATAATATGGTTTTACTACTCAAATCGCCTGCTTTCTGTTCCCTAGACCCCAAACAAAACTAATTGTCACAGCAGCCCTCAGTATCCTGGTTCTCTCTCTCTATATTAATTATAACGAAAATGAACTTTTAATATTGAAAATCTACATCTTTGTTCAGTTGCATTTCCCTTCATAGTGGAGGTTAGTGAGATGTGTATAAAAGAGTTGGATGGAGGTTAATTTGCTTCTCCTGTTTACTGGCTAATCCCCAAATCCAGGACATTAGAGGAAGTAAAGAGCAATTTCAAATGCAATCATTTTGCTCAGAACTCTGTGGATACGCTTTCAGTATTATTATTGCTATTGTTAATGCTTTCCCTCCATGGATATGTAGAGCATAGAAGTTATTATGACCAATGTAGAATGGCAACAACACATCTGTGCACCAAAGGTCAGATAAGATTAAAAAAGCTAGTGCTGTTGTAAAGTTTTTTTAATAAGTGATTCTGGATCCAAAGAAAGCCAGAATGAAACTGTTGAGCCTTTGAGACTTCATTTCTCAGCTTACCTAAAAATACCAGGGATAAGCCAGGACCCTTGCAAGTCATCAGGGATTTGTGTTTTTTCTCAGCTGATTAGTAGGGCAAACTTCACCTAGAATAATCGATACACTATATTCCTAGCAGAAATTGTGGTCAAATATGCTTAAAGAATGGTCAACTGCTGAGGTAAATGTCTCTGGGTTCCTCTGAGAGCTGAGACAGTCTGTCTCTAATACCAGTAATGCAGCAGTTTTATGCAAAGCAAGCCTGTCCCCTTTGCCTAACACCAGCCAAACTCCTTCTCATGGCTGTTCCTAAAAACACTTTCTCCTCACAGAGGATGCCACTATCAAACAACTTCAGCAAAGGCCTAACATAACATTGAACACTTGTTTGTGTTGGCTGCAGTCATTTCTAATTATGTTCTGCACTTAATACATTTTTGCTACTATTAGGCCTTGTTTGGCTTTATTTTACATATTCCTAGTTGCCATTTTCACCTATACTTCTACCTAGATTTGTTTGTCCTGTACCCAGCTCCTTCATATTACCATTTATCACCCAAATTTTGGAGAATTGGAGTGACATCTGCTACCTACCTCCTGCCAATGCAAGCATCTTATGCTGCCTTATGAAAATGCTGGCTATGTCGCTGCAGAACACAAATAGTCTTGGGTACCTCAGGGCCAGTGTCTGTATGGCTGAGCCCAATTTATGTAACAGTTTCTAACTCATAGGCAGTCAGATCTAGCTGAGGCTGTTTGAAATAATAAAGAAAGCTTTTTGTTGTTGTTGTTGTTTTGTTTGCTTGTGGTTTCTTTTTTTTGGTTGGTTTTCTTTTGTTTTTGTTTCGTTTTACATTGCTTTAAATAATGTGGCCTGGAAATATTGCAGTTGACACCTGGGACATTCAGAGAGCTCTTTTGGACATGCTGTGTCATACCACGGTCCACTATAGACCACAGGCTCAATAGTTAGCTGAAACAATGCATGCTTTTTTGCCTCTCTATATATGCTGCAAGCACAGAGATAGCCCAGGTGTGGTCATGTCTCTTGCACAGCACATCTATAACATCCTTAAAGCAGCAACAGCCCAGTGTATTGCAGCAATTCCTACCTGCATACAACACTGAGCCCTAAAAGCCTTGGCTTACTGGGCTTCTTGGTATCAGTCCCATGACTTTCCCAGCAGTGCAAATGGTTATGATTAGCTATACTGCTGGCTAGGGTGTGCTTGGCCTCAGTGCAAAGGCTTTCTCTCCAAGTTTCACAGCTCTCAGCCATTGCACCATGCAGGTAACATTGTTCACCTATCTTTTATCACAGGAAAATCTACCATAGGTTTACATGATAAGCTGGCCGTTCCCTAAAAGCAACTGTGGAGTAGCTGATGTCTGTAACTTCTTGCCCTCGCTCATGATATTTTGTGTCCCCATACACCTTGTCAGATCCAGCCTCTGCACTAGGTCCCCTTTACAATTCCCAGCAATGCTCTAGTATCAATGCTCCTAGCAGGACTAGTGTTCCTGCCCATTAACACCCGTAAGCCTTAATGAGCTTAACTTCTATTTGTCCTTATTCATTTAATCCATAGACTATCGCCACTTTTCACAAC
>VXAL01002978.1:267552-277713 GCA_013399475.1 Chauna torquata
AATATATATATATATATAAACAGGCTGTTAACACCATTTTGTATTTTAAGAGAATTTGAAAAAGGGATGTGTTCAATTCAACAGACCAGATCTCCAACAGTCTTGTTTAGCTGAATACTTCTTTAGATGGAACATTTTTTTAACATTAACTCCAGTAAACATTATGTTTAATATTAACTCCAGATCCTAGAGAAAATTCTTGCAGGTCAAAGTAACTCAGAGGTCAAAGTAACTCAGATCATATCGAATATATCCAAAACTAATTCTGTTGATTTGAAGCAGGAGACCACAACATCCCAATTCAACACGACCACAGAAAAAAATACATCCCCTAGAACCACCAAATAAGTCCAAGAAATAAGGCAATGTTTTTTTTTCCCCTTTATTTTTTGTTCACAAAATTTCAGCTTTCTGTAAAGTGGACGTTCTGTATGCTTCCAATAGAAAAAGAAAGAAAAAGAATAACAGAAATCCCCAAATCTGACATATGCTCAGAGTGAGCAGCAATCTGATTGAGGTCTTTTTGTGTACATAATAACTTAGTGTTTCAATTACAGTGCTCCTCAAATTAAAAGCAGTTGAGTATCTACTTCTGAGTTGCCAGAAAATAAACCTGTATGAAATGTGAGTGGAAAAATTGGCTGCACTGTGTTAATTCAAGCAAAGGGAACAGACTCCCCATTGTGTGTGTGTGGGGGGGGTGTCACAACCCCTTGTTGCTGGAATTTAAAGGTGGAGTGCTTAGAAAAATTGAGTTATTTCGTTCTGTGGTCAGATTAGCAGGTTTTCTGTTGATTGCTCCTACAGCGGATCTGAAGCCCAGAAGTCTGGGGGAGTAAAAGGGACTTGTCAGAGATAATCCATAGAAAATGTGTGCAGAAGTTCAAAGCATTTCAACTTCCAGGCCTTGTGACAGTCTCTGCCCTTCACTGACTTTGGTAGGGGACATTAATAAATAAATAAATAAAGTAAGTAAGTAATTAATATCACTGCTCAAGAAAACAAACTCCAACCAGGCTACTAAAGCTTCCACGAACAACCACTTGATAGAAAACAACACAGTCACAACTTCTGAACTAGAGGCTGAGAAGTTTTTCCAGGTGTTTTGTTCCCTGCTGTCTTTCCCAGTTGACTCACATTCCTTTCCTTAGCTTTGCTGAAGACACCTTTCCAATGCCATCAGCAGAATTGATGGGTTGCTCTGCTTTTTGCCTTACTCCTCTCCATCCCTGAGATTGTCCACGCACACCCCACAGTGAGCTTCAGCCCAGCAACCTTTGGATTCAATCCAACTGACGATTACAGAGCCACAGCACCACACAGTCTGCCTGCAACCCACCAAATGACTGAACCCATGCTACATGTGAAGAAAGAAATCATGCCTAAATGCCGTCTCCAGCTGGCAAGCCCCTTCTGGGAAGATATTTACTGGAAGGGGAAGAGGTGAACAAGGAGTTTTTTGGTTCATAAAGATCCTCATTCTCTTTATTCAAGGAAAAATATCTGTGATGCCCAGTCCAAAGCTCTGAAGTGAGGTGTGGTGAATCAGTCCATGTCTCCACCTCGATCATAAGCCTTTCAGGGTGGTATTATTTTTGTCTAGGATACTAGACTGAGTACTAAATGACAACCCTCTTTAGGAAACCTAGCAATTTGGTTATCTTGGCTCTCATGTAGGAATGATAAATCCGTTATTTTCCAGAGAAGTTGTCATTCAGCTTTCACTACGTAGATATGTGACAGATACGTCTCCACATTTTTTTCCCTGCTGAGGGAACTTCAGGGCATTAAGTTAGATGAAAATGATGTAAAGATAAAATTTATTACAGGTACATTCACAACGCTTAAAGACAATTATGCTGGATAATACACATAACTTTGTTTTGAGAAAAAAAAAGTATTTCAAAATTTTGTTAGAAGGCTATAGAACAGACTTAATTCCCTTTTAGAAAAATCTCCATACATTTTAAATATTTTTTTTAATCTGAACTAATACAATCTTCATCTTACCAAAATGCAATTTTGATTGAGATTTTATATTTCAAAACTCACCATTAATTTAGTTGTTAGTATTTATAAGACATATCTCTTTCTTTCAAAAGCATGCTTTTCAACCAGAAAACTGTTTCATTTTTATTGAATAGTGCATGTTTCATTAAGTTCCAGCAAAGAGCAGTGCCCGTCTGTTCCTTCCTTCCTTCTAAGAAATAATCTCGAAGGTCATTGTTTAACTTCATTTAAGACTTGTTCAGAAAATGTATTCCTGGACAGTTGCTTTAATAATCACTGATTTTTTAGTGTTCTGGCTAAACTTTTACTTATTTGTTAAGTGCATTTTTTGTCAAAGCCGAACAGAGCTTTTGTGCTGACAGAATTCTTTATGTGAAATAAAAGCAGAGATGTTGGAAGTGTATTGCCCTAAGCTGGAGCCTAAACTCGCTAGGAAACCTGTGGTAAACTCAAAAGTTCTTCATTTGGGCAAGTCTCTCCATCAGAAATGTGGCCCACATGGATCCAGTTGGGATCTGTGGTCAAGATCCCAGGTTCCCCACTGGTGAGGTCAAAGCCTGTGATTTTAATTGCTTTGAAGGTACAGCCTCAGCTGATAAGCATTTCTTGACAGAGAATGGTGACTTCTATGTTGGTGATGCCAAAACCAGTGAGTTTTGAAGAGAATGTGATAGCAGCCAGGGGATTTAGGCGCTAAAGTCCCAGCAGGTGGGGAGCCAGCAATGCGACAGAACGGCATATAACATGCGCAAAGAACAAGGGGCTGAGGCTGAGCAAAAGCTGGGAACTAGTGCTCTAGGCATTTGTCCTTGCAAATGTTTTGAGGAAGCAGGTTGAGTCAGAGGAAGCTACCACACACTGACCAGCTGAGACTCCTCACATAACAGAGCTGAGGTCACCTTTTTACAAACTTCAGCACCTAAAGACCTCATCCGGTAAGATATCCAGATTTAATTCCAGCTTGAGTAAATAGGTTTGAAGTTCCCATCCTTCCCCAGCTTTGAAGATGCCACCTATTAAATAGGTTGTTCCCATCACTCTTGTCTCACTGAGCAGCAAGAATGGGATATGAAAGAAGCAGGATAAAAAATTAGGACGTGATACTGGATAATCTAGTTGCTAGCTAATTTACTTTACCTGTGTGAGGCTGGAAAGTTCAGGGTAATGGCACCCCAGACTAATTTTGATTGTTGAAAATAACATTAAAGATGTAGTTAAGAAGGGATGTACATACTTCCATTGCTTCCCTGAGTCATATGGGTACCCAAATGTTTGGAGTTGCTTTGATGTCCACCAGTAGAAGACAGCAGCTGAACATATTAAAGAGCATAATTTCCATTTAACTACAAAGATAACTACTGACCTATCAGAATTTGCGGAGGATGTTTACATCATTCAATTGCCTGACTTTCCTGAGGAGAATGTTTTCCCATTCTGAGCTACAGTTCATATGAACTCTATTGCCTACCAACTAATTTATGGATATGAAGCTTTCAAGTGTTTAATTGGAAATATCTTCTCTTCTGCTGTTGCTATATTACATTGATACAGAAACTTCATACCAAATGCTTTCCACGAAAACAATTTCTAAATCAAATTATTTTTAATGTTGTGAGTTTTTTGCACATGAATAAGTACCTCAATTGAGATGTATAAAACTAATTAGACCCCTATTTATCTCTGCTTAGCAACTTGGTTCCACTAATTTCTTTGGTCACTGTGTTTCACTTTGGAGCTCACTCTGTTCATACATTCTGATGATTGCATTACTCAACATTTATTTTAGAATGCATTTATTTATTGGTGTCTTTTCCAAACAACTTCCTTTTTACCTGATCTTGAAAGCCCTGTGATATTCTTGCATGAAACACAGAGACTGTCATAAAGAAGATGTATTAGTTACTTTGAGGTGCTTGCATAATTCAAGAATTTTGAGCAATAAACATCCAGTAATTGTCAAAAAGAAAAAAAAGTCTTATTTTTTTCCCATTGTCATAGTAAAGCTTTCTTTCTGTAAAAGATTTAATTACCAACACAAACGTACCTGGTTGTTTGGCGTTTCTTTGTTCTTTTTCCTCCAGTCTCAGAAGAATCATGGTGACCACTTTCAAATTTTATTTCACCTCCCTAATGTGCTGTCTCTTAAACTTCTGTGTTCTTTTATGTTATCTGGATACATCCTGCAATGACTCTTGCTCTCTGCTGGACAGAAGAGCATATTTTCCATTAGGTAGCCTTTTTTTTTTAATAACACATATATCCAAAGAAGGAAGTTTTCCTTTCAATGCTGAGCCAGTTTGATTAAATGGATTGCTGATGTTCACAGTTTAAAAGCTTAGAAGGAAATAGTATCACAGGGCTGGCTGGATGCTGAAAAGTAATCTAGTCTTAAGGATAAAATACAACCATATCATGAGTAGTAGATGTTTGTCCAGCCTGTTCATACCCATCTTCAGCAATGTAAGCGAGTCTGTTCCTTCTCCTGCCTTCTTTGTTGACCAGTGTTATTCATTATCACTTGAACCACGAACAATCAGCAAAATGTGTATTAGTAGTTTTTACGAATTATAATTCATCTGAGGAGAATTTAACACATCTATGCATCATAGATTCACACACCATTTATTTAGAACAAAGATGCCCTGCTGGACATCTAATTTGTCACCTTAATCTTGCAGGTCTGTTGTTCTTAACTTCTTGCTTCAGCCTGAATATCACATTCTGCTGGTGAGCAGGTTTCAAAGATATCTAATCTTGTTGATCTCATGGTACAGTGGGCATGATGATGAGGCATGAAGAAGATAAAAACATCAGAAGGAACATTAATCTCATCTTAATTTTCCAGTCAGTATTTTCCAGATGTTCTAAAGAACATTAATATTTGATACCACATTGTGAATTGTCATTATTGAAGTACAGAAAACACGTTATCCATTGTTTGTTAAAAAAAAAAAAAAGGAACTTTTATCCACCCTGAGGAAGCCATAAGTGCAGTAAATACAGAGTCAGTGACCCTGAGCTTGCAGGAAGGGTTCACACGGCATAGGTCTTACCTCCTCTAATTCCAAAAACTTGCAGTATTGCCAGGTCTCAACAATTTATTTTGATTCTCGCAGTATTTGTAACGTATCTGTTCACAGAAATGCTTATCTCTTCTTTCTGAAAGAAAATAAGTACCTGCACATTGAAGCTGTTTGTTTTGTTTAACATTATTACTATGAACAGAGAAGACCAGAAAAAAAAAAAGTTTTTTGTTTGTTTGTTTTTGTTTTAAGTCTTGGAGTCTCATAGGTTCCCTAGATTTTGAATTTCTTGAATTCCACTGCCCGAATCAGTTCTTCTAAGTGTTTGTCTGGCAGGACATCATTGGTTTTATCTCTGCTTTGGGTGCATCTGAATACTGGTGCTTTGATTAACCAAACTGGGGGACCTCACCACCTTGGGCAGCTCCCTCTGTGCCCATGTTCCCAGGTTTACTTCAAAAGGCAGTGACCCACTCACATGACTGGAAAGCATGACTCAGGTACACACACAGCACTACAAATGATTCCCTATGTGACTCTTAACTGCATCTCAACCCCTCTTGTTGTGATAAATCAGGTCTCTAAAGTGATTTGGTTTTGTTTCTGTTTTTTTTTTTGTTTGTTTGTTTCTCCTGTGAGTTGGAGCTTTTTTAATAAAAAAGCTTACCAAACTCTTAATTTCTTCTGCCATTTCTTCTCTCTTTTAACATACTGTACTATCTCATAATGTTAATACATCTTGGTTATATAGATCTTAGGAATAATTGCTATCAAAATTTACAGAAATTACTTGCTTTCTGTACATATATGTTCCTTTGTTATTTTTTTTAGAGGATATTCTGCCCGTTTTGCATCTCCAATCTATTTGAGCTACTAATCACAAATGAAATAGAGCCATTTTTGGAAACCTGGGCACGCAATGCCTCATAGACTGGATTCTAGAACTCCCTCCTTGGAACTACCACCTATGGAAAAAAAATCCTCTTGCACTACTACACAGACAAACAGAAACATGTCAGATCATCTCAAAGCAAGCATCCTGGAATTGCCACAGGGTTAAGCTTGTGCTTTCCCCTGGCAAATTCTCCTTAGCCATTCATAAAAAGGGAAAATACTATTTTAGGAAAGTAATGGAAAGGAAGAGAATAGTAAAGCTTAGACAGTTTAACTGACTGTTTATTTCTGTCTGATGGGCACTTCTAGCAAAATGTTAATTATTTATACTGCAGCACTGTTAAGCAAGAGCTAGTTGAACTCTGCTGCCCTTGATGGACAAACTTTCAGGAGGATTAACCATGAATCTACTCTTGTTCCCATGGAGTTTGTGCCTATTTTGTCTCGTCTTACATTTAAATAGTAAGATATTTGGTGTCAGAAGAGCACCATTTCTGTTTGTATAGCGGGCAGCTCAGCAGGGTCCAGTTCCATCTTTAGAACTCCTGTTTCTGTGGCAGTAAGGTTTTCTGTTTGTTAGTTCACTTCTGGCCTAACACATCCTAAGGTTGGTAAGCACTGTGCTACTTAGCACATTAATAATAATAATAACAATAATCATAAAAACAATAGCAAGCATATGTTGTTTGAGATTGCAAGGTCTTTGTGCAAGGTCCAGTCCCTCAGTAAATACACATAGCAAAAAGGACTCTGTATTATGCCAAGAGGACTTCCTAGTGTAGCAAAAAAAAAAAAAAANGTGAAAAAAAAAAAAAAAAAAAAAAAAACCCAAAAAACCAAAAAAACAGTTGTAGGGACATCTGGATCTAAAAGAGCTGTAGATTAAAAACAAACCCCTTTCTATGGACTTCCTAATGTCACTTTTTAAAGGCAGAGGAACCACCTGTGTGCAGTTAGTACTACTAAATTAATTGGAAATGAACCAAAGTAGTACAGCTGCATATGAAGCCAGAATCATATATTACTACAGTATTTTTGTTGTGGTTCTGTAATAAGGGAAAGTTTATCTTGGAGCCATGCAGAGAACAGCAAATTTACTGTAACTGCCACAGACAAGTGGGCATGAAAAATGATCAGTTCCTAAAAGCTTTTAAAGCAGCAATGTTTGTCCTTCTCGGCTTTATGAAGGTCATAAGTCTCTCTGGTATGATCTAAGAAACGCTATAACAAGGTTCACTTAAATGCAGCTGTGTACTGAATCTGTGCTCAGAGAGACAAAATTCCTTTACAGAAATAGACACTCAACTTTTATCTCCAGGAGACAATATTCTGCAGTGGGCTTCTTCAGAGATGCTGCCAATTCCAGACCACAGTCCAGTGACAGAATGATATACAGAACTTCTGCCAGGAAAGCACTGTCCAAAACTAACATCATCTTCACCTACCGTTTGCTTGGCTTAGATATCTCTTTGCTGTGGCTTGACTTGCTATACATAGCATGTACATAGATACACACAAAAACACATACAAATATGCACCCATATTTTTATAGATTGGTATACATACATATCACATATACAGATATGCATGCATACACACACAGACATATACATATATATATATATATGATGGATTTTAGATGTTATCTAGTTCACCCTGCAGTCTGGCCCAAGTAAGGGAGTGGGTAAGGCTGTGCAACCCCCACTCCGAAGAAACGACCAAGTTAAAGTTCACTTTTCCTTCAGGGAAGCCAGCTGCATCAGGTCTTTCTCTGCCGTAGGTAAGTCCTGTGTCAGTGGCGACTTAGCTGTGCTGGACACAACATGAGGAGAAGGAAGAGCTGAGGCTCCATGCAGACCCTGCTTCTACCCAGTTGCGCGGCTTGGGGAATTGACAGCTCTCTAGGTGCCCACATGTTCCTGCTCACTGTATGTTCAGAGACGTACAACTAGTCTCATGCAAAGCCTAATAAAAGAACTTTCCAACTGAAAGGAGGGATTTTCCCTGCTGAGAGGAGGGACTTGCACTGCTGGGTTCCTTTCCGTATCCTTTGTAATTGACATGTACCTGGTGAGTGGCAGTAGAGCAGACACTTTGTATAGTGACTGATGTTTAGTGCCATTAGATACGGTCTCTGGAGTTGCTCCTTGCAATGCTATCTTATTCCAAAGGAATGGCTGACAGGAAATAATTCACAAGTGTTGGAACTGATACCAGCAAAACTAATATCAGCTTGAACATCAGAATGGTCCTGGGTTACAGAACTGTTGTTGTTTTGCCTCAAGGTACTTTTGGAAACAGTTCCAGAAATAATCCCCTTCAGGAAGGGACCTAAGCTTGCTCTCTACTCTGTGTGTTCCCAATAAATGTGGCCTCCTTTCTACTGGATATTTCTCTGAACTCTTCCTCAAAATGCTCAATGATAGAAAATTCACAACCTTTCTAAATATTCTGTTGAAGGGCATTGTCAGTGTCAGCGCTCCTTATCTTATTATTTTTACTTTATACTATTCTTACTTTTTTACTATCATTCTTACTTTATCTTTTAAAACATGTTGCAAATAGGGCAATAATCACAGTAATTTGCACGATTCCTCCATCACTTCACTGAAGGGTAGGGAAAAGGGGACAGAAATGTTTGACTAAACACTATCTGTTTTTATACTTCATTCTTTTGAGGCTGTTTTGAAAATACTGTCCCAAATGACTGAGGGAAGGTGAATTACAGTCATCCTAGGTAAAGAATATGATCCAAAGAACATGGATATCAAGATATACCTTTCCATCAACTTTTATGGGTGTCAGATGAGATAGAGAAGCTTTGAAGTGAGTATTTATAGTGCTGTTAGTACCCTGGAACAAAAAAACTATTTACTCAATCATGAATAATTATATGAGCTCAACCTTTTGAAATATGAAAAATATCTCTTTTTATCACCCACCACATTTATGCTAATACTTAAGTCAAGTTATGGAGTTGGGAAGTACGTTATATAGTCTTAAACTAAAGTTTGACCTTTCAAAGGAGCTGTGTAAGAAGCCTCAGAGAAAGGTAATGCTAGCAATTTATTGTGGTCGCCTGCATCTGAATAGCTTGAGATACAAAAATCCAGGTTAACTCATCAATGCCAAAGGAGCAACTGCTGTTTCATGTTTTGCCTTTACTTTAAAGATACAGTGATTCCTTATCATCACACACTAGCTGCAAGAAGGGATGGATTCAAAATGATACTTCATTGTTAGTGTGTGATATGAAGCAAATCATCATCATGCTGTCTCTAAGAAGACAGATTATTTCAATTTTAGACTTAGGGAAACTAGGACAGTGAGCATATTGTGTCAGTTGAAGAAACTAGACCAGATTTCTGGCTTCTTTATATCCCACAACCATACTTTGATATCTGAATAAAGCTCAGGACTTCTAGGTGTAATACACTTTATAAACACAATTTATACATAAACATAAGGAAGATCAGCTCTAAGATCTTCCTAAAGTCCCACGTCTGACAGTTCTCCATTTTGTTTAACCAGTAGTTTCGCCCATAATAGCAAAACTTTCTCACCAGCCCAAATGTAGAGACTCTGCTCTCCTTCCAGTTCCATGTCTGAGTGATAGCTCGCCCCTGCACTTTCCTGAGCTTATTTTTCTGTAATGTTCTTCATATTTATCGAGGAATGGAGACATCAAGCAGTGGAAGCCTGCTGTAAACAATCCCCAAATTCCTGTTCCTGAATTCCAGGTTTCACCTCCCTCCCTCTTCTTCCTCTGTTTCTTGTCAGTAACAACAGATGCTAGGATGTGGTGAACCAAGGGTACAGCCTAGCACATAGTCCAGTGAGAGAGAAGCTGTTTGATGGGCTGATATAGAACAGCTAAACTCTCCTGTACCTTCACCCTTCAATCCCTGCTCACCCTTCAATGAGGTGAGCAAGTGCAATGGTTGCTGTGGGGTTAAAAGGCATAATTTAAGAAGAAAAGGTGTGTCCTGTAGACTGCTGGAAAACCACCTCAAATCAAACACAAAAGGTTCATAGACATTATAACCTAGCTTCGCCTCCTCCTCCTTTTTTAATTTTCTTTTTCTTTTTTCTTTTCTTTTCTTTTCTTTTCTTTTCTTTTCTTTTCTTTTCTTTTCTTTTCTTTTCTTTTCTTTTCTTTTCTTTTCTTTTCTTTTCTTTTCTTTTCTTTTCTTTTCTTTTCTTTTCTTTTCTTTCTTTTCTTTTCTTTTCTTTT
>VXAL01002978.1:277845-326752 GCA_013399475.1 Chauna torquata
CACTCTATATCAGAGGTATAAGACTCAGCTGGAACCTGAAACCAAATCCATAACACAATAACTGTCACAGTTGGCTCGAGGGAGGTGTGAGAAACAAAAACAAAACCACACTTTCTGACAAGTATGGATTCACAAATCAACAGAGACAGGAAAGAAAGCAGCACCAGGCTCACTTTGGAAGACTATGCTGCAGTTTGACAATAGGGCAGCTGGCTCATCATTTAACCATTCCTCCAGCTATAGTAAACTTTGAAGGACCGCAGAATCACTGGGTATGTGAAATGCCACTGCAGCTACATTTTACAAAAACAAAAACATCACCACCATGAACAACAACAAATCCAATATAAAGGAATTCCTGGCAGCTCTTCCTAAGGAAGCACAGGGCAGGTTTTTGTTAAGCGTCTTCCTCAGCACTTAGGGGATCAGCTCAAAAACTTGCTTTGGAGAGTTCAACAACATGAAGTGCAGCTGAGCTCTGAAAAAAAGGCTGAAAAAATATACATAGTTCAACTGGTGGCCCTAAATACCACTTCTGAGCACATTCAAAATTCCTTTTGCCACTGAATGCAGCAAGACCTTTCCCTGACTTTTCCATGGAGCCAGGATCTCAGCCTATGCACGTGAAAGAAAGGTGGCAAGGGAGCCTTTTTTGCCTCAGAAGACCATGGCGAATCAAATTTACAGCTGTGAATAAACTTCCTGTTTGTTGTGTGACTGTCCTCCCCTATAGGGTATGCAGGGCAAATCAAGCTGTTGGCAGATTTGCTTTTATAGAAAGAGGAGAAATATGTGTTTCTCTGGCTTCTTTAATATGTTCTTAATACTAGTGGTAATGCAGTTCCACTATATAAACATGGACCTGTCCCTCAGTATAGTAAAACCACGATGCTTGAATGTACTTTCAGAATAAGGGAAAAATAAAATATTTTTAATAAAATTTTCAATTACTTTGTTGGAAAGTTTTTAGGAAAATATGAAGGCTTATTTTAAGACTGCAGGGACTGTTTTGGGTCAATGTCATGGTTTCTGAGTACTTATTCAAAGACAGATTATCTCAAGTCCCATTGAATTTCAGAAGCATTTGGTTGCCTCACACATATCAACTCTTCAAAAGTACAAACCAAAGAGAACGGAAGAGGCAATTTATCTAAACTCAGATCAGTCCAGCCATACTAACATTCTGACTTTATCGTTGGGAAAATACCTGAAGTTGGATCATTGAGGCATAAATGAAGCAAGCATCAAATGTCAGTGCCAGGAAACATTTCAGCATGAGACAAAATTCTGTTCTGAACTATGAAACATATTTAGAAGAGAACTGTAAAAATAGCTTATCTTTATTTTTTTATCTTGACATGCTCAGGTGTTAATTTAAAGATATAAGTATCCTGGGCACTTCTTTCTTTTCCCTAAACACAAGAGCGATAAACAATGATCAATACAAAGTACTCCCAATACCTCCTAGATATGAACAAATCTACAATTACAACAACAGTAGTAATAAAGAAGCACAAAATTCTGCAGCTCTCTCTTGAGGCTATAGGAGTCTGGGAGTAAATGGCAATCTACTCTTGTAAAAGGAGTCTTATGAAAACAATGATAACTCGATATGTGCTTAATTTATACTAGTCACAAGCCAATGGGTTGTCACTTTTGCACATTTATATACAAATACATAGACACATTGAGTATTGCTCAAAATGCTAAGAAGAAAAAAAGGAAAAGGAAAAGGAAAAGAAAAAGGAAAAGGAAAAGGAAAAGGAAAAGGAAAAGGAAAAGGAAAAGGAAAAGGAAAAGGAAAAGAAAAAGGAAAAGGAAAAGGAAAAGGAAAAGGAAAAGAAAAAGAAAAAGGAAAAGGAAAAGTAAAAGAAAAAGAAAAAGGAAAAGGAAAAGGAAAAGGAAAAGGAAAAGAAAAAGAAAAAGAAAAAGAAAAAGAAAAAGAAAAAGAAAAAGAAAAAGAAAAAGAAAAAGAAAAAGAAAAAGAAAAAGAAAAAGAAAAAGAAAAAGAAAAAGAAAAAAAGAAAAAGAAAAAGAAAAAGGAAAAGAAAAAGAAAAAGAAAAAAAGAAAACAAGAACCAGTGCCACAGTCAAGATTTTGGAGCTGTCCACAATCAGCTCTGATGCAGTTGCTTGCAGGCAAAAGAGCCCATTGTGAGACCTAGCCAAGAATTATCGTGGTATGGGAATAAAGAGAAACATTGACACAAGAAATATGTGCATTGGGTTGCTTTAGAGCTCACATAGAAGTTTACAGCAGCAGAAGGCCAAATGCTTACAATTCAAGGCACTGATGCTGTGCCTGATGAGATGAAAATTTCATGTCGGTAAGTGCTCAAGTGAGGCAACTTGGTTTTATTTCTACTTTCTAGAGCATGCAGCAAGAGATGGCTGGTGCCCACAGTGCAAGCCGCCACCAAAAATCAACACATTAGGAAAATTTACTTTGGCACTTGATTATTTCCTTGGATTAGAATGGGAATTCCTGTTAGATTTCCTATTCTAGGTAACCATTGTGGAGATGATGAGTAAGTCAGGTTGTAATTGCAGTGCGTATTGGAATTATACCACTTTACACCTGCTAAGAATCCCTGTGGTTTTTTGTTTGTTTGTTTGTGTGTTTTCTATAGAAACAACTTCCTTTTTTTTTTTTTTTGTTTGTTTGTTTGTGTGTTTTCTATAGAAACAACTTCCTTTTTTTTTTTTTTTGTTTGTTTGTTTGTGTGTTTTCTATAGAAACAACTTCCTTTTTTTTTCTCCCCCCCTTTTCCTTGGGCCATTTCATACACACTTAAAAATGCAGCTTTACTGGTTGAGAAGGGAAGATGCCCGACTTCCAGCAGAGATCCCTGAAACTAAGCACTAGTGCTTTGTGTTTGGTAGGAAGATATTAGCCTTAAACATTTCAAAAGAGTTTTGCTTCCCAGAACACCTACAAGCTGTTAAAATTTGCCTCTGGAAAGGGTTTGGAGTATATTAAAGCTAACTGCTTTGAGGTTTCATATATTTATCTAAGAAGTGAACATGGGAAGATGGTTAACCCTCACATCTGTTTCAGTTGATCAGAAAATCTCTTTCAATCTCTTAGACATACTCTAAATGCTTTTAGCATTAACAAATGATTTGAGTAGACACTTCACTGAAAGCCTGTCACCTGCTTTTTGCCACACTTTTTGCCTCAATAATAAATACAAATTAGCACCCAATCACATGCAAAGCTATATTAATGATTTTGACATTTCATCTTATCTACATGAATCCACCATTTGAGTGTGAAAAAAAAATATTTCTTTCTCCACTCTGTTCTGGCTCAAAAACATTATAAAATATATTGCTGGAATCTGGCTAATTTGAAAAGGTAGAGTAGGATAAACTCCAGAATGGCCTGCAGACCAGACACGTTGCATCTTACATGCTGGGCTACTGGGAGTGTTCACAGCCGAACCCCTCTGGCTACCTAGTATTTCGCAGGTCTTTTAGCATCACACAGTCATTTGTTCATTTTTCCTCACAATATTCGCTGTGAAGCAAGTCATGTTCTTCAGTTAAAAAAGGAAATTACTAAGCGATTCAGACAGATTATTTTTGAAAAGGGATCCATATTCACTTAAAACAAATTATGTCTTTTAAACTCTGTTGAACTCTTTGGAGAGAGTTCTAGACCTTTGTCCCTCTGAAGATCAGAAACCATCATCCAATTTCTGTTATAAATTTATCTATAGGTAGCTTATGCCCATTCTTTAAAATATTAACATTGCTTGGCTTTCCATTGCCTTTGTGCCTTCTGGGTTGTCATTACTTTCTTTTTTTTTTTCTTTTTTCTTTTTTGCCAGGCTAAATAACTTAAGAATGATTGGTTTCTGTGAGGAAATGCCCATTGCCTCTTGCTGATGTCCCTAGTGTCAGGGAACCGAATGCCTTTTTCTATGCTGCTTTTGGTAGATATGTTTGAGTTTGCAGAGCCAATCCATGGAGCCAGCTGTACCCACACTACTGGGCAGGATGGACCCAGCAAGCAGACTGGTGTTCTCACTGCTAGGATGCTCCCACACTGCACTGGAGCCACCATGTGTGCGGTGTGGCTAATGGGGGGGCGAGGGGGGGAACAACACACACACACACCACTGAGTGTGAAGCACAGCATATGAGCTAACATGCCTATACAGACCTTACCTACAAGAGGAATTGAATAACCAGCTTGAACTACTAGTGGAAACCTGTGGCAAAACAAACCAGCATCCTTCCTACAACATTGGGCTCTAAATGTGCAGGTTAATTTCTATGTTTTATAACCCTCAAACTAGGCTAGACATGCTAATGGTTCTTGATGGAACTTCAAGATCTTTTTGTTTTGCATGAACTACTGGTTGTCTCTGCATGTTAAAACCAAACAAAACCTTGAGTTTTGTCCTGCAGTAACATTACAGAAACCAAGAAATCAAAACCAGGTGAGATATAGCACAGTCAAAAAGTCCCTGCTTCATGTGTACCCAGAGATTAGGCTGTTCTTCATTACACAGTAGAGTGAAAATTAGTGCAGCCCTGTTCAGACCTCAACTCTACAGAAGGTAAGTGCATGACCTCGGGTAAATAATCCACATCAAAAACTTCACAAGGATTGAAGTACCTAAATCCCAAGGAAGGCAGTAGGCCTTGGACATATAAGTCTCTGCGAGGATCTGGGAGTAATTAAATCATGTCTAAATTCTCTTAGGTGTTAAGAGTAAGGTTAATTGATTTTCTCTTACCATTTTCCATTGCTTTCTTATCTTCTCATATCCTAACATCTGTAGGACCAGGACTTTCTCCTCCTTTATGCACATGGAGTCTTACATGAGGGAAAAACTTGATCTTAGTTTTCTAAGGCCAGTGGATATTGCTTGAACAAAATCATTACCATTAATGTTTTACTGAGGAATGATGAACACAGTTGCTATGCCTTACATGCAATGGACTCTGACAGTACACTGTGATTCACAACAGCTTGCATCTTTCTTTGCCGTAATGGATAGTTAAGAAATAACTATTCTTCACTGTTTCTCCTCAATCCTGGTTTCTTAACACACAGAAAGCTCCTGTGATTATCTGTCATTTATGTGTCTGTCCTCCTTGGTGGCATGTGACTCTACTGGCCATTTTCAACCAAATTTATCAGAATTTAATGTAAAACGTTCCTACAAGTTTCATGATTAGATAAATGAAGGAGATCCAAAAATAATTCCACCTTCTTTCTAGAATTATTTTAGCTTTACCACGAACATTGCCTCAATCACATGTCAGGATCTCAAACACAGACCAGATTCCTCATCCTAGTCAAGAAACCTCATTGTGTCAGGAACTCTACGAATACATAAATCGCAGCCCCAGGCACTTTGCAATGTAAATGAAACCAATCACACCTTCATGATATCTGAATGTCTCAATTTATTCTATTTTTAGTTAGAAACAGAACTTGCAGATCCTGCTGTATAAGACAAACCAAGTGAAACAAACATAAAAATTCTATGAAGAGGTCTGGAGAAAAACAACATTATTAAATTCAGGGGTTTTGAAACAAAAGAAAACCAAAATAAGCTGTGAGAAAACCATTTATCTAGGTCAGTCCAATCTTGCAAGAAAGGAAAGCTCCAAAAGGCATTAATTCCACTTCTGTGTTATTATCCCTGAAATACATCACTGCAATTTGGACATATAAAATGTCTTCAACAAGCTTGGAGAGTAACACTTTGACAAAGAAATATGTGTTATTAGTTTGAGCTGCTAGGTCACCTGCGGGACAGCAAATACAAACAGCCTGGCTAATTTAGCCAAAAAATAAGCAAGTGGTTCAGACTGTAGGCAGAGTAGGAGGGGAAAAAAAGAATCACTAATGTAATCAAGAAGGACAGAAAATGAATACCAGGTTGAGAAGAAACATGTTTGTGGAATAGGTGTGTCAAGAGAGATAGCTGCGCAGTTCATCTAAATGACAATATGAATGTTCTCTCCGCAGGCTCTGCTTCTTTCTCTGTCTTGTACATTTATTTTTTTCTGTTGTTCTTGCTTACAGCAAGTTGCTGGAAGGGAAACAGTGTGAACCAATGATTACTATCTCACTAGTCCTTTAAAGTCTCCCCCTCTCCAGGGGAAACCTAGAAAGAAAAAATAATCAGTTTAAGGAGTGTGGTAGCGTGGTAGAGAAAAATGTATCACAGGGATGAATGTTTGTGGTTTTTACTCAACCCCTGTTAATAGGTAGTTTCAAAAGCGAAAGGTGTTATCTATGGGGCTGCAGTAATCATGTACTTCACCTATTCCCAGTTGATTATTGTTTTTGCTATTTCTCCATGACCTGCCAACTGTCTAAAGAACCATGTATACCTTATTTCAGCTCCATCAGACTGTATTCTGATGCTTTTTTTTAATTAGAGCAGTGACCACAGAGAGTGGAACTGAGGGGAAAAAATGCAAGAAATCTTTCAGTGCTTCCATTGAAGAGAAAAGCATGCAGAAACGGGGAAATATTGGGATCCACCTGTAAGGTGGTAAACCCTCCCAGGGCTGGAATGAGTCTGGAAAATGTGCCAGACAAAAGAAATTGTGCCTCAAACCTTAAAATGTCTTGACAGTGCCCTAGTCTTAGCAGTTTCAGAAGTCAATCACGAGAGCTGTCCTTCAGTGGTTTCAGATCTATAGATCTACAATAATTTCAGTGAATTACTACACAAGCTGAGAGCATGGTTGAAGGGACTCCCACTTCCAGAATCATAGTCATAGGGGAACCTGGGCAAGAAGGGACCTCTGGAGGGCTCCAGTTCAACCCTCAACTCCGAGCAAGGTTGTCTTCAAAATTATGGTGGTTGTAACTAGCTCAGGCAGCATGTTTAGCTCAAGCAGGACAATTGCATGCCAGAGAGCTTGCCAGGGTTAGGAAACACCACAATGTATGTTTGACTTTGGACCTGTATTGCATGTGACAATGCCTGGATCCAGCATGGACTAGTGCTGATGGTTCCCATCTGTTGTTCAAAGAAAATCAAATGAGTTTTTGTAAGCTTCTGTTTCCTCTTGACAATGTTGATCAAATTAGGATGTTTTTAAAGTAAGCTTTTTTCTACCCTCCCATTGTCAAAGAGTGCAAAGCATAACAAGGGCAGGGATACAGCAGAGTGATGGATTTACTAGGAGAAGCTTACCCAGAAAGTTAATCACACGAGTCCCCTTGAGGGACCCTAGAAGAAGTTCAGCAATGATCCAAGACGCTGCTGCTGTGCAGAGAAGAGTAACAAAGCTGGTGAAGGGACTAGAAAACAAGACTTATGAGGAGCAACTGAAGGAATTGAGGTTGTTTAGTCTGGAGAAGAGCAGGCTGAAAGGAGACCTCATTGTTCTCTACAACTGCCAGAAAGGAGGTTGCAGTGAGGAGGATGTCAGTCTCTTCTCAGGTGGCAAGTGATAGGACGCGAGGAAACTATCTGAAGTTTCAACAGGGGAGGTTTAAGAAGAACTTCTTCACAGAGAGGGTGGTCAAGCATTGGAAAGGGCTGCCCATGGAAGTGGTGGAGTTCCCACTCCTGGAGGTATTTAACAGATATGTGGATGTGGCACTAAAGGACATGGTTTACTGATTGGACTTGGTAGGTCAGGCTGGTGGTTGGACTTGGTGATCTTGAAGGTCTTTTCAAACTTAGATTATTCTATGAAAACATGAGATTCCTTGAAAGGTTTCCAAATACTATTAAAAAACAAAACAAAACAAAACAAAACAAAACAAAACAAAACCCTGTATATATGCATCCTGGAGCCTGTAAGTAAACACATTTAATTGCAGGAAAATTTGTCTTTGCGATATAGGGTATTTTCTTTTAATAAAGAACTGAAGATTCAGCTTTTAAACCATAGACAAAATCTAGGATATTCAAAGTGTGCTGAATGCTGACTGAACGCTATTAACATTTAAATAGAAAGAGTAGATTAACTGCTTTTGAAAATCTCATCCCCAAAGCCAAACAGTGTTTAATCTGCCCCTCAAGTCCAACACAAGTTCGTGTTCCAATGGGTATATTGTACTATCGAATTTTAAACAACCCACAGTATAAAATTCAATATTCCTCTATAGTCTTATCAATGTTCTCCCTAGAAACATTTCCTCACCTTCAGCTCATTTCTAACTAGTCTAGCCTCACTTCTAACTATTTTTTGGTGTCTGGGAAGAAGAGGCATTTGAAAACCCTCAACAAGATTCCCTGCTAGGCATTAAGTACTATCATAGTACAATATATCAGAATCTCTGAGCTTAAAAGAGCTGACATTATGCAGATCACTGGGGAATGCACCATATCTGCTTGTACTGTTCTTGATCTGCCCTAGACATTTGCTTGTGACTGCAGTTAGAGACTAGGCTAGAAGGATTTATTCTTCTCTTTTTTAATCTGACCCACTTCATCTTTTCATACATTCAAGGAGTGTGGCCACACCAGGGTAGCTTCAATGCAGATGCCAGCAGGGCTGTACTGACCAGCGCACGTCACTGCACTGGCAAAGTCTGTGATGAAATCCCCTTCCTCTACCCCAGTGAGCTCAACCTAGAGCGACTCTGGAGAAGTTTCCTTATCACTGGCAAAGCAGGTTCAGATATTTCTTGCTGTAAGGCTTTCCAGCTGGTATGTAACCTCTCTGCTCCCTTTCAAATGACTTTTTAGAACATTGTTTTGCAGCCCCTGTTTCAGACCCAGGCACCTTGCAAACATGAACACCAGACCTGGAGTGAGGATCTGCAAATAGATTGGGAAGCACAGCTCTTACAGAGATTTCTGGAGAAGGTTATTTCTGGTTTTGGTGTGGGGTTGAGGTGTTGTACCCTCCCCCCCTTGTTTTCTTTTCCCCGGGTTTTTGACAGCAAAGAGTGTCTGTGCCTAATTGTGCCTAATTTGGTCTTCAAGCTGTTAGAGACCTGGCACAAGCATAGCAAGTTTTGTCAGTGCTGAGGGATTTTTCTTCTGAGAGACTAAATAAACTTTGTCTTTTCTTCTGCACTTTCCTGAACAATATTGAAGAATGTGGAGCAAAAGCAAACAAACCAAAACCAAAAGACCCAAAGGTTTGACCACCAGAGGAACAAGAGCAATCAGATTCCTCATTTTAACCTGCCCATGGGTATTAGCAAACCTTAGGGTGAGACAAAAACTGAGATACCTGAAACAAAGGACAGACCCCTTGGGTTATGTGTTTTGTTTTGTTTTTGTTTTTTGGATGAACTGTTCATTCTCTGATGCTCTCAAAATTCATCTGGAACAGAAAGTGTTAAAACATCACTCTTAATAAACCACTGCTTAGAGAAAATTAAATAAATATATAAAGCTGGGATCCTAGGGTTCTGCTCCTGCTGAGACACAAATGCCAAAATCCAAAGCGTTACAGTTAGTTATACTTCAATAGCACAAAAAAAAAAAAAAAAAAAAAANTGACAGGTATTGCTCAAAGAGATATGCTGCACCTTTGGATACCTGAGTAAACTGAAGGTATTTCACAAGCGATGTCAGCCATGCTGCACAGAACAGCAAGTGCCATAGGAAGTCCTGTCTTTGTCTGCACATTTCTGGACATCTCAGTCAGTGCTGTGCTCTGGTCAGAGCTTGCTAAGCACCAAACACTGCTAAAAGAGATGCTCTGGTAACCACTGTCTAAACACTACGTGAGTGGTATGAATGAATAAAGACAAAAAGTAAGGAGAGCACGCCAGCTGTTAGTTACAATGGTAGTCTGTAATGGCTTACTACCCGCCTGCTTGATAGAGCCTTGTAGGATGCCCGGGGAGGGGGGGAAATAAAAGCAATGTCCTGAGAATCAAGAGACCTGGGTTCAGATCCTGAAGCTTCCACAGAACATTTGCATGCCCATGGACAGAAGACCTTGCCACTGTTTGGCTCTCTACAGGGTCACAGTGTCCAAGCACAGGGCCCAGAGGAGACCCAGGTCAGAGCAGTGAGCTCAGGCATGGCCGGTCTGCACTCAATTCACCTCTCCGTGACTCAGTTTACCATCTTTGAAAAGGACGTGAAAGTTGTTCCATTTGCCCAAGCAGCTTGTAAATCACCTTGAGGAATCAGAAAATAGCATCAGCAGTAGTTTGGAGCCTGAACTTGCAGAGTCCATCTTTCCTGTTGTTCACCAGTGAGCTGAATCTCCTAGCAGGCCTTGGATTTTATGCGATGCCTCACTTGAACACATCTTGGGACATGTTTTTGTGATGGGTGCCTTGTTTTCTAAGCCTTCAAAGACTGAACGTAATGCTAAGAAAGGCAGAAGATAAAGTGGTGGACTCTTTGTTTGACATGCAGGGCCACTAATTGCTAAAGAGAGCAAGCTTTTGTATAGCCTTGACATTTTCACTGAATGCACACCTGCAGACGCCGTATTTTGCTTCCCTCGTTTCCAGGAATTGCCTACAGAAAGGAGGAAGACAAGGCCCTTTTTCATGGCTCTGACCTTCAGAGAGAAATGGAAATAGGGAGGTCAGGTCCCCAGGCACCTTCATGAAGGAGATAAATCAAATCCTCTGCTGCAGAGGGAACACACAGGGGGTCCTCGGTATGCGAGGATGGAGAGGTTGAGAGAAAATCCCTATGGTGTGCATACCTTTTATCAGGCAGCCTAACAAATGACACATTTAGGAAACAAAGTCTCTGTGATTTTATGTACAATAAACTTTATTTTCTCCCTCCCCTATTCATTTCTAAATGGAAGAGAAAGAAAAAGAACCAGGATATGTATCCATTGCAGTAAGGATCAAACTTGCAATTGATTTTATTTATTTTGTTCAGTAGAGCAATGCTGTACTGAATGAAACATTCAACTGCTGGTTTAAGCCGTGTGAAAATCAGCAACATTTTGAATACATCCAGGAGTGCCTTCCTGAGGGGAAGGGTGAGGAGATGTTAGTGCGATGGAGACTCACACTCCTAACCACTTATCTAGTCTGGTGTGTCACACAGCAGAGCAGAGGGTGCAGCATCCTACTGCCTCACCTCCAAACTGCTGCTTTCTAGCCAACAGGAATCACTCCACTGATTTGTCCAAAGGATAAATGAGACTGCCCTGGCCATGCGTATAGAAAAATGGTCAGTTGGACACTGTCTGAGAAAACTGAAATACAGAATTTCCTGCACTGGGACATGAGTGAATTTCAGCTCATTCAAACCAGCACTGAACACAAAACGCAGCTTTGTAGCATATCACATGGGAAAGCATCTAGCACATGTGAATCTGTTCCATTACTTTAAGTTCAATGATGCTGTAATGCATGCAGAATGCTTGGGAACCACAGTAATTGCTTGGGAAAATATCAATTATTAATACAAAAAATAATTATTAATAGAGATAACTATACAAATTAATATGCAAATGTCAGACAAAAGCAATGCACACTTCTAGAAGTGGAAGGTGGCCATGGGTACATAAGCAGAGTAAGCAACATGCTGCATTTGTCTGCAGTGAGCCAGTGGATAGTAAGAGCCAGGCAGCACCATCCTTACCCTCCCTGCTGTTACACGCCAGCCAGATGAAAATAACTCATGTGAGAATTAATTTTTAAAAATGGCTTTCTAAAGAAAGAACTGATTCCCTCACACACATACTTAATTGATTTTGCTTTCACTTTCTTTTCTTCTTCCTCTGCTTGAATAAAGTGCCACAGGCAGTAGAACAAATACTTTAAAACCAAAATTATCCTGGAAAGTAAGTTTAATCACACACCCCAAGGTTTTCAGAAAGGAGAGTGTAAACTATAGCATATTTTGGCACTGGCAAGGAAGAAATGTCTTGAGTTGGAGTGGCTAAAAACTTTTCTTGAGAATCTTCTTTTTTTGTCATTTTATTTTACACAAATTTCGAGTTTCACATAGTTTTTAGGTGGCCTCTCCTTCCTGTGTTATGACTCTGTTTGCGTGTCAGTCTAAATACACCACGAACCAGATCAGTGACAGAATATCGCTGCAGTCTCAGCCTCAGTCACAAGGTGATGCTGAGGAGCAGGGTGATTACGTGATCCCCAAGCACTGCTACTTTGCCCTGTTCTCCCCAGACTTCATTTGTACCCACAGACACTGAATGTGAAGGCTTCTTTGTCCTATGAAAGCAGAGCAAAACACAGACCTCTGCAGACACAGGACAAGAACACAACCCCCAACTTCTGAGCCCCGTTTCAATGCATTCTTTAATTCCACGCTTCTGAGACCTTGAGCATTCTTGTTCAAAACAGAGTCAAGGGAGAGGCAGCTCAGCTGAGCTGCCAGCTGTCAAAAAGCCCTTGAGGACTGAGTTGATGAAAAAAAAAAGTAAAAATAAAAGCAAACCAGCTGATAAAAGCGTAACTCAGAGACTTGATAGCAGCCAGGAAAGAGTGTTGCAGAGTGCTGATTGCAAAGTGATAGACAGAGGTTTCCATTTCACACATTGTCATTCTAATCTTGCAGTCCCAGTTCCACAATGTCAGGACAGATCCCTCATACAAAGAGCAATAAAAAAGGAGCAAAGAGGAGAAATAACTACACATCTCAGGGTAGGAAACATGGAAAGGGAAGGGGTCTTTTTTAAGTGTTCAGCAATTTACAGCACTGACATCTTCCATTCACAAACTGAACTCTGATGTTCCTGAAGGTGAAGACCAAAAGGCAAAATAAAACCAAAAAGTGTTTTGGCATAGTTGGATGAAATGTTGCATCTGCAGGTATAATTGACACAGACTAAATTCCAAGAGTATAAACGCCAGGAAACTCAGAGGCCTGTCAGACAATCAGAGGATCCTCTTATGATTCACCTTAATCCTCTGAGATAGTTGCTTGTATCTTGTGAAGAACCAGAGTCCTTCAGTGAAGAGGATGATGACATAACAAATACTTCTATTGCTCTGCTCTTAGGAGCCTTTATATGCTCCTATGCACAGAATGAGAAAATTTCAATTTCAGTCTATCTACAGAGGCATTATTGAGAAAATGCTATAGCTTAAATCCTCCAAAAAAGTCACTGGGAGCCTCACCTTGAATGGAAGCAAAAGCCTATCGAAGGAGCAGGTGCCATAGAGTGCTGTTGGTGACTGAAAAAATAAAATCAAGGACAAGGGAAGAAGGAATGTCTGGATCTCTGATTTTACATAGGAGAAATAGAGAAGACAATGTTAGGTAGGAAGAGATGCAATGCAAAACAAAGAACTGAGCTAGCAAAAGTAGGAAGAGAAGTTACGCCATAAGACCAAGAGCTATCTCCATGCTTCCAACTAATTATTCATAAAAATGTGAGAAATATAGACGGACATAAAAGATGTCATGGAGAGTCTACGGGGAAAGATGGCAAAGCAGATATCAAACCTGATGAGACATGGAAGAGACAGAACAGTGGGCAGAGTGAAGGGTAAATGAAGTCACTGTTCATTTGTGTTCTGATTTCTGCTTTTCATTTCCAGCAGCAAGATGCAGCATTCATGTGCACCTTATTCCCTAAAAGCATCCCAGACTCTTCTCTGTTATAGTCTTAAAAAATGCATCTTTAAAATGATGATAATTCACTAAATACTCATGCCAGACTTAATTTCATTTCAAGACATCAACTGAACTGGAATAGAAAACCTTCATTTTCTTAGCAAAACTTTGCACCTCATAAAGGTTTTATCTGTTGCTATGGCAAAGGCTTTACCCAAAGGAGTTACTTGTAGAATACCACAAGAAGGGGGAATTTTTCAGTTCCTTTCACATATACATTTTCATATCCCAGACATTTTAATTTAATCATATTTTCCCTTCATCTTTCAGAGAGTATCTTTTATTCCTGAATAAGCTGCATGTCTACATCACCAGTATGGAAGGATTCATTCTTATCCTCTTCCCCAACATATATCAAAATCTACTTTTAATTACAGAATATCAGCTATTTCTCTCTGATGACATTCAAGTGCTTATTCCAAATTGAAAGAGCAATAGAGCAACTGCCATGGTATTTTCATACACAGAATGATGACCTTTTTAATATGATTTCATGGAAACAATGGAAGTACATTCGTCACGTTATATAAGAAACTTACTGCTGTTTTTTTTTTCCCCTCTAGACATTCCACTTTCAATTCACAATGACATTTGATGGGAGACATAAAAATGTCAGTAGATCAGTTTTGTTTTTTTTCCAGCAAATTCATCTGACAAGAATTCCCCTCTCCCTGTTACTTTTTACAGTGCTATGTTGTTCACTCATTGGGGCCTACTTCACTTTGCTTATTAAATATGTAAGATCTTCATTATGCAACCAGGAGTTGAATCATGTAAGATTAACACAAAGCCCTTGTGAGAGGATTTTTTTAACATTATTAATATTAATAGTATGTGCAGCTCACATATTTTTGTACTTTCCAAACCCAAATGTCAATACAGTGGATAAATTGTACTTTCCTTCCTTGTCTTCTCTGTCTTCTTCAAAGAAAGGATGACATTCAGCTTAACTAAAAGCAAAACTTCACACAATTCCAGCTAAGTTCCATTTCTGCACAAGAGTCTTTCCCAAACAGTCACAGTTATGGACTGTCTTGCCTGGCCATTGACACAAGAGAAAAGGTAACCTGAGGAAATAGCTAACAGCATAAGGATTTTTATTCTTTGTGTTGATTTACACAACCTCATAAATCACACAGGTCTTACATAAGTAAAGGATTTCATTAATGACCTAATAAGTAGTACTATGACATCCAACTAGTAGGAACCTCATCTTGAGCCCTTGCACAGAACTTGAGGAAAATCCAGATGCTTGGAAGCAGGCAAAGCATGTTGAGGAGGAACAGCTTAGACCTAATTGGTAGGCAATATGATGGAAGAAAAAGCCATCTTTCATCCACTTCCTGTCAGACTGAAGCCTGAAACATGCTCCTGAAAGGCTGGCTTAGAGGCTTTTTTTTCAAAGAGCTTAGCACACCTCATTCCTTTCTTTCCAAGCATATGTGGAGGGGGAGGTATCACATACTTGCCCTGAATATACAGTGGCTTAGCAGATGAGGGTTCACTCGAAATAAGGCTTCAATTCTTTGCTATGTCTGACACAACTCAAATTCCTGGCTCTTGGAGAAGTTCTACAGTGAAACATTTTGACAGTTATTGTATTGTTATCTCTGCACATCCCCATCGCCTCTTCTGACTTTTCTCCAGTTGCCTCCTGCTCACATAGACCACAGCAGAGCTACGGTATCTGTTGTTGGAAGGCAAGGACAAAAAGCAGTGAGGCCTGGCTGTACTCCACCAGGCTTGGGCTGTGCACCTCCATAGGAAAGTGTCCTGAGGACCAGACTGTTGAATTACTTTATTGGCAATATGCAAACAACCCTCTTGCCCCTTTTGAAAGAGCCCCTCTATTCCCTTCTCCCAGGACAGCTATTTCCTTTACCACCATTTAAAATACAGAACCAATTGTTATAGCATCTTCTGAAAGCAGCTTTCCTTTCTCCCAGAAGGAGAGAGACCTGTTAATTGGCATGCACATTCCTTCTCTCTCTCACCTCCTGTTTCATGATCAACTAATATAAGTATTTTCCTTTCCAAGGAGACAGCTTCAGAAGGGGAAGATCAGACAATAGTCTGCTACCTGTATCAGACTCTAGGGAGAGAAGAGAGAACAGCTACTACTCTACTGGAACAGCATCCAGTAGAGGCAGGGACAGAAAGAATTTGAGTCTTCTGCTTACTTCAGGTTTTCTATAAAAGAGAGAAAATCATCATTAACACTCCTTCTTCAGCTACATCTTAAAAGAAAGCACCAGTACTATTGAAGTCTCTGGAGTGTTCAATCTATGTTCACAAACTATTCTGTGACACCGATAATAAAATCCGTAACATTCAAATTTGTATTTTAGGTCCAGAGTCCAGCAAAAGAGAATGAAAGTTTGCTATAATCATGTTGGATGTATGGCACCGAAGCTGTAAAAGAATTAAAATACTTTTCAGTATTATAGCACTAATCCTAAACCTGGCAGACAGGTCAGGATGAGACACAGTTCTCTTCTTTCATACTGATACCAAGTGACAGCTTTCGCATAGCTTCTACATTCAGAAATGGTCACAGTGATTGTCTATTCAGACATCTTGTTTATTCCAGGACAGACAATTCTTCCAAGTTTAATGTTTTTAATATTTTGTATATTTTCCCTTTCTTTCTTTCTTTCTTTCTTTCTTTCTTTCTTTCTTTCTTTCTTTTTCTTTCTTTCTTTCTTTCTTGATCTTCTCTGCTTCTGATACACAGCCAGGCCTGGAACCAAAAGGTTAAAACTAAAGAGTAGTTTAAAAAATATTCAAATCTAGAAAAAAATATGGCATGACTGGACACAAGACACACTGGTATTGTAAGAAAGGAGCTTATTCACATTATATTTGCTGAGGACACTCAAAATTTTAAGGCATTGATCTGAAGTAAAACAGATTCAAAAATTGATTTATTTTCACACTATGCTAAGGAACTTGAAAGATGTAACGCATTGGGACACCTCCTGATTTGAAGTGGCTGTGGCTTAAGCTTGGAGACAGTAAACAATGAAAGGTGCTCTCTTCTGTGATGACTATAAAACCTTATGTTTGCATATACAAGCAAATTAATCTGTGTTCTGGGAATGACTTAAAGAAAATGAAATCAATCACATTTATAAGCATCTTGTGACCTTTATCCATTTCCCTGGTAGACAAATAAAATGAAGACAATTGTACTTTAGTTTCCATAGTGTTGTCTGGGTGTTTGATCAGAATCTGACTGGGAAATGATACCGACAGCGAGATAACAAGAAAACCCATTTATCACTGTGACAGGTGCTCGGTTTTATATGAGTTTAAATTACCAGTGATGGAGTAGGGTTGTCTTTCTCCCATCTCAACCTCATAACCAATGTTTAGACTCAACTAAAGTTTCCATTTCACAGTAATCAAGTTACATGGAGTCAAATTGTTATTCCTGAATTCAAGGAGGTTAAGATTTGAGATTCATTAATGCAATGTTGTCAGCAACAGCAAGCAGGTCCGTGGCCTAGAACAGTGTGGTAATTGGTAAATCTGAAAGCTGGGTGGTTAATGGCTGTTTATTAGCTTCTAATACTTTCTGTGTTATTTAGTCTTACAAGATTTGACACTAGATATTTCTACTGAGTCACAACACCCTGGCAGTTCACCTTTCTTGTATGTTGGTGGACACGTGCCAGAGCTTAACTGTGCTATGGAGGAAAAGAACTACAGCTCACCACTGCTTACACCTTTACTGCCATGCAGTGTTGTCTTCCCCATTTGGACACTCAGGGACTTAAAAAGCACTACAGTTCTGAAACCTGGAGCATCATTTGCAGACAAGAATATATCAGGCAGTGTCAGTCCTCTCATTTCTATGTTTGTGCTGAGTAACCTCAATGTCTTTTGGCTTATAACAGAATTAGGTATTTATTCATTTTTTAGGGAAACTCTACACACTTGACTGGCAAAAGAAAAAAAAAAATCATAATTGCTCTGAAGCTTATAGTTTTCTCCATCAAATAAATTTATAGTTTATATAGAAACTTAGAGTTTTCTCCACTTCTTCTGATTTACTTTTGAAGCACGAAATTGTAGAAGGCATAAGTCTGTAGTAGAAATATCCCTTTTCACATCTCACTTTGATCGCTAATGTGAAAGTCTACAAGAGCAAGTCATATTCACAGCATGACACTCAGCTAAGGAGAGAGGCATACATAGGGATAGACAGGATTCAGCTGAGTCATCAGGTCCATCACAGGCTATCAAAGTCCTGTCAACAGTTGCCACCTTGAACAATTCCCTCCATTAATGTAGCTCTGTGTTTATCTGTGCTTACATAGGCAGGTTTCTCCTCGTTCAGTACAGGATGCCCTAAAATTGAGTGTTTTTCTTCCGATTTCCAGCCTGAATTCATTTATACATACTTTGTTCTTTGTCCACCTTGCCCTTTATCTCATATTCTTCCTGCAGGTTCTCTCTCCTGAGGAATTTACAGAGAGCAGTCATAGCCTTGAATTTATTAGGTGAATAAAAGCCAAAATCTTTCATTCTTCTATATGAGTAAGTTTCCAGTTCTTCAGCTGATTTCTGCACAAGTTTCTGTTTGAATTAATTCTTCTTTAGCACAGGTGAACAGAAAAAATATATATGAAAAAAAAATAACTATATAGGCTTTACATAGGATAGTTAATGCTTTGCTATTTCTGTTTCAAATACTTTGCCTGAGACATGTTAGTGCAATATTTGCTTCTTTCCATAGGTGTTATATAGTCATATCATGATTGACCAAAATATCCAGGCTATTTTCTTTCCCTCCTAGTGCTAAATATTGATAGTGCCCAATATCTTGTATTAGTTCTGGCATACATGACCTTCTGTTTCCATTACTCCAGGATCTCAAGGTCACTCAGTAAATTCTGTTTAGTACTTGCATCCTCCTTCTTTATTGGCATCCTTTCTACCTTTGAAATGTTAACACGTTTCAAAAGCATTATTTACCCTGTTAGTCATAATGACTAGTGCAATAGACAGTATTAAACAAAATGGGGATTTGAGGATCTCAGCTACTAAACTCACTTCAGCCTAATATTTTTCCTTTCTTGCATTCCAGTTTCTTATGCACCTTACAGTCCTTTTATTAATTCTGTTTTTTTTTCCCCATCTTAATTAAGAATTCCACTTACAGTAAGATATGACAAAGCTTCACGGAAATCTAGATAAATTAGATCTATGGAAGTTAAGAATCACAGGGAGTTTTTCATGGTATAGTGCTATTGAGGTGCTTTTCATAAAAAAGTGCATAGAAACATTTAAGATGAAACCTAAAACGATCAGAAACTCCCTGTTTTTTATATTTTCTAGCATACTCTGGATTCTTGCCTAGTTTCTCAAAAGTCTGCACATATGTGTCAAGGCCAAGGTTTTCAGAAAATTCACTGCATTACAAAGTTTTTAGGAAAAAAAAAAAAAAGAAGTAAAACCACGCAGTTCCAATTCAATTTGCCTTTCATTTGGAGTAAGGGTTGTTCAGATGCAACCTCAAATCACAGCTCTATGGGTGCGTGTCCTGAACTAGTGTTAATTGAAGGCCTTTCAAGGAAACTCTGTAGTGTTAAACTTGTACAAAGCTCAAAAGCCTAACTATGAGAAAATTAGTTTCCATGTATACTATAAACCCCACTGCTCTTTATGAAGTGTATGTAACAAAGGTATTATGCATATAAATTAACATTTCAAAAACATGATCACATCTTGGAAATATGAACTGAGATTTAGACTATGAAAAGACACTGAAATCTTATTGAGAGGGGGTGGTTTTGCTCTTAAATTGCATACCATCAAAAGAACAACAACAATAAAATAAACAATCCAGGCATGATAGGTTTCATATTGTGAAGCAGTGTCATGCATATTAATCACCATAATGAAACTTATCCCAAATAATTCACATGCTGCATAAACAGCTTTGTAAAGTGATGCATTTAATTTTTTGGCAAGAACACACTGTTCAGATCTGTGACAATTAGAGCAAAAATGGTGTCTTTGTACCATTTTCTTTGGACTAACTTCTATCCAAATAAAAGGTTTAATAGAATCTAAAGATAGACCCTGAGGAAACAGTATGAAAATCCTTCTTTTTTTTCTCAGTAAGCGATGGACTTTGTACTAGACTAGTGAAAAAAGCTGCCACACATGATGGGTTAAACCTCCCACACATGATGGGTTGTCCAAATTATTCCAAAAATTATTCCAAAATTATCACAGCAGCCTCTATTCATCCATGTACGCTGGTGGTATAGACAGTGAAAGTGACACAGTTGCTTTCATTATTAGCATCATTATATGATCTGTAACATTATTAACAGCAAGACTACAAATACAGAAGGCAAGCTGCTAATGTAATCAGCATAATACAAACACTGAAAAATTGTCAATAATCTACAATTTGCATAAAAAAAGACATTTATTAAAATCACAGCCGAGGCAGAGCTCAAAGGTAAATGCAGAAGTTTTTCAGGAGAAACCACAACAAATTGGACAAAACCTGGAAAAGGAAATGTGTTTTTCAGAGGTATTTTCAGCAGTGTGTGACCCTAATTAATGAGAATCATTAGCAGTATTGTTGTCATTCATATTGCAATTGCTTTAAGTAGCCACAATCAAGAACCAGAATCCTGCTGAGGTAAACTGTTTACCCAAGTGTAAAACACTGAGTTTGCCCCAAATAGATGATGAGCTAATCATTAAATTCAGTGGGACAAATGCTTAAGTGGTTTGTTGAATGGCAACTGATTGTGACATATGCCTAAAGTTAGTCTGCACTAAATAGTTTTTTTCTTACTGGGCATTTATTTAATTATTTACTTTATTTATTGATTTTCCCCACCTAAGCTCTCTTTGAGGTTATAAATGCTTCTGGAAATTATCTCTTCTTACCAAATTATATGCAGTATCTAGAGAAGTGTGACCTAATTCATGGTTGGATTTTTTAGAGACTACTATAATACAAATAGCAAGGCTGCAGCCGTGATTGGTTCAGTCAATTTATTCAGTTTATTCAATTTATTCAATTTTCAACAAAAGTTTCATTATGTGTGTCCCTCTGAAGCCTAAACTTGAACTATGGCAAATCTGAGGCCAAAGAAAACACGGTGTTCTTCTCCTTCTTCATCCCTGGCTTTCTAGGCACCTCAGAGCCAAGTCCAGCTCCCTTCCAAGGGGAGATCTGTGTTTGTTTCATTGCCTTGCGGCACTCATGCCCAGATCTATCCTGACCCCATTCAAACGTGACAAGTCCTTGTACTGGTGTAGCAACACTACACCACACTCCGTGAGTTTTGCCAACACTCAGTTACTCCAAAGTCCATTTTGCATGAATGGTGATGCTTGTTTTCTATTCCTGCCAGGCAAAGGAGCCACCATATGCCCAGATCCATGAAGGTGTTCAGATCATGCATCTCTGTGCAATACACCTGGATAACTCCATGCCTTTTGCCTTCTTGTTCCCTTCCTGGCATAAATTGCTGCAACCTCCAGGTATTTGCAGTGTTTCTAAACCAGTGGTTTTAATCACAGTGTAAGCCATTAAAGATAAATGCTTATATAATTTACATGTCTAAACATACCTATGTCTTAATCAGGAGAAAATTTAGGGTCTTTACGGATGTGATGACTGTTTGTTAACTGTAGTCAAGGGTGGGTTAATTTTAATGAGAAATCTCAAGCACTGGAGGTCTCTGCAATTTGCTGTAGTACTTGTTTCTCAGGGGAACTGATCCTGAACTAAACTTCAAAAAATTCATCATAAAAATATTACCATAAAACAGGATAAGACACACAAATCCCTCTTCAAGAAAATAAATAAAACATCAGGTTTTATCGCTCTTCTCTAATTAACACGGCAACCTTTCTATTCCTTCCTGGAGCCTCCAGGGCAAATGATGTCAGGTGGTGACATGATGCAAACACCCCAATGAAACAGGGAGGCAGCTGGTGTGTTTGAAGAGGGAGTTATTTCCTAGCAATGTAGACTGCTCTGGAACTCATCTCACACCTTTTGCAAATAAATAACTTACACAGGCTGACAATACGCCACTTTGGAGAAATTACAGTATGTATAGTATGCAAATTTTATAGAGTCAACATGCATTTGATTTCTTCCCGTTTGCAGAAATGGAAAAGATATACAAGAACATAAAGAGAAACACAGAGGGCTGGATAGCCACAGGTAGAGAAAAACTTCAACAGTAAGTGAAGTACTCATGTGACAGAGGAAGACACCCACATCTGATCTTCTGATAATAGGGTTATGGAGGTGAGAATGAGTTACATTCCATTTATCTCCCATTCTGGCAAATCCACATCTGTGCAGCTCAAGCAATAGTTGTCATGATAAACATGTGGACGACTATATCACCTGTGTTATAAGAAAGGTTAGATAGCAGGATTAAAATAACCTCTTTGGGTCTTAAAATCTGTGATTACTTAGTCTACATCTTAATGTGATAGAAATGAACCAGTACTCTGAACTGTCTGGATAAACACAAATCTTTCCCTCAGCTTCCTAACTAAATGGCTGAAGTCTGTCTCCAGACTTCTCCCCTAGGAAAATTTAGATGGCCTGAATTTTGTCCCTGTTGAACAAAACCTACAGAGGATAGCAACATGAGAAGTGATCCTCCTTACATTTTGACAGCAGAAAAGCTTTGGTGATTATTTCTTCAGCTGGGCTTAGGTAGGAATCTGATCCAAAGGTTAATGCAATAGGAGTTTTTCCCTTGAGTTCAGTTGTCTCCAGATCATAAGAATTATCCCAAACTACTCTTGACTTTTTTTGCCAAGACAGTGGACAGAGTATCGCAAAATCATAGAATCATTTAGGTTGGAAAAGACCCTTAAGATCATCAAGTCCAACAATCACCTAACACTACCAAATCCAACACTAACCATCTCCCTAAGCTCTCCATCCACATCTCTTAAATATCTCCAGGGATGGTGACTCCACCACTTCCCTGGGCAGCCTGTTCCAAAGCTTAACCTTCCATGAAGAAATTCTTCCTGATATCGAATCTAAACTTCCCCTGGCACAACTTGAGGTCATTTCTTCACATATATAGCAAAGAATCCAATGTCCCTGGTCCACGCCTTCTGATAACTTTAAAGCTTTCTAAACCTGCCTAAGCAAGAGCATATGTACATTGAAAATCCTGATGCACAAGCAGTGATAGCTATACTTGTATAGTATTCCCACACTGATAACAATATCTTGAGGAGGACTGCTGCAGACACAAGTCAGACCACAGCTGAATAAGGCTGCTCAAAGGAGATCAAACTGCTGCATATAATGGTCCTGCTCTGTTTGCTTTCCCAGGCATTTGCCGTTGGACCAGCAGTCACAGGGCTATGCTAGCATGAGAACACACTAACAAGGGATCGAGACTGTCTAGTTCAGCACACCTCTGCTGACATGTCCAAAGTGGTCCAGAGGAAGCACACAGTGAGGACAGACCAAGACCAGATCTGGCTGTAGAGGCACGTCCTGCCATAGAGCCTGCAGTAATATGCATTGATAGAGAGTAACGAGTGTGCAAAATGTCTACCCCTTTTTAGTTTATGGCCTTGTTAGCTTTGGAGCCATTACAAGAGGCAAGAGTTTAGAGAATTAGTAGACAACAGATAATGATGTCATTGGTAAGAAAAATCTGCTTCCTGGATATTATAAAGGGTAAAGCACTACTTCCTGTGCAAACTGCTAGCACGCAAACAATGAGATGGTAATAATTTCTCAGTGTTGTTCAAGTCACTGGAGACCACAGAAATTTTTTGCCTTTATAAAAGAAATCCAAAGATAAAAGGTAACAATATCTCAAAGCATGGCTGGATTACGGGAATGAGTACGGCTGTAAAGGAGGGCATCTTTAAGATGTACAATACACAAGCCAAAACTCCACCATAACACTTCTGTGCTGCAGAGGACGTAGCCTGAAGAAACATGCCGGATACTGCTGATCCAATGTGTTTTTTTCAAAAATCTGGAAATTTGCTACAGTGTCACAAATCTTACACAAGTACTCAATGAGTTGAGGTACACATGACAAAAAAAGAACAAAAGAAAGATAATCTACAGTGCAAATAATTGATGGTTTATGTGTGAATCCAATACAAAATGTAATGCATTAACGTCTTTGCAGATGACATGTAGACAGTTTATCCTATTACAAGGGCAATCCCAGAGACTTTCACTTCATCCATTTACCATCATGGAGTACCTTAGTATAGCATCTTGGCAAATGTTTAATTTAAAAGACAGTACTTAAGAGTTTGATATAATTTGTCTTACAGATTAAAGAAACATGACTTAAAATCAAGCTTGATACAGGATCTGTGCTTCCCTCAAATTTAATCAGAATTGTCAGAGTCTGCATGAAAGGGTGATTTTCAGGAAAAAAAACAACAGCAGCAGCAAACAGCAAGTCATGTTAGCATTCTGACTTTGATGGACTATTTAAAGAGCATATGTTCCTGATTGCCAAAATGCTTGTTTTAGATGACCTGAAGTATTCTACATGAATTCAGCTACACGGCACAGACGGTAGAAGTGTGAATACTCTTTTTTTTCTTCAAAGAAAGTAGCTCTGGAACAGATTGTATGTGACACTGGAACTTAATTCACATCCAAAGAGTTCTAGTTTGCTGAAAGATATAACATCATACTTGTTACATCAGCTCCTTGCCATCCTGACACAGTGCAAATAGATTACTGTCTAAACTGCTGCAGAATTAGCAAGCCAATTGTTCTATCAGCCTAATAAACAGCAGTTTATATCTACAACTAGCTGCAAACATCCCAGTGAGGAAAAGAATAACGTGAAGATTCCAGTTATTTGAGTATGAATGGTGAACTGTGAACCACCCTTCTCATCCTTCTGTCCTAAAAATGGAAGAGTGGGGAGGTTTTCTTCTTCTTCAAGCTTTTACTGCAATATCAGTAATGTGTAGTCCCTTCACATATTTGTATACAAACTTAGCAATGTAGTCCATGTGCAAAAGATGTTTTTCTGTGGAATCAAGCAGGCTATTGTAAATTAGCTATTAACAACAGTATTTGCAGGGTACATTTCTTAAGATCTGGACATGATTACTTTGAAGACTGACTACAAAGGGACTGTTAAACAAAACAAACCAAAAGAGAAAACAAGTTCTGTTTTTTCACCATCTGACCAAGATGCAAAAAAAAAAAAAAANAATGAATGGTATTCCATGCCAGCGGGATCTATTATATATGTCATATCTATAAATATGCCCACAAAATGATAAAATGTCTATTCAGCCAGCCCGTTTCTACTATGAATAACCTTGGGGGGCAAGAAGTTGTTGCTAATACAGTCACAACAGAAACTTTCAGTACTTTTCCAGCTACTGTGTGATGCCTTAGAGACATTTTCCAGAGATTGAAATTTTGATAATGTTTGTAAGCAGCCCTTTTACGCTGAAGAGAGGGAACACACACAGCACAAAATTGGTTGCTGTCCTTTTCAATAGTTCGTATTGTTGCATTGCCTTGTATTGCAGGTGATGATCTACAGAAATAGCCCCTCAGCAATTATACTCAGTTAACATTCATGGCTGTTTGAAACTTATCCACAATAATGTTTTCTGACCATTTTCTTGATGTTAATCAGAGCGAAGAGCGATAAGAAAGAAAATGTAAATATTTCACCTTTAAAACTGTTATTCACCAAGAAAAAAGAAAAGAAGAATATAGAAAATAGTATGAAAGTACTTTTTTTCCTTCCTCATTGCTCTAAAAACAGGAAGAAGCATCCTTGACTTATTTTTTTAGATTTTTTTTTGCAATTTAAGAATAATTTTGAACATCCAGTTAAGACTTCTTTGTCAACTGCACCACAGATCTAGAGACACACTAAAAATGAAGTTATTAGATAATTAGTAAATTAGATTTACTATGCATTTATACCCAGGAATTGTAACTTAACAAATAACAATTTCAGTGAGGTTCCAACAGCATCAGAAAACTGCAACATCATTGCAAATATAACAAAGAACGTCCTGGCATAAGACAACAATAACAGAAAATAAGAAATCAATGGGTTTTTAGAAGGATAATAGAAGAGCCAATGAAATAATTTAGACAGAATAACATAAAACACATTAAAATAGCCTTAGCCAATACTGTCATTTAAGGTGTACCAAATTTTAAGCATTTTGATTCTGATCAATATGCTCTGCTTGCTGTAAAAGAGATTAAACCCCAGTGATATATGACTACTTTTTATCCATGTTCAATGTAATTGCTGATCCACCATTTTCAATCAGTGTTTCCAAGGATGTGATAGAGATCCCTGTTTAATCATTCATCAGCCTCAGAAAGGCCAAAGAGGACAGTCAATAAATACTTGTAAATAAACGCTCTGGAGGCTGGGCTAGAGTTATCTTTAATTTCCCACTGGGAGAACGAATTGTCCACGCCTCATCCTGGAATGACAGATAGAAGTGTGTAGGCCCTCCAGATGTTTGTGTATAAATCAAGCAACGCAGACTGTATGCAGATGTCTTCATAGCACCAGGAGGTGGGCTTGGCTGCAAAAAAAACACCATGGTTAAAATCCTTTCTGGAATGAGGAATGGATTCTGTGAACCTGGCAGCTGCAGGTTGCAGCCAACAAAAACTGCTGATCTCCAACCAGTCTCTGATCTCAGATCATGGATTTGCCATCATATAAGAACTAAATAAAACCACCTAGTTTTAAAAGACAAGATGTTGTTGCTTTAATAAGAGAGCCACACACCAACTGACTGTTTGCTACATTAATTTGTACTTCTTCTCATTGCTCATCACAGCAGTTTCTAAGGTTCTTCACTCAATGCAAATCAAATACATTTGCGAACTCCTCAGGCTATTCACGCACACATAACCAAACAAAACCCTGCTGCTATTGCACAGAACAACAAGCATCCTTATAAGCTTCTCGTCCCTGAAAATATCTGGTGGAACAAGCATGGCTTGTATGAAATCAAAGCGGAGCTACTGCTTGTGTTGTTATTTAAATATTTATCAAGAACTGTGCGTGCATCTGGTGTGGTAGAGAACATAAAAGTACACAGGGTCCTTGCCACAGGGAATGTACGCTCTCAGTACATGTGGTGTGTGACTGTGGATAGTAATTGTTTTGCTCACTAACTCTCTAATGCTTTATATGACACTCAGATGCTGAATGCATTGAGCCTTTCAGTGTTAGCTGTGCTCAAGAAGCTCTAGATAAATTTGTAGAGAACTCTTCCAATTAGCATTTTATTTGCTGAATGCTTTATGTCACCAAAACCTAGGGCTGGTATGAGACAGTGAATAAGTACAGCTAGCAGCTAAAGTACACTGGAGTATGTGTGTTAGCCTTTTAATGGGCTCAGATGGTCCTTTCCAGCTGTGAATTACCCTTACATTTATACTAGAAGTCACAGGGTACTCACTGTAGGGCACTGCGCTGTGCTAGAGCTGTTCCTTGTTGGCTGAAGCCATGCCCCACTGGTGGGTGGGTGCACCATCACCTGCTGGGCAGAGCCGGGGTGCACAGTTGGGATTGGCAATCTGTATGAGGCTCTTTGCTGGCAAACATGCGATGCTGGCATACAATTCAAGAGCTGTAATGGATTGCATCAGATCAAACTCTGAATCTTTCCTTTTTTTTTTTGTTTTAAACTGCAGTGGTTGGTAACGTACACAAAGCTGGAAATTCTACCTTTTATGTACTACTGATATAGGTAGCAATCACAGGCAAGGCTTATGCCCAAGTGGCAGTGGATAATACACCTAACACACGTGACCCTTAAATAAGCAGCTTGAGTTTAACTGCTGCTTATCTCTGAGATTTCCCAGTGGCGTCCTTATACCGAAAGCAAGGTGTTATCAGCACTTACTAGAGACCATACCAATGTGTCACATCTTTGCGAGGATCACAGGAGTCTGAAAAGATTCTGAAGTAAAGATGATAATACCATCATTTCTGTTTCATCTAGAAACTGTTATGTTTTTGACTGCCCTTTCCCTTAGGATGCAGTGCGCAAATGGTTTTGAGATATTTTTGGAACTGACACAGTGTGATTTAAGACAAGAATAACTGAAGAAGGCTTCTCCAAAGGCCTGTCTCACCCAGTAAACCTGTTTGGGTTGTAGCTGGTGATAGTTACTGGTACTGGTAGATATAATTACACAAGAGGTTCACTGTGCAAAACAAATAATAGTGATGAAGACTAACAACCATACATCTCACCTCCAGTAACTGAAAAAAAAAAAAAAAAGGCAGCATGTTTCAGAGAAAGTTTATAAAAAGGCAGAGATTTCAAGGTCAGTTGCAACAGTGCTGTTCATAATAAAATTGATTTAAAAATTCACTTCTAAAATTAGGATATACTTTACACTGGAATTTGGCTTCTAGTAGAGCTGAAAGGATCATCCTGCAAGGTCAGTATTGCTGTTTCCCATGCCTGCAGTCAATAAAGGAGATAACTAGGGTATTTTGAAATTCTCATGTTATTACTTTGCTTAAGTCACACATTTTATTTTCATTTGGTTGCTTGGTCTGTGATAGATCCCACCTTCTCTCACATACAGAATACCCTCCTAAGGAATTTTTTAGTGCCTTAGTGACAGGTCCCAGAACACTATGAGTTGGATAGAATTTATTATACTTAGCACAAACAGCAATTTTGGCAGCATCTGTCACAGGAGTACAAGTGAAATCTTGTTATGAAAAAATATGCAGAGTGAAGCAAGAAGGAAGTTTCAGTGCAATACCTCCCAAGGGAAATGGCCTGCCTGACCATATTTTGGCTTATTTGTCTATGGTGATATTTAGCTGTTGAGTTGCCAGATTTAGGAAATCTGAAGTGAGAGCATGTCACTGCTGGGCTGAATTCCTAGTAGGTATAAATCAAATTTCAACTTCTGAAACATTGTATCAAGAAACAGAACTTTCTTTCTCAGAGACCTAACTCCCATAAGCAGATGCTTTTACTTAAATAAAGCAAATGAATCAAAAATACATTTCTTATTTCTTTTTGATTATAAAGTAAAATTTCAACCTGACCTGAACATGAGGTTATGGCACAGAGAGAGAAAGAGAGAGAAGTTGTACCATAAAAAAGGCTAATCTAAAAGTATTCTAGATGATAGTCAGATAATTTATATGTTAATACAACTAAACCATGACGTAAATTAGCAACTTGGATTAACCATTTTTAAAGACTGAGGTGCGGCTGATCATTTCCTCCAGTGTCCTCCATAATACAGGCTAAATAACTGTCTAGCAATTTCTACATCAAGGCTATGATTCTGATTTAACCTAGGTTTCAAAAGGTTTCCAGTCTTTGATTTCCAGATGGAGAATTTAACTTATCTAGAGATGAAATACTCCAACAATTCAACTACTCTGTGTCTAAAATGGGTGTTCTGTCCTTGGGATGAAATTGTCTTCAACTTCCTTCCATCAAATGTTGTTTTCTGATATAAAACAACTGTTTACTTTCAGAAATCTTTTTGCCTTGTCAGTATTTGTTGGCCTTATTTGAATCATATCCTAATCCCTTCCATGTCTAAAATCCAAAAATAGCTGTCCTGAGTCTTCTGCTCACATCAGGTTTGTTGTACATGGAACATTTTTGCAGGTTGTTTTTGAACCTTTCCATACCAGCATTACAGATAAATAACTCACCAAAAAATAGTCTTCCTCGCCCTTGACAAAATTGAAGCATGCACTAAAACCTTTTTAGCCCACTGGACCCTGTCAGACTTTGGAACTATAAACGTATTGGTTAGGTATCAGATCACACCCACGTGGAGAGTTTGCTTCCTAGCAGTCAGTATTACATTTCTGAAGCAGTGCTTGGTGATATATATACTGCCCTCTGAAGAATTGTAACATTAATAAATTGAAATGGAAAAATGGCTGCTTCTTCATCTTTGTCCCTTTGGTATTCCTTTTTCATTTTTTTTACGACAGATATTTGCTCCTGTTCAACATTACGTTTAGTACATTCTTTGACCTCTGTGCTGAATTAAGACCCAGTAGCAGATCTGTAAATACAATCCTATTTCCAATTATGATTTCTGAGACTTCCCTCAGCAATGAGCCAGTGCTGAGGACTCTACTGTGAGACCAGGACCCTCATTTTCAAGGCGGTATCAAATGGTGATCCCAGCTGAGAGCCTGTGAATGCTCTGGGAATTCCCTTCTACAAGAAGAAAAGTTTTCCCAACCAGAAGAGGAAGTGAAATATATGATTTTTTCCCCATCCCTGGGTTTTAAGGCTGTCATCAAATATACACTTGCAAAAGGAAATGAAGAAAAAGAAAGAAAAAGCAGTGCCCAAAACATAGAAATGCTTTATTTTAAATGCAATATTTACTATCAGGATGGTCTTGTTCATTACCAGGGCTTAATTAACCTACTTAGAGAAGCACTCTATAATATGCTTGAAGACTCATTACCTACATTTATGCTTAACTTTGAATTTTTGCCAAAAGCTAAGATGAAATGTTTTGCTTAAAATGAATGCTTAAAATGAATGAATGGATTTAAACACATGCTTAACTGACTTGTCAATTAGAGTGTAATTTCAGATCAATGAAGATCCTAACGTTACCTAACTTACTATTGGTTTTGAATTTGTGCTTTGGAGGATCTGAGCCAAAGGTCTATATAAAGCATTAAAAACATTAATTCAGAATAAATCATACGCATGACAGTTCTAAAATATTTAGCAATATGTGAGATACTGAAGAAAAAAATTAATTTTGCTATCTTGTTACTGTGATAATTTTATGCATTAAACAGAGCCCATTCTTGTTAGGAAACATTAGATACCACAATATTTTTGAGCCTGCATAATGGGAGTTTGGGAAAAATAGGCATGTTAGCTGATAATAGCTTCGAGAGGACATTTTTTTCTCCTTTTTTTTTTTTTCTTCCTTAAAGAAGACTAATCTTACTTTGTCTGGTGCTTAGTAACCAAAGACAATAATGTGTATGAAATTAAATTGGAATTACTTCAGAATTTTAAAAGAATGTTTGGGGAATAAAGTTATAAAAATAAGGTCAACTGCCTGTAGTGAACAGGAATACAACCAAACCCAGAACCCACCACCAAATAAGCTCAGAAAGACAAGGGTCGCGAAACTGCTTTTATAAAGACACTGCTTTTCCAAGTATTCTGGGAGGAATACTTCATGAAAAGGAGAAATGTACTTTAGGTTCATGCATGGATTAGGAAAGAAAAAAAAGGGAAAATAGGTAAATATCGCTTTGAGTTAATGAGGATTCAGATCACCTGCAACATACAGGCACTCGTGGAACTGAGTATAGTAGCTGAACATGAGAATCACCAATGAGAACTGCTTAAAATTGAAGGGGCTTGGTAAGTGGTAAGTAATTAATACTCAAAAGGACACTATAGTCCAAGACAACAGATATACCCAATTTCATTTTGAGGATAAGAGAAGTAATATAAAATAAGGATCAGCTCTACTCAACCTTCCCCTGACAGATGCTTGTCTAACTCATTAGGTCCTATGTGTCCCTTCGCAATCCCTCACTGCTTCCTGATCTTTTCCAGACGTCTAACCTGAATGTACTTTGATTGAAGGCAAGTCCATGGCTTTCCAACCCATCCTTAGAAAGCAATTTATTCTCTTTGCCATTTCAGTGACTTTTTTCATATTTTAGGACCACAACAACTTCCTTGAATTTTCTTTCTCTGAACTAAGAATTTCAAATGTATTTAATTTTTCCTCTTTTTATGTTTTGATGAACTTTGGACATTCTTGTCCTCTTCTGGACTCTCCTCACTGCACACCTAGTTAAAAGTGGATGGATCAGATAAGGAAAAAAAGTGTTTTTATCCCTATTACCATTGTACTGAGATATTAAGTGCTTTGCATCTGAGAGTTTCAAGGTTGGAATAAGGCAGATGTGAATGGGAAAGAGATCTGAGTGTTTCAGGAGAGTAGTGACTGCTTTAGGACTTTCCAAAGGAAGTTAAAGTTTTGAAGAGAATTTGCCATTCCCCCTTCAGTGCTGACTCCAGATGATTCAACATCCACTGAATTCATTAAAATCTTTTAATTGATTTTGATGGGCTTTCAGAACACTTCCTCCACCCACTCTCCCAGTAGGCAGATGATGGCTGTTGTGAGTGATTAGGGAAGAAGAACTAATGAAACTTCTATTTCTGGAATTCTTTCATTTCAAGTGTAGGAATTAGTCATCTTTTCAGTTTCAAAAGATGAAGACTTTTTGCAATATATTGGTCATTTATACAAACCCTTCTTCCCATTGTAATCACTTCAAACTGCACTATTTATCACATCTACATTATCCTTTTATGTATAACATTCACTGCAAAACTATAAGAAAACTCTTTGACCTAAATATAAATACAGAGCAATCTATCTTTCTAAACAATAGAGTGATATGGAGCACACATAACCAAAACTGGTTCATACCTGGCTGTGGATGATAACTAGAGATCAGATACAGGGGCAGAAAAGAAGAAATTGAAAGTTCCAAATGTTCAATCATCATTTTTCATGGAGATGAAAGAAAGAGAGAAAGAAAGAGAGAAAGAAAGAGAAAGAAAGAGAGAGAGAAAGGAAGGAAGGAAGGAAGAAAGGAAGAAGGAAAAACAACAATTCTGGAAGCTGTGCTTCTAAATTCTAGATACATTTTTCCTTGTAGGTATCACTAGAAATATCCTATTTTTGCTTGGGAAATTTTTAAACAGTCTAATCCAATTTCTAATGACATTAGTGGTGTTTTTTCTCCTTGCTTCTGTGGGACCTGGATTTTCATTTCACCATAAATCTCCTTGAACACATCCAGCGTAAGACCTGCACCTCAGGTAAGGCCTTTACCTGAGCTCCTATAAACGCGACTCTAATCGAAATTTTGGGCCTGACAAGGGGTTCACAGAAGTCACCGTAAAGTAATTATCCAGGGGATACAATTATTTGCAAAGTGAGTGTCAGACAGCTAGTGATCTGTTTTTGACCTGCCTTGATGGAAGAAAATGCAACCTCAAATAGCAGCTGAGATGAGCATCCTGTTGCTCATATAGTCTGTCATTAGACGCACAGGTTTCCAGCCACAGATGATCATGATAAGCTAAAAGCAAGTCTTTATCTCTTCTCTCCTCTAGCATAATTTTTTTTTATTTTAATATTTCTTTCAAGTCACAGCTAGTCATTCCCATGACACTGTCTGAAAAAGGAATAATTGATTGTGGTCATCTTTGAAAACTTTTGGTGCTTTTATAAACCATGACAATATAATAACCAAAAAATCAACAAAAGCTTAATCTTCTGTACAGGGAAACCTCCACCCTCTTTACTACATACTGAGATATCAGCTGAACAATGATCAAAGATTCACGTGTACACTGACTACTGCAATTACCATGGCTACAAAAAGAAAAATCTGCAGGGGAAGGGTAGATAATATGATGGCCAAGTGTGAACAGGACAGCAGTTTTTTCAGCTGACACAAATGATTTAAAACAATAAAAAACAAAATTCATTTTATTTCTGCAAATTGAACGTGAAAGACCAATTTTTCAGCTTTTGAAAGATTCAAGTAAGTTCAATGAAATACACTACTCTGTCACAGTATTTTCCAAACCATTTATTTTAAACCGTTGGAATTAGTATTTGCAAAGGGGAAAAACAACACATTACATTTGCGTAGCTAGGGAAACTGAGGTATGCAGTACCAGAGTGTTTGGCATGAGGTTATTGGCATGTTCTTCCAGTTTGCTGTGCCATACTACTGTCCACCAAATTGTACGTACATTGTTGTTCTTACTGTATAGGAATAGTCTTTCCAGATGAATTACTGCAGTGTGGACAATGATCACCTTGACTCACAAACAAGCAAACTCAGAAATCTATAATCTTTTTGTTGGAAAGGTAGTGAGATGCTGATTAAAAAATCAAAACCAAAAGCTAAACCAAAAAAAAAACAAATCAACTCAAAAACATGAACTAAAAAACCACAGACTTTTGGGTTGATACCTCCTCTGCCCAAATGTTTTGCAGATGGATGTATAATTATCAAGATACACAAATGAAAGCAATTCCTCCAAACCATACTGCAGTCAAAAGAAAGAGAAAGAGGTCAGACTCACAGTCACAAACAAACCTAGTTTTCATATCATTTTTCCTCTCTAAAGCACAAACAAGTTGATAAACAAGGCACCATTCTTTTCATTTTGCAGAGTCACAAATCAGCAGAATAAAAAAGAATTAAAGAACAACTGTGTACCTAGAAACATGTATACCCACATTCCCAAATATGCTATGTTGGTAACTGTAGAAAACTGCATGACTACTGTCATACCAAAGAAAAAGAATCAGATGCACTAGAATAAGTCCAACATTAAACGCGTGTGAGTGGTGAATGGAGAAGGGGGAGGTTTAATTAAAAACACTAATGGGATAGATTAGCTACTGTGAAGTTGTCTCTCTGGTTCCTGTGTTAAATGCTGACTGTAGTCAAATGTGAAAACAGGCTCTGGATGAGAGGGTGTGTGGTCAGGCATGGAGATCTCACTGGATATATAGGTGAAGGCTGTGGAGGAGAACCAGACGTTGCATGGCACATTGGAACTGGCAGGACTGAAAAACCATGCTGATGCCTTGCTTAGTGGGTTTACAGCTTGCACGGGTTGTCACACTGCTGTTTTAATGTAATTCCTATGAAGCAGGAAAAAGCTTAGTGTATTAGTTTATGAATACTCATACCACACCAATTCCCACATTTGTTATTAGGCTAGTGTGGCAGAGATGGTGTTGTAGAATAAGCGTCAGCATTTCTTGTGTGCATATCACTATAATGACTATACTGATTGGATATATAACAGCCCCAAAATCTGAAGTTAGAGAACACCAGATTACCCAGCTCTGCTCTCTTTAATGCAGATCTGGACTAGAGTGACTCAGCTGTTAGACTATAAGGGGTAACAGAGATTTGCACAGCTCAGGTTCTTCTGAACTCTCTTGAAACTTACTCTAAATGTCAGATTTAAATCTACTGTACAGTAGAGCCTTGACATTAGAAAGTTTAAAAAGTAAAAGGTTTAGGGAGATGGTGAGGGCTTTTTATTTTTACTTTTTTTTAAAGTAAATCAATACTCCAAGTTCAACCTCTTTTAGAAAGATATAAATGCAATGGATTAGCTAAAGGTGTTTCTTCTTGATAGCTTCAGTTTAAAAAGTCACAAAGGTGAAAACAGCTTTACTAATGGAAAATAATATTTTGTTTTAAAATACGCAATTAATATAAACATGATTTTTTTTTTGTATATTTTAAGAAAGACTGAAATTTACTCTGCACTCAATGAATTCTGTAATATTGTTTGCTTGGAGATTAAGTTTTTCTCCTCCTGGGTAAAAATATTTTTAACTGCTTCTGTCAGTTCGTAAAAATCATTTTTATTATAAAACAAAAACCCTAAAAACACTAAAATCTAAACCTGTAGGACAAACATGGGCTATTCTGTGAAAAAGCTGCTCTGTCCACAAACAGTTTGTCAGAAAATGTTTAATCAGAGGTTTTTGAACAGTATTTTTATTCCTCAGTATTTCACCCACTGACTCCTTTATTTCTTTATCTGTTATTTCTAGCATTTATTTTGAGTCTCTACTCATACAATTAAAAGACTTTTAATGGAAACAACTCTGTTCATCTGCAATTTGGACACCTTGAAGAAGGCAGAATCCAACTAAGAAGCTCAAATCTCCCTGGGAGGAAGATGGAAAAGAAAATTCAACTAATGCAATAATACAGCCTCCTCCTCTTTTCTTTTCCGTTTCCACCACTCTCCTCCTTGAAGGTTCCTACGATAACACTGAGTCATCTGAAAGTCATTGCAATAGATTGCAACCTTTCATGAATGTGAAATAGTTTCCACTGACTGGGATTGGCCATCCAAGACCTATCCGTTTTGTCAGAAGTTTAGATGAGAATTATTGAAAGCTGATTGACTGCATGGCTAGTTTCATGTCATTCGTTCAGCTGACTTCCTATGCTAACATTTTTCTTACGCATGAACTTCATTGCCTGCCCACAGAGCAGTTTACTGGACCCAGCCAAAATTTCCTAGAGTTGGGAATTCCATAGCTGCAGAGATCAAAAGAAATGACTGACATACTGGCAGGGAACAAGCTGGGAACATCTCAATTTTGTCTTTGAGAGTGGAATTTTTCTTGAAACTCCTCTATGAAAAACATATTTTGTTAAAATGCTCAAATTTCAGATATTTTCTTTGTTCTCGCTGCCAGAAAATTATAACATTTTAGATATATTTGTACTTCTCAGCTCTTCTATGGAAGGCCTCTATGGAAACAACTTTGAACTTTGCTTATGCGAGAGGAACAGCTATATATTTATCACTCTCTAGGGCTAGTTATATTTGGAAGATTTGTCAGAAAGATGTTACTTACCATAATGCATATTTGCCAAGAAAAGTAATAGTAGTTGTGTCTCAGGTATTATCCTTTTATAATGACTTTTTCTTATCTGCTTATAAAAAATGCATGTAACTACAATTCCAGCTATAAAATTATCCCTCCTCACTCACCAAGAACATCCTATTTACCATCATGGGCACCATGCAGTAGTTACATGGCTACCCAGCATGGGGAATAATTCAGCCTTTCAGTGACAAATGAGTCCCAAGAGAGCAGCAGAACCACTGTTTAACATAAAACAGTTTCATGGGGAAAGAGAGGAGAGTGAATCAAGCCTTAAAGCTAATGGAGGCAATGGCTTCTTCCAACATCTAAAGTCCTCCTTCTGTTCAGAGTATTTTCTTTTCTGTCAGTGATGCCTCACTCATGAAATGCATTTCAGAATAACGTTTGAATTCAGTATTGTTTCTGTTTGTTCAAATTTGTAATAATCATAAGAAGCCTATCAGGGATCAATAAATAAACTTTCCAGTTTAGAACTGAAATTTCTGTACATATTAAGTGTTTATTCCTGCCTTTTAGTAGCAAAATACAGAAGTCAAGATACGTGACTTTTTATTACCATATTCAGCCTAAATTTTCTATGTTTATTTATATCTTGTGGTCCTGGAGAAGACAGATATAATAACTCGAACCTCGCGAGCTTTTTTGATCCAGTTGTATGAGCTATAAATCATAAAGCTTGTATTGAAGATTGACTGCTTGTCAAGGGCACTGACTTAGAAACAAAGACAGAAACAAAACAAAACAAAATGAAATATACAGAAAGATTTTTAAAGTCTAAACTTGTGTGCCTTTTTGTTATGCTGCTAAAAGAAAGACAGAAATGGGCTCAGACCAAAAGACAAAGGGTCCGATGAGGATTTCTAGTAACTGAAATCAGAAGTCACAGTGTAACACAAGCATGTATTTATTGCTATAGGCTAATTTTTCCCTGGCACTTAAAAATGAGTCACTTTGCTTAATCACCACATATAAAGTTCTTTCATGTTAAAGACAATCTCTTAATAAAAATAATATATGAAAAAAAAATCTCCAATGAAAACAAAATAATAGTCACGTGATTGGAATAATAATGGTTAATTGACACTCATTTTTTCTTTCTTGAATGAATGCTAAAGTATCTTTTAACAAAATGTGAGATATCCATCATTCAATGAGATTTCTTTTATTACAAACAAAGAGACCAGTATAGAGTTTCTGGCTTTCATAAACCATCTATCACAATATTTGATGTTTTAAGCACAACAATATTGAATCAGTTGAGACTCCTGCCTTCATTTTCCTTCTTTAGCTTTTTCAATGTTTTTAAGCAGATTTTATTGCTCATGCTTTTGGAGAAAAGACAGAAAATGTGACTTAAATGCAAAATGAGTACTTTGAAATGATAAAAAAAACTATAAAAATGAAACTAGACTTTTATTGCTATTAAAAGAACCATCACACTTCTCTGGTTTCTCATAATTTCTTGGGATTGAGAACTTTGAAATGTTTTGTGGTAGACACTACAGCTGCTCCTTAATAGATTTTTTTTTTTTAAGAAGCCTCAATATATGCTACAACACACAGCTGAAACCTAGTATAATGCAATATGAGCATCTCGAATAATATTTAGATTAGTTGAGTTTTCAGCCAGTAGAATACTTGCCTTACCGGGGGAGTGGGAAAGACCTGCCATTTCCATGTGTCTGGACTAAGAAGCTCCTTGTTCACACTGTAGACAGTCTGAGAGCTTTCTGCTGATTGTATGGGGGTATACAAGTCGTTGATACAAAATAGCACGTTCGAATTGCACACCAAGGCTGTCGCCAAGGGCTGGGAGAAGATGCCAACCCAGCATGGTCACAACACGCTTTGGCCTTCTTTGTACCTGGGAGGCACTCAGCATAAACTCTATGTCACTAGCTGGTCTCAATTTTTTGTCACAAGTGGTTTTGCAGGGGTCCCATCCACACTGTTCCTGGAAAGAAGCTACAGGAGGTGGCCCTCCACCAGGATTTTTGGACATGGAGGAAGAGACCAATGTCTGCTGCCCAGAGCAGGGCAGAAGGTCTCTCTGGACCTGAGGGTGAGGGTTAGTCCTGGCTCAGGCAGAGACCACACAAGGAATGTAGCAACACCCAAGATGGAGGTGGCCTTTTGGGTCAAGCCCAACTTTCTGCCCCACAGTGAGAAGTGGAGAGATGTTAATGTCTTATTCTCTTCAGTCTTTTAAAAATTAATATTTTTATTTGGAAATCCCTGACAATTTTAGTCAATTACCGTCACTTTTTTAATGTTTACTTCTTAAACTGCTGACTTCATATGCTTTTTAAACATTATTCACTCGCAAACAGATGAAATGACTTACTGCATAAAAATTTATGGATTATTATGACTTCAAAGCAGGATTACAGTGCACTTAAGTGATACACGGATGCACACTCCTCTTTGAAAGCTGTCGGATATATAAAGGTTACCAAGAATCTTCCCACCCTCTTCGTTTGACTGGTTGTTAAGAGCCTGGACTTACTGTGACATGGTTCTATCATCTTTTCTTCTTAATGCTCTGAGATTCAACTCTCACAGATCTCTTTGCAAAACCTTAATGGCTTAGCCCTTAAAGTCACTGAGCTCATTGCACACTGCCAAAGACAGGTAAGATGGGAAGGCATTCAGCCTCATTACAACGTGAAGTACTGAATGGCAAAATATTCTTTTAAAGCCCATGGTTAATGAAATCACAAATTTACTTAGAATCACTTCAAGTTAATTAAAGTGAGAGATGTCACAAGCTGAAATGTCATTTGTCACACATTAATGCTGCGCTATTTCTAGAGAAAACAAATTTAGTAAATAGCCTGATTAAAAAGGATTTGTCAAAATGTAAATAAGTGAAGTCAAAGAAATGAATTATGTGTTTTAAACATGGACGGTGAGATTTCTCAGTGGCAGGAAGGAAGAATACAAGCCACGTGGAGAGCAAAAATGGGACATAGATCTTCTGCGATTGCCAGACCTGTTTCCAAGCAGGCTCCCAGGCCAAGAGAAGCATCCTGACAACCTCAGTCATGAAGCACACCACATTCGGTGCCAACCAACACAAAACACCTGCCATTTTCAGCCTTCTCAAAGGGAGCTTTCTCCAAGCAAAGACAGAGTAAGAGGTACACTAGAACAACAATATTTACTCTTTAGATGTGTGGGGTTTATTTATTTATTTTTCAGAACAATCTAAGCTTCTCATATATGCAGAACTGGCCAGCAAATCTCATGAGAACAGTATTAGTGACAACCCAGGTGAAAAGAGCCACCAAGGGAGTTCCATAGCCTGCTTTCCCTGGCATCCAAATACATCAAAATGAAATTTTCTCAGGGAAAGGACTACATCTGAGAATCAGGTTGTCTGAGGACAAGTATGTTTTTGTATCTTTTTTGCTTCTATATTTTAAATAAAAACAGACCCACTTTAACTGAACACTTTTAGTTTCCTAAGCTTTCTGTTAAGAAAAATGATGAAAAAAGTCAGTGAAATGTCAACAAAAAACAAATTCTCATTTTCCTGTGCTCCTCACAAGGGAAGAGAAAATAATCATCTAGTTTTAACTGGGAAATCGGAACCTTTTTCTTTCCTTCTCTGAAGAACCCAAAATGCTTGTGGCTGCTGTAAGAACTACAATCAAAGGGACTGATCAAGTGCTTGCCCTACCAAGCAGCAAAATTTCACCAACTCCAGCTGGTACAAAATCGCAAAGCTCTTCTGATCACAATGGTAGGAGCAGGTCTAAATTATTCCTCTGAAAGGTGCTGTGTGGACCTGTGGTGTGAAAATACCTGCCCACACCACTTCCCAGGGAACAGAATTCAGTGAATTCCCAAGAGTGTGTATGATGAATATAACCTTTCATTTTTGCTCATCTGTGGGGAGGGTAGAGATCCTCAAACATATTCACTATTTAGAATTCTATATTGATTTCTTTGCTTCAAATATTAAGCCTATGGATGACTATGAGCTATTTGAGCTGTCATTTTATTCAAAGGGTCAGAGGTATCACATAACTATTTCCACAGCCTCTTTGATGGAGTGCTAGCTTAAAATCCTGTTTCCACCAGCACATGCATGGTTTTGAAATCCCCTTTCTGTGATTGTTCATGCTAATCAAACTCGATTGGTGAGATGTTGATAGAAGGTGAAATTCCCGTTGATTGTAGCAGGCTGCTGCATCATTTGAATCCTTAAGTATTTAAGCCACATTTTCTTTGTAGAAGAAAAAGAGAGACACATGGTCCCTTTACTAAAGGGTTTAGAATCATGGAATCATATTTTGTCTTGTTCTGAGTTTATGTATGTAAAATTATATATATAGCAATTAGTATGGAGATGGTAAGATTTTGACTCAAAAATTGTATACAGATTTATTTTTTTCCTCATAGCTTTGATCCGGCTGTTACATTCAGTAAGTTCCTGAATATCCAGTGGTCATACGACAAAAAAAGACAACTCAGAGCACGGTGACAGTGCTGCCTTTAATTACTTCTGTCAAGCCAGCATGCAGCTTGCCTTGGAGCAGAAGGCAATGCTGCAACACTGGTTAACCTGCCCCTGGGTGAACTGTGGTTTTGTTGTTGCTGTTTTTGTTGTGGAAAGATGAAAGCAAGCCAGAGAATGGCTGGAAGGGAGCCGGTAGCTGGCCTCCTTTGCTGGAAACCAAGGCCTATCACGTCAGGTGAATATTGGCTAGAGTGTTGATCTTCGGAGGAGGACAAAGCTACACCATTGTGCATGAATAAAAACAAACAAAACCGCAAAATTTGCTGCCACTGGAGGCAGACAGCAGCAGGTGCTTCAAAAAGGATGAAATAGTTCATTGCCAACAGGTCCCGACAGATACTGAAGGGAGCAGTGGGACGTGCCCCATCATGTCGCTAATCCAACACAAGGAGATCTGCCCAGGGCAGCGCTCGGTCTCAGCTGGCCTCCCTGGCAGCAGCCCCGCAACTCTCCTTCAGTGACAGTTCCCGCAGGACAGATCCTGGCACTAACCCAACAGGTCACACTGGTGCTCTTACACAGCCAGGCACCTTCCTCACTTCCTAGCAAAATGCACATATTCTGTTGAGAAGTTTACCACCGTGAAACAAACTTGTCAGATGGATATGTTGATTTATTTATGTATCACGCAGGCTGTGAGTACCGGAGGCGAGGCTGGACAAGGATGTATATAGCATATTGGCTGGCTGCGGGCCCACTCTGCACACAGTGAGAAACAGGACGAGCTGCTTTGCATTTACTGCCGGGAACAGCAAGCACAAAGGCAGTGACCGCAGGATTGCTTGCTCTGCATTCACACCCCCACACACCTCACATTAACGAGTTCATGCAGCCACATCCTTGGGCTGCTGCCCTGAATATGAATGCTATTTGCTAGTCTATTTCCTTGCAGAAAGCCCCATCAATGTGCTCTTGCCTAGGGTGTCTATCTATAGCTGATTCCTACCTGCCTTGTGGATTGTTCTTGCATGTTTATGCCACTAGCAAATTTTAGAAATTATGTGTAAGATGCTGACATTCTCTCCATTGGGTAGAGGTTGGCTGAGATTTCCCAGCTCCTGCCCTCCTGGTGGAGGCAGGAAAGTGACGGGTGTGATTCCCTGCCCTCTGAAACTGCATGCCCCATGGGACAAGAGGGATCTATTTCTAAATGTAACAGCATACACTGGGAATCATAAGGTGCCCTGGTGGGATGCAAGGAAATCTGAGCATCAGGTCAATGAAAGACACATCAACTTATACTTCACATGAATCCAACCTGCAGGAATTCAATACAACTTGCTCCAGTTTTAGCAGCTACTAGGACACTGATTTGAGACCTCTGTTTTCATTGGCAGGTTTCTCCCAGCCCTGCACAAAGCTGCTTGCACTTCCCACTCCCATGAGCCTTCCATGCAAAGAAGGAACTGGATATGTCACCATGACTGGTGTCCCTAATACTAAAGTTAGCCATAACAGGACTGATAGTCCAGGCTGCCATGGCATTCAAATACCTCAAAATATAAGAAAAAAAATTTTTACTGTAAGGGTGGTTGAACACTAATGCAGGTTGGCCAGAGAGGTTGTGGGCTCTCCATCCCTGGAGATGCTCAAAACCAACAACAACAACAACAACAACAACAAACCTGTACACAGCCATGGGCAACCTGCTGTAGTTGTCCCTAGTTTGAGCAGGAGGTTTGGACTAGGTGATCTCCAGATGTGCCTTCCAACCTCAGTGATGCTATGATTCTATAAAAGTATGTTTAATGTAATTCCAGAGCTGTAGGATATGCTGACTGGCATCCAGCTGCTCCTTTAGAGAGGCTCTGGTACTCTGCAGGTCCTGTCTCCCCTTGGTTCGCTGCACACAGGAGCTCAGGTATCCACAGGCAGCCCAGATGGCAGCACACACCTACGTGCTGGAGGCTCTGTCTTGACACTCTTCCCAAGTCTCCCTCAGTTAGTTTTGAAAGCAGCTTTCAAAAGAAGCCCATGGGCATGTGCTGGAGCTCTGGGTTCAAGTCCTCACTCGGGAAAGGAGGTGGGGGTTATGAAGGCAGCAGAGCCTGGCACCCTCAGTTCCACACCTCTTCTTGAATAGGTTTGGCAAGTCTACTTATACTACTAATAGCGACTCCTGATTAGTTTTTGAACTTGTTTCCTCAGCAACTGAAAATTGCAGAAACATTTTTTTAATGAATAAACTGGAGATTAGCTTGGTAAAAAGTTATGTTCTGCACATTTTTCAGCAAACATTTAAATAAGTTTCCTTAAGATGTATTCGTAAACCTCTAGAATTTCCATCACCCAATTCTCACAAGTTCATGTATGGGCTTAAATTTTTACTAAAAAATTCAATTGTAAGAGAATATTTCAGATTTAATGTAAAGAGCAATTATTTTTTAAAAAAGTTTTGCAATGCTGCTCCTGCTTGCTTACCATTCAAACAGGAGACACAAAGCCTCAAAGTTAGAGAATCCAATGGAAATAGTTTGAATATTGGATATCAGTGCTCGGTAAATGCTGTCCCTAAAGAAGCTATATACAGCCAAAGAAGTATCGTTCTCTCTTCCTTTTTCCCCTCAAACTTCATGTTTCTATGTCCCTAATTATTCTTACAGTGAATAACTTTGAGAAAAAGGCGATGTGCTCACCAGAAGTCCACAAATAGAAGGAAAAAAAAAAGACTTTTTAAAAAAAGTGTGTTATACATTGTACCCAGCCCTGCAAGGCAGCTAATACTAAATGCGGCAGATAGAAATTGAGCTTCTGTGGAACAATAAGGAAAGAGGGGGAAAACTATATTTAACTGTATTTATATTCACAGCCTCCTACAAAGTGTAAGAAAAAGTCATATAAGATCAAGAGAGTCAGCACAGATATCATAGCCCCTTGTTATCTTGCTCCAGGTAGGATAAATAATAGGCACTAAGCACAGCTTAAGTAGGCATAATTTTAGTGCTGCAGACAATGAACTCAAACCTAATCTTAGACACGCTACTGCCAACCCCAGCCACACTGCTGGGCTGGGGAGCAGGCACCCGATGTATTTGCAATGGCTTTCTGTTGGGAAAATCTCCACACGCTTCATGCACAGCTCCCACACTTCTCCATTAGCTCATGATTAAGTGTACATGAATATAAATCTCCCATAAATTTGCAATATCTCAGATTTTCTAAATTCTCTGTTGTTGGGCATGTGTGGGATTGTATTAACATTTTTAATCAGATAGGGAAGCATGAAGCAGGCTTTTGCATACCTCCTTGAAAACGGAAGACTTCGGGGATAGAGAGAACATTCTTGCCAGGTGTAGCACTTTACATGACTGATTTTCCAGTATACATCTGTTCTTGCATGAAAGGTTTTTGGAGGCTAAAAATAACAGGATAGTTCCCAATATGTATCCTTTCATTTTGCCCAACAGCTGTTTGACTGGAAAGCATCACCAGTACACAAGAAAACGAATAAGGGAACAGCTTCAATAGTTCAGACCACAGCCTAGTAACCTGTCTCCAGCGGTCACCAAAAGGAGATGCCTAGTGAAGAATATTCAGCTAGAGCATCCACATTTCTCAGCCTCCAGCCATTTTCAGCTCTCTTCTGGAGACTGTATTGAACCAGACTCTGAAAGAAAACCTCTCTAAGCCTAGAAACCAATAGAAATTATACCTAGTATGAAAACTAATAAAACTAATGTAGTTCAAAGCTTTCAAATATATATCCTTAAGATCAGATGTGGCCTATTACAGCTAGGCCCATAAATGAGTGAGTGTGGTCAGATTTCCAAGGTCTCCACTGGAAAGTCCAGTAGAATCCAAAGAACCCTAGCAGGCAACAGCTCTGGAAAAAATAAATAAATAAATAAATAATTACATNACATATATATATTATATATGTATATATACACATACAGATCAGTCTCAAACTCCTAATATATGAACTCACATGGGTTATCAGAAATATCTGGAATGTTATGCTCTGCCTAAGTACCAGGAGATACTCAAGAGGATTCAAGTTGAAAAGTCAGATTTAGCCTTAGATGTCTCCACAGCCTTGCTTTGTTGCTGGTATTGTCATTTGCTGGATGAATGGGACAGCACTAGAGATACCCTTACACCCGCAGTTTGCTAGTGGAGCGATGCAAGGCATCAGAGGGCGACCAAGAAACTTGGTCCTTCCCTTCTGAATATTCATCCCTAGAAGAGATGCCTTTGCTCCCTGGGAGAAGTACTCCGCCCCTGATCTCATGCATGATTAATAATCCCAAATCCAGTGCAAATTTCTGCAGCCAGAGCTCTGTACTGGGGAAAGCAGTTCTGCTCACTGCCTATATGCTCACCATTGAGGCTGCAGTGAGATAGTCTCTCTAAGAGATACCTTTTTTTTAATTTTATTTTTATTTTTTCTTTAAATGCTAGCATGCTTGCCAAAAGGCATTACCATTGCAGAAAAACTCATCTCTAATATCTGCATCTTATTCCTAAAACAGTTTAGCTTTTTATTGCCACTGTTTATAGGAAGCCTACAGTAATATAAACGGCTTTCATAAAAGTTGCCAGGTTTTTAGCAGCATGCTGTGCCTCGACAGCAGTTACAACAATTCTGCTGCTACAAAATAGTATCCAATTGCAGTATCTACTGGCAGAAGCACAAATCGTTCTCTTAGGTTGGGCATTGCTGGAATAAGATCACATTTGCTAACACCTTTTTTGTTGTTGTTTTTGTTTTTTTGGCAGGATGAAATGTTTCTCTTTTGCCACATAAAAAGGAAGAAACAGGGAGTTGTTTGGGTTTGTGCCCTGTTAGGAGAATGATTTTGTTCTTCTTATGATATGGGGCTTAATTATGCTTCCCTGCTTGATGCTTGTATTAGAAATTCAGCTTCCCACAACCGTATTTCTCCATGGAAGGTATGTAGCCCATCTAGAGAAATCTGAACTTTTGTCATTGCACGATGCCAAGACTTTGGACAAAACCACTTGCCCTCAAGCACTCTAAGGGGCTGCCTGTAAATCAGGCATAAGCCATTTCTTTTTCAATAAGCCAAACCATATCCAAAACAGCTACCATGCTGGCAAAAGCTACACGGTAGACGGATATTGATAAACCTCTGTCCCAGGAGCAAATACACAGATTAGAAATGAGCATCAGCTTTGACCTGCAGAATGCATTTTGTTGTGTAATCAGAAAGCTGTAAAACTACAGCCAGACATCAAAACACCAGAAAACTTCCCTTGTCAGTGCTGAACAAAGATCATCTCTCTGGACAATTTCATGTCCTGCACCCATTCATTTCTAGGCAGTACATCGTGGTCCCTCACATGTGTACGAAGGGGATAACATAACTGACTCCAGGACACAAAAGGCAGCCCCTTGCCAATCTTATCTGGCAAAATTGTCCCTTGCAATGTGTCTTACCACAAAGCTTTGAAATCTCTGTCACTGAATTAGAGCTGTTGTGCATTTCTAGCTTTTCTCCCTCTTTCAAGAAAAAACACCACTTCCTAAAGTTTGCCAAACCACTGCTGTGATCCCTGTAAGCAGCCAGAGATGTCCCGTTTGCAACAGGGCATTTCAAGCTTAACTGAGCATTCCCCTTAGAACTGAGATTAGGGTTCACTGGGAAAGGATCTCAGTACCTTAAAAGGATGTATGCTTCTCTTGGGTTCTCACACTGTTTATGATGGTCCGTCTGGCATCTGGCTGTAGCGTTGAATTTCAAATTTGTTTTTCCTCCAGGGAGCCAGAGCACTAATCTACAGTAACACAGGCTGTAGGAATCTAATCATTGTACCATGACCTCAAATGATCTTGTTATGCATTCAGCTTCTGCCCAGTCTATCCCAGGGATTGACAAAAGTTTCTGCAATGTGGAGATAAGGAATGTGGTCGCATCCATTTATTCTTACTTTACTAGCCTGGAGACAGCAATATATTCCAGTCATTCAGATGAGAGACTAGCTGATGAGCACATGGGAATAAATGGCAGCCAGTGAATTGTGTGCAAAACCACAGCATGGCTATAGTTGAGGGGAAAGTATACAATCAGAGATATGCTGCTGGGGGAATCAAAAAGGCTGAGAAGGTAGCGGCATCCAGCTTCTTAGGACAGTTGGGACTTAAATAACAATAGGCAGCACCATCACTCCCAAGAACATTTTCAATTTGATCTGGAAAATGCCCTGGAAGTGGAGGGTGGTTTATTCACCACTTTCCTTGCTTTATCTCATGGTTGTTGCTTTCTGTAGACTTGGATGAAATGTGTAAGGATGTTGGGAAAAGGGGAGCTGCTTGCCCTGGCATCATTACCTTCCCTGAAATGATGGATCTGCAGTGAATAATCAACTCATTTAGACACATGCTTTCACCTCACTGGCATCTCTAACCCAAGCTAGGGGATTCACGTTACCATAGCTTTTACAGATACAGCACCATGAGGGGCCTGAAGGAGGCAAAAGTCTGCCTCTGTCTCCTTGCTCACTTAGGGCTTCCTCAGGTGTTTTTTTCGGGCGAGGGTACCAAACTTTCAGGGTAAAACACAGGCCTACTGCAAAAAATTCAGTGAGGAGTGAGTGAATGGTATAGAAATGAAACACTTTGAGTGCCTGGGAGATCAGTTTACCTCCCTCGTTTTGAGAGGACTTGCCCCATCGCTCTCCGCAGTTCCAAGAGGCCAGCTGTATGAACCAGCCACTTGCGCATCCAAGCTGCTCCATGCTGAGCTCAGAAAAGTGCCAGCAAGTGATATCACTAATTTAATACTAGTGGGATGTATCTTTCAAGCATCATAGCGAGTGTTTCCCTACCTGCACAGTAATGCTTGTCACAATGTGGTCAGTTTAGGTAATTTCCAAAGTCACTACGACTGGCCAGTTTTCCTTTGCACTTTCCCTTTTTGGTACATTTTTGTGTTGCTTCCTCAATGACTCCTGACTACATTGTTTGCCTATTCCACTCAGCATGTTTCACAGGAAAGAAAATCATCTACTTTGCCCCATGTATCTCACCTATCCTTATCCTATCTGCCCACAGATCTGCTAGGGAACAGCACAAAAGTAGGGGAAGCAGCCTTAAGCTTCACTGAGTAACTCCAGGTAATCTAACATATCTTCAGCAGATAAGTGTAATACAGTATGAACTGAGTTACTTTTATTCTGGCTTGGTGCACTGCCAGTGAAATAATTATCATTTAAAGGTTAATTAAAGAATCTGCCTGTGCAGGTTGTGAGGAAGGTACTTAACAGCAGGAACTGAGCTCAGGAATTGTCGGGTTGTGTGCATAATGCATAATGTTACAGGCACTAAAATGCATACATCTTCCAGCCTCACTCTGATCTTGCCTGCAGTAGAGTAAATGCCATCCGTCTCCTCTGGATTTGGTGGAGCTGTTCTGAATTCACACATTATGCAGCAGAGTAGGCCCAGGAAATAGAAGTGCTCTGAAGAAATCAATTCCATCGTATCTTTTTTATCTGCAGGCCCCCACACAGCCTGCTCCTGAAATACAAAAGGAACAGTTGCACTCTCAGTAGTGTACTCAGCAGTGAAAACTGCATTTCTTGGTGATGTTCAGCTCCCGAAAGCTGGTCAATGAGTGGAGGACTGAGATGTTACACCCTAGAATTAGGTGGTTTACCCGATCCTTGCTGCAAAGAGTAACGCCAGACCAGTATCCCTTCAAGGACAGGGTGAAGCTCTAGTGCCTGTCCACCATACTTCATTTTATTTCTTCACTGACATGCACCATTGCTGCTGGAGCTCTTCTGAGCTCTTCTACACTAGGCCAAGAAGGATAACACCCTTGCTTGGTCTCGCACAGCACCTACATGACCTCAGGTCCTATGTCTGTATGGGGCCTGATGCTTCACTGCATCCTTGTTACATAGGTATACCTCAAGTGTTTTCTTCCTCCTGTTTCGGCATGTTCTGTTGGAACAATAAAATATATACAATGATTGTGGTTATTTCAAATCAGATAGTATATGCACTACCAAGAATGATTTACTTTGCTGTCTCTGTCTCAAACAAGAGAAGAACAAATTAGAAGAAGGGAAACCCAGGAGTCAAAATGAAATGAGGGAAGAAGGGAGAAAAAGCAGCAGACAAGGAAGGATTCCAAAACAAACTGTAAGTGCAAATGCAACGTTCATGAGGCCCACATCTCTAGGGCAGCCATTGAGGGCTTCTCCCGGGTTGACTTCCACTCTGCATCCTTCAGTTTGGTTTTCTTTGCACACGCTTAATTTGAACTCCAGCAGGCTGAAGGTGAGAACTTGAAAAAGATGTTGTTGCCAATTTGGAAACAAAGCAGTGACTAACGAGCTACCTGATATATATGTGTGTATATATATATATATATA
>VXAL01002978.1:327338-339224 GCA_013399475.1 Chauna torquata
AAAAAAAAAAAAGTACATTAAGGGGAAACACTTGTGAACTTCAGTCAACAAATTGTAGTATACCTTTATATACGCCTTATGCCTTTCAGTATGCCTTAGAACTCTGAGATCCCCCAGTCAGCAACAGACCTTTTAACATAATTGTTCTGATTTCAGGTGAAGTATTCTATTTGGACATCTTTTGCCAATGAGCGGATTCAGCTTTGGATTGTCAAAGTTATGTCAGCTGGTTTAAAGAAAAAAAAAGGGGGAGGGGGGGGGACGGACGTGGAAATAAACTTGGTACCTAAGAGCAAATGCATGTCCATAAGTGTTTGGTTACTTATTGCCATGAGAGTCTCTGAGTGCAATCAACAGGGTGCTCAGTAGAAGCCAGTGGAGGAACCACGAAGCTACAAAGCAGAGACAAGATGTGCCTGGCACTTTTGAACACAAAACTGAGTCATTCCAGTGTCATTCTCCATGACCAGTAACGTCATTTGTTGTCTCTTGTTGATTTTTAAAGAGAAATTTGACAAGATCTTCTGGATTTTCAGTAAAATCTACAGCATCCACTTTCAATCTGCAAAGAGGCACTGAAGTGTCTAGGTAGTTTTCCCAAATTGTTCTGTTTTGTTTCATAACATGTCACTAGAAAACCAAGCTTCATAAATGGCATTATTTTTAAGTCATTGTCAACATTCCACCAGGACTTTTTAAAAATCATTTTGGACAAAGCAAAAGAGAATATTTTTGCCCAAGCCACAGAAGGAAAAGCTCTTCTCATTCTCTATTCCATTTCAAATCTCCTTGCCAGTGTGACAAAGCACTGTTTCATACCCTACACATCCTGTGCAGCTGTACAACAGACCATGAGGGAGTTATGCAAACAGATTACAGGTTATTACCATACATTTATTTTTTCACAAATAATTCAAGAGGTGAAGGTTTAGAAGTCACAGGCAGAACATCTAAATGCATCATAGAAACACATCAGCATGTGCCAGTCTGCATATGACGTTTTTGTAATATTTATGTTCAAATACAAACATAAAAGACATAAAAAGTGCAAATATATTCTCTTTGTAGCTGGAAGTGAATGGACAACCTAAGTTCTTTCTTTAAAAATGGGTAATATCAGATGTTTCTAAAGAGATCAACAGTATAAACCCTAGCCTTTTTTCAAGAATTAAATATGAAAGCTTGGAAAAGGCTTCCTCTTAGCCCAAGTTGAGAAAAACAAAAGTGGCACTAACCTATAAACAGAGCAACCCAGTTCAGCACAAGCTTAGTGTATTTCCTTTTTCTATGAGAAAATGGGGCCTATTTTACCTCCACATTTACCTCTGGCCCTAAATGGGATTAGTTAATAGAAAAGGGGATGCAGAGAACTGGCGGCAAGGACTCTTCTGCCTGTCATATTCATAGCCAAATCATTTCATCTCTCTGTGCCCCAGTTTCTGTGTGGCACAAGGCTGCTGTAAAGCCAAAGTTCTTCAAAACGTGAACTCCTAGGTTCTGCTAGAGCAGACCTCCATGTTCTCCCAATGACTTTAGCAAAACCTTTACCATTGTTTTGTGTAAGGATAGAAGGGAAGACACAAACATCTCCACTTTTCAAATAATTTCTCTTCTCAAAAATTTCTTGTCCTGCAGCTTGTTAAGATTTGTTTGATCCTCCCATTCCAAACCCTCTAATTTGATGTGGCTGCCTGTTTTTTACATTGGTGAAATCAAAGGGAGTTTCAAAGGAAAAAGGAGAAAACAAGTACAAAAAAGTCTTGCCGATCATCCTCCCTGCTTTGTAGAAGTCTAATTTGTGACTAACCCTAGTAAAATTCCCACTAAAGAAAATATGAAGTAATGCCTTCTTTTATCTGTAGGGAGACAGGGTCTGGGGCTGTATCAGGACGGTTATTTTCTTTAAGTAATCCAGGTTATGTTCTCTCTGCACTTAAATTCAGCAGACTACAGTCCCTTCAGTGCTTCCATTTTGCCCTCTCTAACCTAGCAGAGGCCCAGCCAAGCTAATGTGCTCTGTGCTGATGCTAATTTTCAGATCTGGTCTAAGAAGGAGGAGGGGAAAAAAAAAAAAATCAAAGGGTTCATTAACTAATTACCACTGGGCTTTAATATAATGTAATGAAGAAAATGGAAAGGGTCTATCTGGATTGTTTAATTTAATAGTTGATATTCCAGAAGAAGGAACAAACTTCATGTTATTTAAATTCACAGATGATTTAAATTTAGAGTCATGTTTGCAGCTTCTCCAAGACAGACATAACAAAGGACTCTAAAATGATTGTGGAGAAGAGCAAAAGAAAATACAAAGATTTTGCTCAAGAAATAATGTCACAGGCTGATAATAACTGGGGAAATTAACCACGAGGTAAATAAAGATAGAAGAAAGGAACTGCAATAAAAGTTTTCAATGTCGCAGGAGGGTGACAAAATAAATGTTAACTGTATCGTTGGCGTAGAAACAAAGGATAAAGCACTAACCTATTTCATTAGTGGTGCCATCCCGCTGAACCCATAACCATACACTGGTACCTTGTGGGGATCCAGGGAAACCTTAGTGTGCAGTGCACTGTACACATGTCCTCCATGAAGGCCAGTCTCAATTTCCACTTAGCCACCTCACCCATTCCCCTACGCCTTCTCCCTTTCTTTACTCCTCTGTTATTTCCTTTCTCCATTTCATCCTTACCACCTCTCACCTCAGTGTCCTCACAGTGTTATATCCACTGAGAACAGCCTGGCAACAAGACAGCTTATAAAACTGCAGACTTAGTTTTACACCCAGTAAAACATTTGGTGCCTGGGAACCTGTATAAACTTTAAGTCATTAAACTATAGCCACAAGTGAAGGCAAGTTAAAAAACATACACACAAACAAACATAAACAAAAACAGATTGATGGTTCAGAATATCACAAGACAGAATTCAGAACAAAAATTTCTCATTTTAAAAAGGGCACAAAATAGGAAATGGTGTAGGGAACACTGCATTTCTTCCTAGAAAGCTCAATAACAGATACAGATTTTGTGGGAGGTGGTGAAAAAAGGGTAAGGAATGTGTTATGGATGGACTGGGAAAAGATATGGGAACATGTTCAGTAGTTTTTCATTATATTTTCCCCATTTTAAACTCCAAAGCTACTGTTATGAATAGTTTGACCATCCCCATCCCCCATCCTGACCCCACTAATTTATTTTTCTGAAGGAAATAAAAGGAGTAAATTAATTTCACAGACTGGCGATTTGATCCCAACTCCATCCCCCAGTCTCTGCTCTAACATGCTACTCTAACACCTAAATCAGTCTGAGGCACCTGGTGGTCAAGCAATCCAAGAACCAGAACCAATTATTCAGCCCTGTTATTGGTAACATTTCCTGAAGAAACATCTGTGCATGTGACTGTGCTTCCCTAATAATTTCTTTTAGCTCTTTGGCAAGTATCAATCAGATTTGACAGTAGGAGATTAGGCTGAATGATATTAAGTTTTCATGTGAAAATAAGCAGTAACTGGCCATAGGAAAAATAAATTTCTAATCATCTCACAAGAAAACAAACAGATGACAACAACAACAACAACAAAAACAGAAAACCACGCTATGAGTTCAGGTATTATTAAATGGCAGCAAATCCACAGGACAGAGGGAAAGGGACGTTGCAAATAGCCAGTGTACTAGAAAATGTTTAATCAGAGCTCAAGGCTTATTAGGGACTGGAGAAGCCGGACGCCATAACCAAACCCACGGAAATCTGCCTTTGTTAGGGCTGACCCTTGCTTGGCACACTTGACAGTTTTGGGATTTGAGACCTACATTCAGGTAGAGCTTGTCTGTGGTCAGCAGCTCTGCTGGAGAAGCACAAAAGTCAGTATTCAAGTTTCATCAGCAGAAAAGCTCCTTACTTCCTATTAAAAATAGATGCACAGCATTTCATCTCGCATATTCTCAAAAATAAACAAACAAAAAAACACACCCACCAAAAACTTAAGCAACTGTTTTTAAGAATATTTGAGCTGTGCTCTAAAATGTGGGCAAGAATATAGCTCATGCCCTGTAGATTTTGCTTGCAACAGCATGAGGCTTAAGACTTAACTAACTCAGGAGACATCTTTACATACTACTGCTACACCTGTATATTGCACAGAAGCCCTTAGATCTTCTGTAGGCATTAATTTTTCAGTACCCCTTATTGATCAAGCAGAATACGTTCCTAATCAGCATGTGGACTTCTCTGAGCTGTATGTTTTGCTCTAAGACTCATGATGCAAGCTATGATCTACCGAGGAAAATTCTCTTATCTTCTGTTTAAGAGTGTTGATGATATGTTCAATAATGAAAGAAAAAAAGTTGACATGGGAAAGGATGCATCACATCTCCAGCTGCAGGGACTGCTGATTAGGACACATGATTTCACCAGCTGAGCTGATAATTCCTCCCACCCTTCAATCACAGGGCTTTTCTCTGTGCTATGTCAATAGCTAAGTATTTTGACATATTTCTTGGTCCAAAAATGACACAGAAAAGGTAATAATATTCCACTGTTACAAAAAAAGAAAAAAAAAAGACAATGAGCCACATTATTTTTCACATATAAGTTGTGATTATCTTGTCCCTTTACACCTTGAATTCTCAGCATCCTTTCAGCAAAAGATTTCCCAAATGGGGCTTTTACAAATGCTGTAATTCTGGAAACACAGACATCAATATTTTTTCTGTTAGACATACCAGAATGCAGGGACAATGTCACTTCCATTTATTCAATTTTGAGAGGTCACTGATTACAGTACCATCCTTCCAAATCAAATATCTCAATATAGTTTCAGAGGGTGGGCCCTCTCCAGCTGGAAGAAGCTTTGCATGCAATCATTGACACCTGTAGGTGGAAAATATGAAAGCTAATCACATCCTTATAAATCAGCTGTACTTTGTCAGTGTAAATAGACTAGCTTTCAGCACAGGTTTATTTTGATTTTTGTGTGTGTGTAGATTTTATTTTATTTTCTAAGGTAATAGACAAGAAAATACAAAACCTTATTGCATTCTGAGCAGTACTTAGTGACAGACATAAAAAAGAGAAAACATCTCTTAGCAAGAAGATTACACTGTAGCAAATCCCACAGAGTATAATCATGCTTGAGATCCTTGGTTACCTGGCACAACAAATTAGAGTTTGGAACCTTTGAAAGGTCTTTAACCCCAGTCAGGTTTGGGGAGGGGAGCTGCTGTGTAATTTTTGAATAGAAGCATTTCAGACATTGCTGACTGGACTGCAATATTCATTGAATGATTCTTATGCTTGCTTAGCTTGCTGTGCCAGCATATAATTTGGGGAAAATAGCTTTCACTTGATTTACCCCGTAAAAGATACCACAAAGGTTGGGAATGGTAAGCAGCCATCTCTTGGTTTGAAAACATAAAGCACTGTATAATTTTTACATGACATATCCAGCACAATATTGATTTCAGGATAAATCATCTCCCTAGATGAAAACATAAAGCTGCTGGATTTGTGGGTTCTGCTGGACACAAGTGATTCAAGTGGTTACCTGAAATTCTGCCTTCCAGTATGCTGCTTTCCTCAACTCCATGTAATGTTACCTTTGTAACTCAGAGTAAGAGGAGGAAAGGGAAAAAAAAATCAGTGAAAGATCAGCAATCAGTTAATTCTGGTCTTCTGTACTCAAAATATATCACTACATTATCTCATTAGACCCAATGACTTTGCTTGAACCATGGAATTTTTTAAACAATTCAAGATGGTGAGGCTACCACCATAACATCTCAGAAAGTCCATCCAATAGTGAATCCAAAGTAATTGGAGCTTCAAAGTAATGAACAGTAATTGGAGGTACCAAAACAAAGCATATCTTCCATTACCTGAAATCTATTCCTCTCACAATCCATTAAAAGTGATTTTTCTAGTTAAACGTGTAAAATAAAGCCCATATCCAGCATAAATCATTTCCTCTAAGCTTTTCAGATATTTCACTCAAATTAACCAGTTTAGCACAGTCCCTTGAACAGTTTTCCTCCAAACTATATGGTACAAGGGGGAAATTTGGATACAGAACAGCTTCTGGACACAAACTGTGTATTCATCTGTAAGACAACATCAAAAGATTTGGCAATGCTGCCAAAAATACGTAAGCCATGTGGACTTTCTACCTCTTAATCACTCTTTTGCATGCCCTGAAGGACTGAAAAATAAAGTTGAGTAAATATCAGCCCAAGGTCATCATGGAAGGCAAAGATTTCTCAAATCCAAAATACAAGCTCAGGATACGACAGCTAGAAGTGATGAACTTTGCTTTACCTGCCCTATCACCAGAAAACTTGGAAATGGGGCAATTTTTATACCATGGAGAATACTGGCCTTTCCAAGACAAAAAAGCCTGTGGAAGGCATGCTTCACACTCCAGGTCCTTGTCTTGAATTTTGCCTCTTTGTTTGTTGATCTGTAATAAAATGATACCAAGAAAACAAAACAACAAAAAGAGTCAAACTGCAGGAAAAGCTCTGCAAAATGAAACTAACGTCCTGGAACATCAGGTCAAATCAAATCTCTGGTCCCTCTCTTCCAAGGTAGAAGGGAGGAAATTCTTCCATTTGAACATGTCTAACTGCCAAAAGTTCAAAAACTCCAAAGATAATGAGTAAAGAGGGCATTAACTGCTCAATAAAAGCTTCAGCATTCCTTCCTTCATCTCTTGAAGAAACATCCCATTTCTATACATTATTTATCATGCTGCTGTTTTCTTGAGCAGCTATATTTGTCATCATTTCTTTCTTTATTCAAAGTGATTTTTAGTGCCAGTAAGCCACCCGGCTCGGCAGTGCTGCCATGCCTACTTGCAGTGCCTCAAGCAGAGATCTGCAGCTCCAGAGTGATGCTGCCTCCTGCTCTACCTCACAGCTTCAGGCACAGCACAGCACACATCCCTTCAGTCCCACAGACAGTACACCATTGCGAGGGGTCATGGAAGAATGGACGTGACAACCTGGGGGATGTTTTGGGTCGTCCATTTCCTAACGAGTTACTCTGGTGGCAGGAAAATGTGGGAGCTGTCAGTCAGCTCTCCTCCAACAGAGAAGAGAATGAAGTGCATGTCCCCATGATGCTTTCCCTCATATATAAATTTTGGTGCATGATTTCTTTTCAGTCCCTTTGCAGGCCACTGCAGGAGTAAGAAGATGTCCTGACATGTCTCCTCTTTTTTTATGTAAGGCGACAATAATAACGCTCTATGCATCAGGGACACAATCTCTCCCAAGAGAGAGCCATGCCACACTCATCTGCTGAATAATTGGTTAGAATATAGCTGGCTGTAGCAGATGGTACTTCAAATATCTTCCCAAATTGCAACCTCATATGCAAAATTGAATACACCAGTGTAAAATAGCCATGCTGGGGACTGCCCTCTCTCATTTTGAGGCACATTAGTATGAGCCAATCATCACAATCTGGAATACAGTGAAGCTGGGAGAGACTTTCTCTGAACAGTAGTCATGTTTAGAGCTGTTGCTACAGTGGCCTTACAAAGGCAGAGATATAACTCTAACTGCCTTTTGGGGAAGCAGACCCAAAAGAATATTACTGTGAACATCAAAAAAACCTTCCTTTCCTTGGTGTTAATTCAGGCCTTTCAGAAGACAAATCAACTGGAGCTAATATGCCATGACAAAAATGACAAACTAAACCTGGATTTTCTTCAGCATTAATCATGATAATTGATCTTCAACCCCAAAATAGACTATTTTTTTGTGATAGCAGCTTAGCAACCCTTCCAGATCCCCAGCACAGTTAGTGAAGAAACTGTATTTTTTCCCTTTTTCTTTCATACTGGTTTGATTCTTACCTTATCATTGAATTCCTCTTGTTTGCTTCAAAACTACCAAACCAGGCTTTCAAAATGCACATTATTCTACCTCTGCTCCCTAGACCTGCTGTGAGACGTTGCATTCACAGGGCATTAAAGATCCAGCTCTCAGCCACCACCTCACCCTTCCAGAGCACTTATGGACACCCTCCCGCTTCTGCTACACTTACGGCCCTTTAACCCTAACTGCATCAATCCACTCAGTTGCAGGTATATTTTTTATTTATATTTGCTGCAGTTCTGCTTCTCCATGGTATAGCAAGGCTAGACACACCTGAAAGCTTCACTTGATTATCGGGGTCTATTTATACAGATCACAGAGGCAGTCTATGGATGGCAAGCCTATTCCTGTGAAATTGGGTGGTCTCTCCTGTGCACTCTGATTCCCTGAGGTCAGAGAAGATGCCTGAGCAGCTGCAAACCAGTTATTTCACCCAAGTCAAAATTCAACAAGGTACTGTGTCAATTCTCCCCTCCACACCACTTATTTCACTGGGAGTGAGAGCTGGTGACTGAATTTCAAAGCAGTCTGCAGCAGACAGTTGCATTCATCTATCAGTTTTGAAATCTTAAGATCATGAATGAAAAAGAAAAAGAAAGGAAATCATTTTAGCCTAAAACACAAAGAAAAAGCAAATAAGGCCATTATTTTTTTTTCTTTTCTCTTTTTCTTTCTTTCTTTTTTTTTTAACAGAATCAAATGCACTCATTTATCTTGCTTTTGCACAGGAAGGGGGAGTGTTCAGTATGAATTGATTTGAGGTGGCTGCTAGGAGGGAAGGATCTCAAACTTAGTTGTTTCCCACCATTTTTTCGCCCATTATGCACTTTAATCCCCTGCTGCAAAGAGTTTTAATAGTGATGGGGTTGTGGTGCTAATATTGATAACTGTATAGTGCTATGCCTATTTGTCAGTTTAATGATTATGTACATGAGAAAAATTGTTGCCTTCCTTCAGAGCCTGATGAGCTCTTCAACACATTATTACCAGAATAAATGTGAAAAGTAAAGTAAGAATTTTCAGTGGAGGGAGTAATTAAACAACCTCACCACTGAATTTTAATTAGTGATACAGGGACTATTTCATTGCTCAGCTCTAAATGTGCTTTCTGATGAGGGCATAATATCTAAATAGATCTTGCATAATGCTCCTTTTGGAAGACAGGGAAAGAGCTCAGGTTTGAAGTGAGAGGGCTGTTCTCTCCAAGTCAAAGCCTGCTTGAAACTTGCAGCAGTAATATTATCAAGGCTCTTTTTTGTTTGTTTGTTTCCTCAAGAAAACACTATAGAAGGGAGTGATGTGGTTGGATCTCCTTCTGGGAAGACTTCGGGATCACACAAGCAGGACACCCTCAACAACTTAGAAGAAATGGGAACTTCAGCTCAAGTCCAGATCAAAATTTTTGGAATATGCTGCTGAATCCTTAGAAAGATGTACAAGAAGGAGTGTTCTTGAGGAGTACCAAACTGCTAGGAGCATTTGAGAGCTTTGGTGGAATCAAGGTTGTGCAGCAGTTTGCAGGAGATGTTCCAGATATTCAAAATCTGAAGACAGAAGAAAGTTTGACTAAATTAAAAAAATGCAAGATAACATGGAAGAAGAAATAGAGATAATTTAGACTAAGATACAGACATTTAAATATTGTTGGTTATTAGTGGGACAATTTAAATCATGATTGATTGACCGTCCATCATTTAAAATTTCAAAAATACGTCTAGATTATCTTCCAAGGAGAAACTATAGGTTTACTAGAGAAAAGATAAATAGGGACTGTGGTCTGTAATACACACAGGTGGGGGTGAGACAAAATGATAATAAAATGTCCTTCCTTACCCTAGCACCCTTAGAAATTCAGAGCACAAAAACTAATCACAGACTGAGTCTTCCGTACTAAGGAAAAAAATGCAGTTTATGCCAAAATTTGAAGGCTGGATAGCTCTAGCATTTTTTTTTTTTTGCTGTCAACAGAAAGTAAGGTTGACTGTCAGAGTGGTTGCTATAGCCCAGTGATTCCCCAAAATTTTGCCCTACAAATCACTGCTAACCTTCAAGATTTCTCACAAAGCACCATGTCCCTGTTTTCAATTGCTCTTATTTAAAATACCCTCACAGTTATATACCTAAGGTGTGCATTTACCATGAGCTTAAAGATTCCCAATGCCTGAGCACCATGCAACTACCACTCCTGTTTTCTTTTTCTATGCCATCCTGATATCCTACTAATTTCTAATAGCACTGCTTTTTTTTTTTTGTTTTGAGGAGAACACTTTCAATATACAATAATCTTACTTAAAATAATTGCTTAAATTCAAAATACTCTTTCATAGCCTTGCATTCATCTGATCAAGATTTGTATGCAATCAGATGTTTACATGTTTGTGTGTACATGTATGAGTGCAAACCCATGATATTAACACAGCACTAATGATACAAGACCACAGGCTACAGCATTAATATGCAAAAGCCATTAAGCTCCTGAACACACTACTGTGATGAAACCCTTAATAGGATGTAGGCTGCTGAATTAATAACATTCATCGTGATTACAGCGAGGTGCCAAGACTAATTGGAAAAGGTGTTTGATCATAAAAATAACTATCAGGGATTTTTTTCCTAATTTTTTTTTCCATAATGAATTTAAATGTGCAATGAATAGAGAGGGAAAGCAGGGGAGATTAAAAAATTATGGCTGGTATTGTGTGTGTTAGAAATAAAAGTTAAATTAATTGCACATTTAGTTCAACAATCTTTCATGTGTTGTCAAATTTCTGTTTTTAAAGCCCTGGTCTAGATCAACCTTTGCGTAAGAACAATTCTCTTAATGGAGTTGCATACCTGAGCAAAACTATTCAGAGGTGATTCCCTTCTATCCCTGATATACATGTACAGAAAAAACAGATTAACTTGGGAGTAATTTCTCTATTCTCCCCATTTCTAATATCTTGCAGCCTGTGTGCCTTTGGAAGCAGACTAATAGATTTTCATGTTGTTTAAAGAACTGGCAATTTGAAACATGTTCCTGATTTTATACATGTAAAGACTGATAGTATCAAAAATACTCATGAACAAAAAAGACCAGAGTAAGAATAACAATGCTGGACTATTTTCATTTAAATTAATTGACAGTTAAAACATAAAATATCTGAAAAATGGAACTTTAATTTCCATAGTTCCCATACCCCCCCCCCTTTTTTTTTTGGTAGAGGAAATTAGTTAAAATTGTCCTTTCCTACAGAACATTATCAGGAAGAGATCTTGAAACTAATTATGGAGGGAGAAATCCTTGTAGACTTTATTATTTATGATATATGAATAGCAGCTCTAAAGGAGATCAGTAGTCTTCCTCATCTGGTAGTTAAACTTGAGCAGTTCATAGATATTTCTGTGAAAGGTACTTCTTTGGAGTAAACAAAACATTCTTCCTAACCTGAGCTGACTAAAAGATTATTCCTGAAAACTAAAGATGTTATCATTTTAAGAGATGCATCTACAATGAAACTGGTTCACACAATTCAGATAAAAGCCTCCCTACCTCCCTTCGTGATGGCATACCATAAGTTTGTTATGCAGTAGTTAATGCAATTAAATAAAACAGAAGATACCTTTTCTTTAGTCAGTTCTAATGTTCTTCTGGAGAGCTTAATTATAGCTTGATTATATAATACAAGAAAACAGGAGCAACTGGGCAACTTTTCTTCAGATATTCATCATCCTCTCTCAATTTTTCCTTTCAACTTCACTTCTCCAATGCTTTCAGTCTCCTCTTATACTGAATCCTTCCCATACTGCCTTTCCTTTTTATTTCCCCATTATCATCCTCTTCCACTGTAATAGCCTTAGGAGAACAACTGCAAATGTTTTTTTTCCATGTTTGTACTAGAATTACCAGAATTTTTTTAGTGACTGAAATTCTTCATTTCAACTTTAAATGGACTGTTTATTATATTTAAACTACATCATAATATAAAGCCCCTCCTACCCCCCCAAAAAGTTTTAACCTTATTAGGAAGAA
>VXAL01002978.1:339264-358398 GCA_013399475.1 Chauna torquata
AAAAAAAAAAAAATCCTCCCTTGCTTCATACATTGTGTGATACTATAACTTTGTCTTATTCAGTACCAAAAGAAATTTGGAAATAGTGGAATTGCCTACAGTTGAAAATCCAAGTTTAAAAAAATATCCAGGCTCAGCACATTTTACATCATTTACACTGAAGACCAGTGCAGTTTAAATTGGGAATTTCAGAGACAAAATTGGTTCAACTTCATTACATTATCTTCTCATGCAAATACGTGCAACGTTGCTTTTCTGATTCATTTATAAACATTGCATATTAGGCAGAACCAGAAGTCATCAGTCATTGTTCAATAGAAAGATGATATATCAAAACAAGAACATCAAGAGCACAAGAAAAAAGAAATTGGTGCTCTTGAATCAGACATTTCAACATAAAACACATGAGGCTGAGTTCAAGAAAGATAGCCACACTATTTCACTGTTTAAAAAAAAAAAAGAAAAGGAAAAAAAAAAAAGCAGCACAGTCCCCAGAGGAAAGACACAATTACTAACCCTAATGACTTCCTTAAGCTCCTCAGATGCTTATTGCACATCCTAACAAGGATTATTTTACAAAACTGACAGTCTCTCATACACCCCTCTCTGAATTCCTGGTAGAGCAGAACCCACGGAAATTCCAGCAAGATGGAAAAGGAAAGTCTCTGTAGATGTTCAACCAATGACACCAAATAAGGACACCAAACTTAAAACTAGAAGTTTTGAGCATGAGAAGTATGAAAATATCCTTGGTGGGGCAGCTACCCATAGGATGCTCTGGAGGATATAACTACGTTAATATGCGGTGCTCACGTAAATGCAATAGTTCACTAGGCAAAGAACAACCAAGCAACATCTTAATGAATACCCCTCAAAATAAAGCATGCAATTAAAAGATCCATATTTTAGCTCACTCCAGATTACTCCTTCAAGATGGAAGACATGGTAGAAATAACCATGGCAAAGGAAAGCATAGAAGGCGGCAGATATTTAAATACACTGAACCAATATGAAATCAGAACTGAGGGCCAGGAGAAGAGAGATTCAGGTCAGTGCAGGAGCAGAATTCCCTTCCTCACATGAGTTTAACATAGGCAACTTCTATTAAAAGTCAACACTGAAAGTACTAATGCCCCCTAAACTTCAGTGCTAAAAATGTCTATATCACTGGAATTTCAAACTATGTGTTTGTATGCTCTGTTCTTTCCCCCCCCTCCCCTTACACCTTTAGGAGGAGGAGTTTTTTCATTGACTTTAGTAGCACTGGACCACTCCATATATATTATATGAATAATATATTATATACTAATAATACATTATTACACAATATAATTCATATAATAAATATATGGATATATTTATGTTTATACATAAACATGTCTATAAGTAAAGTCAGTTAATTCATTTAATTCTGCATTGGAAGAGAAACTGTATGTTATGGTAATGATGTACCTCGGCCACTAGTGCTAAGGTAGAGAAAGAGAACTTTCCTAGCAAGGAGTAGCATGAGTAACAAACCTGGCTGCTCTAACATTCAGCAAAAGAAGTGTGTTTCAAATGTCGCTACACAACAATAGACTTTTGTGCTTTAGTAACAAATGTAAACATATTGCAGGAAGCTTATAAGGCATATGAAGTTATTGAAAATTTAATCTGTGTTGTATTGCCTTCGGAATCCTGCTGTAATCATAAAGGCTGAAAGCATAACAAAAAGTTAGATTTTTTAAAATGTTTAACTTTTTAAAAGAGAGAGAGAAAAATGCTTTGTGAACAGTTTTTATTCTGGCAGAGTTTTCATTACTTGTTTAATTTGGTTCCCAGACTCTGTCCTCTTTTAATTCCCTTGTCATCCAGAATCTATTACAGGGAGATAATGCCCTCATGGCACCATCTGGCATTATTTAATATGTAACACCATCTTATAAATCAAATTATAATTTATAATTAATCAGACAATTTGTATTTTTAATAATCAAAATCTCTATTAAGAAAAAACTGAATATATTAATGCATCACAGTGTTTTAAAAATATTTATGATCTGTGGCTTTTCTTTTCCTCTCTTTTCCTTCTTGAAGACAAAGGATTTCATTTCAAAAGCAGTTATTAATTAAAATGCATCTTAAAATATAGTACAAGGAATTTTTCCAAAGTTTTCCTGAAATATACCAATGATGAAATTAAAAATGCCATCCCAAATAAGGGATGTTTTTAGGTAGTTTGGAGTACAAACAGACAGTTAAACTAGAAATGGTTTTGCACTATACTTGCTACCTATATCAATCATTATAGACCCTGGACAGTGTTCTGCATAGTTGAGATCAGCAGCAGGAATCTTCTCTCTCAGTTTAAGTATCCCCAGCCTTACCCTCCAGTGTGTCCAACTGTACCCAAGGACAAATATATATTTTTTTATCAATTAGATGCTGTCTATGCCTATTCAATATTTAGTCTTTCACATTCTGCCACTGAAAAGACACAAGCTGATTGACATGAGAATAGGGGACCAATAGAATATGGATATTGAACTACAAAATGGAGCAAAATCAACTTTTTTCCCCCCATATAAATTATTGCATAGATGCTAAACCAACGATTATTTCAGTCTGGGATAATTCAGTTGGGCTTCAGCAAGAGAGCTAGAAGCAAAAGGCCAAAGATGAGAAATTACCTTGTGTACGGTGCAGCCTCACCTTGAGTACTGTGCACAGTTTTGGGTGCCACAATATAATAAAGACATAAAACCATTAGAGAATGTCCAAAGAAAGGCTATGAAGATGGTGAAGGGTCTGGAGGGGAAGACGTATGAGGAGCAGCTGAGGTCACTTGGTTTGTTCAGCCCAGAAGAGGAGACTGAGGGGAGGCCTCATGGCGGCCTGCAGCTTCCTCACAAGGGGAGCGGAGGGGCAGGCACTGATCTCTGCTCTCTGGTGACAGCAACAGGACCCGAGGGAACGGCACGGAGCTGTGACAGGGGAGGGTCAGGCTGGGTGTTAGGGAAAAGTTCTTCATGAAGAGGGTGGCTGGGCACTGGAACAGGCTCCCCAGGGAAGCAGTCATGGCACCAAGCCTGCTGGAGTTCAAGAAGGGTTTGAACAATGCTCTCAGGCATATGGTGTGATTTTTGGCTGGTCGTGTGTGCAGCCAGGAGTTGGACCCAATGATCCTTGTGGGTCCCCTTCCAACTCAGGATATTCTATGATTTTGCAGTATCTGTGTCATGCTGCTCCATTACAGTCTGAACTCTGGGTACCACGATATTGAGTGCATAAGGATTTGGCTATGTCGTTTATGCGTATTGGTGCAAGATACTTGTGGCTGAACACTCCAATGCTATTGAACTTCTTTCTAAGACACTAAGTTTCGCTTCAGGAGGATCCTGCTTCCACCCTCAATGAACTGCTGTCAGTGGCTGCAAGAAAAAAAAAAAAGACTCATGAAATTAATGAGAACTACAGAAATCATAACAGGGGCAGCAGGCACCTTGCAGCAAATCCTGCTAATCCTCTTCTGTTCAAAAAGCCCAGTGGAGAGGAGGAGCAGAGAGTAGCCAGAAACATGCCTTAGCTCCCTTCAACAGAACAGACTAGAGTGGACTTCTGAGGTTCTCACCCATACTTGTGTCAAACCACGGCCTTAACCTTGTGGGGATCTGTGGCTGAACTGAGTTTAATGCTAGATGTGTGTTGACAGGCATGGTTGGGAAGCAGTAAAGGCAAGGAAAAGCAGTACAAATGCAAGGAAGTGCTCTGAATCTGGCTGATGTCCCCATCCACATCAGGTTGTATGACACCTGAGCCCAGTGACAGGGACCCACACCGGAGGCAGACACTCTGCCGGCGGGCAAGATGTCTGGGTCACTCTGGGTGACCACAGGAAAACAGGCACTGCAAAACAAACAAACAAACAAAACTCCACAAATTTTATATTCATTTTCTCATTCTAGCCCCAAAACATGTGCTTTTTATTTAAAAACTCCTTCAGAGCTCTAAAACTCTGTCAAAGAGATGTTCCAAACCAGGTTTTCAAAGAAGCAATATTCACTTACTTGATAGCTTTGCATGGTCACAACAAAACTTTATAGGGGCCTTCAAACAGCACCTGGTAAGTGCTATCTTGCATTAATCTTAGAAATTCTCATTTTTCATCCTTCTATAATTATTTGTTACTAAGATACACGAGAAACAGGAACTTCAAGGGGTGTTTAAAGTGCACGTTCCTCTGCTACCTCTTCCTTGCCTACAAGCATAATCCTCTGATTGTAACGTCACAGTTGGTGCTTGCGCAGAGAGAAGATTAATTTGTCAGAAACAGAGGATTACACATTAAACAGAGGTGCGGACAGATGAATGTGGCATGCTCCTGGGAAGGGAGCTCTGCTGGCACAGAGATCTAATCTGCCAGCTCCCCACTTGCTGAGAGTGAGAGAAGGGTTGGGATAACCAGTGTAAAGAGAAAAAGAGAGAGAACATTAAGCATTCCATTATCGTTGAGCTTTGAAAAGATACATTGAGGTTACAATGGAGAAAAGAGAAGCAATTCGGGAAAGCAGGTTCTCTGAGCTAATGCAGACTTGAGCTACCAAGTCCATGCTGAGAAATACCACACAAAGATGATATTTAACTTCCCTGTTCCTCAGCCCTATTAACTCCAGCAAAAACTGTCACTAAGGAGCGACATTGCACTGTTCTTTAGTTGTACGGTGAGAGAAATCCTGTCTGTCAGCCACAACAATGGAGGCAGGAAGGCGGCAGTAACAGCGGTGTGCCTGGGGACACTGCGCACTGATCCTGCTCTACCCAACACCAGAGGCGGACAGCATAGGACACAAGGGAGGGCTGTGCCAGCTGCTGCTGTCACCCATGACCTCGGGACGGAGAAAACCCCAAGTCCCGGGCCAGGGCACTGCAGTTGATATCTTCAGCAATAGGAGTCTGCCCTCTAGATCAAGTGATGCCAGCTGGTAAGTATTAGCATATCCTGCTGCAGACTTAGCCCTTCAGAGGAAACAGTCCATGGAAAATTGAAGAGCTGGCGCAATAAGAGTCTCGCACCCAAGTGTTGTCATAATTAAAGTAATATACTGTAAAGGTTCCTGATGTTTGCAGGACATGGGCTGTCTCCTGCCAGCGCAGACAACAGTTAAGAAGAGTGAAGAAGTGCTCTAGGTCTTCACCCCAATTTTACATTCTGCTTTGCAAATGGCTGCAGGTGACCTGCAAAGCACTTTGGGGTAAAAACACGTTCTTCCTGTACTGGTCAGATTTTCATACTTGTGAGGACAAGGCCTGAGATGTGAGATCCACATGACCCCAAATGAAAAGCCCATGAAAGGCAGCAGTTGCCAAATAGAGAGGGACCAACAGCTGCTGCCTCTGGGAAGGACAAGACAGTGCTAGAGAAAGAACACTTGGCACTTTGCTTCTTTGAGAGGCAAAATCTCTCTGCTGTTTGTTAGGTAAAGCCTAATTTAGATCACATCAGAAAAAAAAAGAAATCACAGCAGAAAAAGGATTTCTGTATAAAGAGAAAAGCCTCTTTCCGTGGTCTGCCAGTGTAACAAGGATTTTAGCAAAGAGCAGTGGATGTGAGATATTTACCTTTGAATCCATTTGTATTTTTCTTCCCCAGTTCCTAGAGATTTTATTTACTGTGTAATGAGCCACCTAAAGGGCTAAAATAACACACGCAACTTACACCTTTTGCAAAGCCTTTCACAAATGCTGGTCAGACACAGATAAGTCCCTTGTTTGCTGCAATACACAAACAGTTCCCAGTTGCCAAAATACTCACAAAAGCAACCCTGAGAACCAGCAGCACAGCAATGGCAGCTTCGCTGCACTCAATCCCCTTGTGTTTCCAGGCTTCCTTTGTCAACAAATGTAAAGCATTAAGCAGGAGATTGTGGAAACCGGCTCCTGTACAGTGAGGTAAATCCTTGCATTTTACTCTGGCCTGTATAATTCATAATGTGTATCACATTCATGATATTCAAGTGTTCATGAACTTCTTGTTCAGCCATGCTGAAGTCTCATTACAGCACGTCAGGGAGCAGAGCTTGCACCATTCAAGCCATGTGGCCACACCAATTTGGACCAAGCAAACAAGCAGCTAGGGCTATAGAAAGCAGCCTTCGAGCAGGGATCTGTGCACCACAGAGCTGTGCACAGTGAACTGCTAGCAACTCCTCCAGCCTCAGCTATGGGTGTGCCTCGGCTCTTTCTTGCTTGAGTAATGAGCAAGAAACAAGCTAGGCTTCAGACTTTGTAATGCAGCCAAAGGGGAGGACAACTCACCTGCAGCACTGCTAGCTGAGATATAGGCACTGGCAGCCGACTGCCTTGGGCCCCTGGTGAGAGCCCTGCGGGTTGATGGGAAATTGTGCTGAGGGGCTCAGGATGCACTTGAACTCTGAATCCAAAATGCAAAATCCAAAATTAAAAGCCATACTTAAGTTTGCAATGAACCCCGTCTTAATATGTAATAAATAGTTTCTTCTGTATTTAACTGAAGTTCTTCTGCTCTTCACACACTTTGGGAACTCATAAAGGACATGGTTTTGTGAGAACCCAAATGGCCTAAGGAAGCTTCAATCTGCAGGTATGTACTTAAAGCCTATTCCAGTTTGGATAACTAGAGCACTTGACTTGGTTCAAATCATGTGCGTAGGTCTTGCTGGAGCCAGGATCTATAGGAGTATGTATATCGCTACTAACAACGAAGTACTGTATATTATTGCAGGAAGAGAACGCCTGCAAACCTGTAGGTTAGCCTGCCACTAATCTATTGCTCTTGGCACCTCTTTCTGCTTTAAATATTATACAAATTTACTTTTCAAATACTCTTTGAGTAAATGTATGTCTAAAGGCGAACATTTTATCAGATGGACATTTCAATGAAATATTTTATTTCTAAGGTGGGACAAATGGAAAGTAGCTAAAGAAATACGCTGATACTAAAATATGTAGTCAAGGAAGGCAATTTCATAGCAGCAGCAGCAGCTGCATGAATGACTTGCAGAAAAGAATAAATTCTCTTTTACAAATAAGCACATGAGGATAACATTAATAGATATATTTAATTGAAACCTGTAAAGCCAGTGAGATTTTTATCTCCTACACTTCAGCACACTTTGTTCCTGCAAAAAAGACTTGGGAGATGGTGAATGGGAATACATGCAAAGCACATGGCGCTGAGTATAAGGCGCAAACGCCAGCCTGCTTCATGCTTACCTATTTGCCCCCTCAGAAACATGGGTCTAGCTCTCAAGAAATGCACCTAATCTGCACATCTGCTAGGGAGGGCAGGATCCTGTTGCCCTCACTCCCAGGATCTGTACTGTATGGAGAGCAGCAGCTCGGGGTGATGACAATGGGATTTTGCATAGGGAAAGCCATGAGCTAGGGGCAGCTCTGAGACCCACCAGAGAAGAGGGTTTTTTAGTCCCTGTTCCACCATGTCACAAGTAAATTCACTCTAAGCCACAGTCCCATGCTGGGTTTTCTGTATTTGATTTGATGTGGACAAAAAGCGGTTTCAGAATGTGCGTGGAAGAGCAATGGGCACCATGACTGCTCACTCATCACTGGGTCTGGTCCAGGCTGCCTTTTATTCATTCTTTCACTTTTATTCATTTCTCCCTCTTAATCTAATTAGCAGCTTCTGTGCCAGACCCAGGAGAGGTCTCATCCTCTTGGTCTCTCCTGGGACCTCAAGGCGGATCCTTGGGTGAATGTGCCTCTTTCCTGGGCTGTGCACATCACCTGATGCCTCTGGCAAAGTGGGGGGTGAGCCCCAGCTGATCCCCTTCCCCTGCACAGTGGCATCAGTGGGGAACACAGATGACTTTGCTGGGAAGTGAGCCTGAGGATGAATGGAGAGGCAAGATGCACGCAAAGACCTGCCTTCTCCCAGTTCTCACCAGCCACCAAAATGGTGTGGGAAAAAAAAAATATGGAGAAAAACTAGAGGGCAGAGATTAGATTGCCTGGTTCTGCTTTGCACTTCCTTCCCTGAAATGGTTTACTTTTCTTGAAATTTGACTTTGCATTTTCATTTTATTGTACTTGCAGTAGTTTCTGTAAGAATAATTGCAGCATCTCTGCTTTTCTTGCCTTTTTTTTTTTTTTTTAAACTTAAGAACACTTGATATATACTAAACCTTAACAGGATCTAACATTTCTATGTAAGGTGAAATTAATACCAAAGCATTCATCACCTGCTGCCTGAAATCTGAAGCAATGCTGTGTTTAATGGATACTCAATTTGCATGTGTCCAGTTTGTGCTGTAAATAAAATCTGCTTAATCACCCTAAGGAAGTGATTCCCTCCTTTCTCTTTTATCTCCCATAAACCTACATCACCCTTATACTGTGACACACTGTCTGAAAATGTTATATGCCTTCACTCCTCCAATGCTACTTCATAAATATATTCTGAACCTAGCAGAAAAAATGTTTCATCAGATGGTCAGCTTGCTAAAATATTTTAGTTCTAAGAGGGGATGAACAGCAGGCAATGAAAGAAATACAGCTATAATAAAAGACACAGGCAGTGAAAAGGCTGTGGTAAAATCAGCATAAATGTCACACACACACACCCCCCCGGAGAATAAATTTTCTTTATAAATAAATACTCTGAGAATAACATTAATATCTTTAGCTGAGAGTGGGGAAGTGTAAGAACAGTAAAAGCTGTGCGCTTGTATAAGTATACTTTTCTCTTCAAATGCAGGAGATATGGGATGCAAGCTGTGATACTTATTTAATTCCAGCTTGTTCCACAACGGGTTTTTCAAATGAAGCTGAGGATGGCCACTGTTGTGCGGCTTGGGCAATACAGGACCAAGCACTAGTTTGGTAGTCAGCAAGCTTCATTTTAGTTTTTCTTGACTACTGACCTAGTGCAAGGTACAGTCTGGTTTTATTCACATCTTTAGACCTTCATTTGCCCCCTGACTCTGCCTTGTTTGTTGAGAGTGTTTGCAATTTAGGGCCCTAATTAAATGTATGCACAGCACCTCTCCCACCAGACCCTTCCAAGAACTGCCATATCACAAATCAAAGTGAAGGGTATTTGCACTCTGCATCACATTTGGCGGTGAAACTGAGTCTGAGATAACTGAGGAACATTATCTACCTTGTGCCTCTTTCTCACTCTCCCTAGTATTTTATTTTTTAAAAAATTCTTTACAACTAATGAACACACCATTAGCAGAGGAGGATGGTAATTTGATTAAGTGAGAAAGAGAATGAATATAAAGAAGGTTGATAAGATGAAAAATACAGCAGAAAAGCAAGCATCAGGCAATGCCTATCATTATTAGCAAATAGAAATTAAAACCTCTGTTCTAGTATGATTAGTGATGGCCTTAAGTGGGAAGATATTTGTAGAACATCACTGAGGTAAGAAAAATCTAGTCCTTGCTGGTACTAGAAGACAAGGTGAGAGAAGAAAAGACAAATAATTGGACCAAGCAGCATGGAGAAAGTCTGTCTGTCCAGCCTGGTTGCTATATTAGTTTCTCTGTAGGACAGAGACATTAGGATATCTTTTAAGACAGGGAAGACCTACATTCAGTTCCCTCATATAATCCAAACCTCTCCTGTTGCTCTGAAAAAATTAATTGGGCTCAGATCTTGAAATCAACGATATTTGGAAATTTGAGGTATTGTTAAAGAAAATATTGACTTGAAGCTCAGGAAAAAAAAAATTAAAGTTGCTGAAGCAAAAATATGGAATAAAAAAACAAATCAGAATGAGCAAGTACAAGCACAAAATCAACCTTAGGTATTTTGCTTGTTGTGTTAAAAATTAAATAAATAATTAAATCACCACTATTCCTTAAGAGAAAACAAGAACTTAAGATTACATATATTTTTGCAAGCTTTTTGCTTGCTCCTGATCACCTGTGTTTTAGATGGACTTGCTCATTTTGCTTACCTTCATGTTTGCTTCAACACCTGTACTATAGCAGCACACAGGGAATCCAACACCAGCATCCCAAGAGACCTGGGAGGGCTAATCCTGTGGCAAGGCCATTGGTCTTACTTATGTTTGGTGAGACTGTTTATTTAGATACTGGATACAGTCCACCCACACCAACTGAAAACTTCATACGGACAAACATACCTTCTTTCTACACCCTTAGTGGACACACAGCTGCACCCACAGTAAAATGCCCCTGCCTTCAATCTCAACCTCCAACACATTTCCTAGTTGTTGACTTGCATTAGACATAGACTGCTGACAGATGCCCATCCATACAACAACATTTGAACTGAACCCTAAAAACACCCTGAGGTCGTGGTTCAAAGCCACCAACCCTTGGCCAATAGCCACTGAATCCTGGAGAGACTGCTCAGAGCAGGCAGACCTTGCTTCACTTCCGATTTTTAATCGGAAAAATGGAGGAATGATCTTTTTTCCCCACCATGGCTACCAGCCTCTTCACTATGTAACAGGAACATCTGCTGTGGTGGTACCAGGAACGTTAAGGCAAGTAATTTGAGTATTGTCCAAGTGTTTAGCTCAGGCTGTAGAGTCCTGGCTTATCTTCTGATGTTGTTCATCTTTTCAGCACAGGAGATCAGTGAGGACAGAAAGGGGGCAGAAGAGGGGAGGTGTTGCAGTAGAGGGGACACAGAGGGGAGGCTAAGATTAGAGAGATATGTGGAAGCTTCTTTTGAGGGAGTAATTCCTCCCCCATACCCCCGCTTCATCATTTATTCACAATTTATCTCACACCACCCACAATTACAAAATAATCCTTTAACATGTTCTCCTGTGTCTCACAGTGGAAAAAACTGACCTGATGCATATGCAATTGAATGTGGAGCACTCAGAGCAAGGAATTAGAAGGAGCTTTTCTTAACCTTTTTCTTAAAATCAAGAATCAAGTTAAAGATTGATGTGTGCGTTGGAGCAGGGAGAACTCAGCAGTTTGCCTTGTGCAAAATTACAAACACAAAAATAAGACTTAGGATATACATTTATTGTTTTTATTCCTACCTAAGGTTCTTTGCTTGCTAGCATGTATGTTGTGGGCTGGTTGGGTTTCTTTTGATGAAACATTTTTATAGTCTTTTCCAAGACCATAAAGAGTCTATAGAAAAAGAAAACAGTGATTAAAAACTACAGGCACCAAAACACGTTTAGCCTGCTAATTCCTTAGATGCTTTGTATCTGCCCTTGAATTTGTGACTTCCCATTTGTATTTTGGTTTTGACCCACCTCTGTGCAACCAGAAGAGCAAGAGACCTTAGGAGAAAGAGGCCCTGGGCTTCAGCCACTTCCTCTACCAGGTCCGCACGCAGCCCTGCCATGTGATACAGGAACCCACCCTGGGGACCTAACACCTCTGATCTGCCCCATAAATGTCTTCTTCCCTTTTTGGTATGTTGCTTCAGTACTAATTGACATTAACTTGAACACCCAGAATAGCCGAGCTCTCCAGTTTCATGGCATGACAAAAATGCTGCTCAGTATCTGCAGACCTGAATAGCACTGAGTACCCTGCAGATGCAATTTTCTGAGGATTCGTAGCCAAATTAAAAAAAGATGTACAAACATTGATTTTTAGGTCACTTAGGCTAAAGTTTTAGCAGTTTTCACCCTGAAAACAGAGAGATTGGAATGACATGGTGCTGTCATCCTGTAGAATTAAAAGCGGGTGAAGTCATGCAGAAGATGTTGGACCTGCTACCTTCCTCAGCTTGTTAAGGAGAATTTTGATTTTTAATCACTAGGAAAAAAAGAAAAAAAATCACTGCTTTTTTTTTTCTTTTTTATCTTTACATACGATAACAGTTGTATTTCTCCTCCTCATCTCTCCTGAAAGTTTTAACAATTCAGCCTTAGGCAGACACCATTTGGCAAGGAAAATGTCAGGTCAAATAGAGTAGACGGGGGAGAACGGAATCATATATGAGAAAGTCTTTAGCAAACGTCACTGTAGAGACATTTAGACAGACTCCACACACAGAAGAGACACAAATGAGACAAGGATGTCAAAAGTAAGGAGTGCATGCTAAATGCTGTCTCCCCTTCCCTGCCCATTTTCCCTTCTCACTCCCTTGTTCTCTCAGCCTGGAAATACCATCTATAAAAAGTGAAAAAATCAAAAAAGGAAAAAAAAAATTAACTCCAGCTTCTGTTGTTGAATGTGTTTCCTTACATTCACAGCACTGAAGGTTGTTCTGGGCAGGTTCCTATGCCACAGCACATTAGACCATGCACGAATCCTTTGGTGGTGTCTACTCACAAGGCTGATACTGGAGAGAAAGCCAACAGCGCAAGCTAATATTTCAAGCTACGTCCTCATGGGATACACAAAGCAATTTCTTTCACAAAGAGCAGTCAGCTTGCAGAACAGAAGCAGATGGGTGATCTCAAATCGTTTCAGAGATAAAACATGGCAAGTTCACAGTGTGCCAACCACAGCACTACTAGCTATTCCAGTACATACTTTAATGACTGGAAATATTCTCCACATATATTCTCCCTCCACCTTCTTGTATTAATAATAGTTATATTTATATATCTATATTTATAGATCTGCTTTGTCTCCAAAGGAAGCCTCCTTCATTTCCCTGTGTGCAGAGTACACACTCCAACTTGAGTTCTCCAGATCAAATTTATGTTTTCTCTGTGCATCCAAGGGCCATCTCAGCCATCAGTCTTGTCCCGGTTGTTACTCTCCAAGGCAAAGCAACACAGTGAGAGTTACTAACCTGGAAACACACAGTTCATCTAAACCACAGTCCTGTCTCTGTCCACGGCTACATGCTAGATGCTTTTTTTTTTTTTTTTTAAAGAAAAGGTATTTTTTAGAAGAGGTCATAATTGAAACACATTTCTTTCTGAATATTTTTCTCTCTTACAAATATTTTCATAACTGGATAATTTAAAATATGAAAACCAATTTGTTTTCCAGGTCAGTAATGTGGCTTGCAAACTGAGTCAATTCTGTGTAGAAACCGGTCACAAGATGTGCAATAGCCACCAAAGTCATCTTTACCACATCTGTTGTTTAGAGAAGCAATGGATCTGAACTACTGCTACATTGTACACGCTTGCTAGTTTTCAGGGATGCACAGGTTATTCAGTCCTTCACAGCATCTATGGCACACTCCATTTTCATTGCTTCCTGCAGATCCAGAGCATCTTCTCTGGATTTGTCCAACTTGTTACACGCCCACATGATACCAGCGTAGATGGTATGACCAAAGCTCAGCTCTGGTGATTCATTTCCAAGACACAGGGAGCTGTCCAGACGTCTCAAGCGAAATCATAGCAATGCCAGTTTGCACCAGTCTTTCTTAGAACACAGTATTCTCCCTACCTTCTCTTCTCAAACTGTGAACTAAAGGACAAACCCATTCCCACTGTAGATGCAGGAAAAGAGCAGTCAGACTGGAAACACACTCACCAAATCTGCCAAGTCTGGTAGCCTATACAGGGAGAACATCTCATCTGACAGCCCCCGGAGAGTTATCCCTTCCAACACCCTCCGTGGGGGAACAGATCATCACAAGACAAAATAGCATGCCCATCCCTGACCTGGGGATCTTTAAGGCTCTGGTCATGCATTTCCTCCATATACTTTGCTCACACAGGTGGAGCGAGGCAACACAAATTGTCATACAGATTAGTGTAGTCGTACCTTCAGAGATTCCACTCAGTTCTCTTTTTGTACCTCACCACTACGGTTTTACTGGGAGATCTCTGCTGTCAGCTACCTACGAAGACAGCATAAATCATTCGCTAAGCCATATCATGTTTATAGCTATTGTGCCAAATTAAGCCCTGGTGTAAGCACATGCAACTCACAGCCATGGCTGGCTGTAATCCACAGTGTCTAGAAAGAAACATTTGTTATACTCCCAGTGATACTTTTATACTGTTACCTTAGTAAAGACTACAGTTGGTGTAAATCAGCAAGTTTTCATTGCCTTCAGTGGATCTGTACTGACATAATTCTTTTTCATCTTTATCTCCCATCATATTTGTGATTCTGCCCCTATATTTCCTGCTTAGTTACATTGTTCCTGCCTGTGTCAGGCTCTCTATATCAAAACCAGATTATTTTCTGCAAAAGTTTTACATGTATGGTGGACATAAGCATTGAACTGGGGTGGAGCTGAGACAATCTAGTTCAGCCTCCCAGCTCTGGTGGGGGTCTGGAGCTAATTGAGGAATACAATAATGAGGACATATTGAGAGACATTTTTTTCCTCAGCACAGTTTCCTGATTTATTGTAATGAGTGGTGCAGAGACATCTGGAGTTGGAAGTAGTGACCACTACTATTAAAAGATGTGAATGTGTCTAACCCTTCAGAAAACCCCTTTGTACTTTAGACCTGAACAAAATGCTCTGCCAGTAAGATGCGCAGAAATCTTGCACAGGGCAGGCAGGTGTAGCAGCCTTTCACTGCTCAAAAATGGGTGTATCTGAGGTTCCTTTTTACAAAATGAAACTCCAAGAGAGCATAAGTAGTCCTACCACTTGGAGTTCCAGAAAGTAGAAAAGAAAAATGGTGAAATTAATAGTGCGTATTTTTTCCTCCTGCTTTTGCATTACTTCCACGTTAAATGGAAGTTGTTGGTGCATAGGACTATGTGGTGCAGAACTGATGGGAATGTAATTTCCCCTTCACCAACCTGGAACTGTTACACCCAAGGTGCCTATCTCTAAGACTGCTTCTTAAGGCTTCTTTGTATCTTCATCCACCTGAAAAGATGCATCAGAAAACAAGCCCAAACTCAAGCCCAGGAATTGTAGTAGTAGCTTTTCACCAGCAATAGGTAAATCAGCAAGGATGCAAAGTAATAAGAAATTATAAGCCAGAAGGGACCATCTGAGGCAAAGCGTCATTAAACCTGCTGAAAGGATTATTGCATGCCAAGTGTCTACTGTTTTTCTAGCAGCAGCTGGCTCCAGGTGTATTCTCAAATGTTATACATTAATCCAGGTCCTTTCTGAACATGAGCTTCTTTCTCTCATCCTATTCACCACTCTGTGAGGTTCAGATCAGAGCTTGTTCCTTGGCCTGCACAGAAAAGTCTTTGGTAAGTTGCAGGCCTCAAAATGGAGCAATCTCAATAAGAAATGTGTTCCAGTCTTGTAATTTTTTTTTTTTCCCCTCCCTCCTGGTGTGTGTTCATTAAATTGGCTTCCTGTGAAGTAGGGCTTCATTTTAAAAGGCCTCCTTTGATATTCAAATGTTTACAGAACACTCACTCCTGTTTGCTTGGTTGGAAAGCTGAACCCTCCTTTCTCCCTCCTTTCAGGTCATTTGTACAGGGCCTTCTGGTGGCTCCCACAAACATGTTTGCAAATCCCTGGATGATCAAACTTTTTGTTCCTTTTTCACATGCAGCTAACCTTTGAAAATCATTTCCAAGGGCTATTCTGAACAGCAGAATCCCAGCTGGAGTTTTTTTAAGGTCATGACATAAGATTTATCTTTAACGCACATTCTATTTTTCTTTGCTTTGCCTTTTCTTTGATAAGATTTTTTTTCCTCGTGTTTTACTTTGTATAGCATTATGCTTTTTGTCACCATACACCATTACTACTGGCTTGCAACAAAATTATTTCATTGTAAGCAGTGCCTTGCTATTATGCAAAGCTGCTCATTTGTGAGGGAGGATGTACACCAGGAGATAAAAATGAGAAAAGAGTCGAGAGATTACCATCTCCTCTTCCCCATAACAGAAAAGGATGTAGGTTTTCCTGTGAAACATTAAATGTTCACCATCATTGGGTGCATGCAAGTGTGGTGAGCAAGCAGTTTATAAGGGCCAAGAGCCAAAGTGCTTCTAGCTGGAGGTATGAGGACTGATAGGATCTTGTTGCTTTGCTGCTAGGGAATGCCTTCTTCAAGCAGCCCCTGTCAAGAGGGCTTGGATGGTTTATCATACCACAGTTTCCTGATACCACTGAGATTAGTGGAGATTTCACTAGTGAACTTGGTGAGGTGATGTCCAGGACTTTAAATACTGCAAATTGTACATACTCAGATGGAGTGGCAGAGAAAAATTGGCATTATCAAGTAGACAGGAATGATACGACACCACCCCAGATGTCTGTGCAAAAGAGGCCAGTCTCGCTTGGCAACTCATATATCTGGGGGTGATAGGGGTCACCCCTCCACCAGATGCTCATTCATAGCACTTCCACTAGTGCTTCTACTCAGATTAAAATATCATCCTAGAATGTCTTATTTATTTTCCTTTTCCTAACTTTCACATTTTTATGGAGAGAGGAATTTATTCAACTGAGGATGCAGCCAGAACCCTGTTAGCACTGCACAAACCACTGCCCACAGAGGAGCAGCAGAGACTTGCAGCAATTTGTCTGGATGTAGAGTCCCACTTGTCTGAGATTTTGCCTCATAACTAATTAGTAAAGGTCAGAGAGACTATCTTGAGTTTACATAAATTAATCATGAGGTAAAATGCACAATTTCTGGTGGGGTCCAGCTTGTGTTGACTGGTCAATGACTTTGTGATGCAGGCCATGGTTGGGCACATATTTAAAGATTAGCCTACTGATCTGGCAACTTTGGTCCTACCTTTGGCCTCAGAAACAGAAACAAAAGACTATTATCCATTCATAAGCTTGGCATTCCCATAAAGTCAGGTCCATGTAGATTTGAGCAGCAGCAGAGTATGGTTTAGTCCATCAAGAATATAATATTAACTGCACGAGGTGTGACTGACTGAAATAGTCACCAGAAAAAACGTCCAACTAACTTACATTTTAAAAGCATCCACTGCATCCTCAACTACATCAAGTGCATCCTCATTTGATACAAACAGATTCGGTTCTGCTGGCTTCAGCAGAGCGCTTTAGTCTACATTAGAAAAATATGAAGACCTTTAGCTACTGACCTACTCTGCTCCATTTGGGAGCATGCCTTTGAATACCTGCTGTATCTGAAAAAAAAAAAAAAAATCCAGTTCCACTTTGTGAAAAGGTATTCTCTGTGCTTGACAAAGACATGTAGCATGAAAAGGAAGGACTGACAGCAAGCAGTCCATCTAGTAAAACATGAGATCAGCAGATTTTGAACACAAAGCCAGAATGAATCATTAGAGACATGTAGATTATCTATGCATATCCTAATGAAACAGCAAATAAAGATTTTTTTTAAAAAAACAGAATATGTGCATGTGCGCGCGCATGTGTTTGCATACATGCTGCCTTTGTGAAATTTCATGGGGAAAAGTAATTATCTATAGAAGAAAAATGATCTTCTAAGACCAGTCTGCATATGAACAGCTAATCAGTTTCAACTGCTATCACAAAGTTATGACAAATAGATATCATCTGGTAGTCCAGCGTAAAGTCGAAACTTCTGCCGTGAGAGACTCTAGCTAGCTAGGGCCAGCACAATCTGCTCACTGTCCTTGGCAGGAGAAAAAAAAAAGTCACTGCAAAATTCCCTGAGACTGATAGACAGACATACAGACTAGAAATTTTTGCTGTTGTAGTTTAATACATTATTAGCTTCAGCTGCAAACTTCACCTTCTGTGTGGAGGTTACCCTCCTTGCACCAAGCACAACAAGAGCGAACAGGTGCTGATTTCTCTGCTATCGTGCTTCACACTGGCATTTCACATCTAAGTGCTGGAGTAGGTATGTTTGCACTGTGACCATGAACTGCAACAGCTGAAGGATCCTGCTTCTCCTTTCCAAATCCTACTGTGAAGGGTAACTTCCCAGTGAAACAGGCAAGAGAACGACTTTTTTTTTTTGCAGGACTCTCAAGGCTGATACTGTTTTCCACTTGATGTGATCCAATAACAGCACAACAGAACCATTTTGATGCCTAGTCATATACTCTACAGTCACAAGCAGAGAGAGAGAGATTTGAACATTTTCGCCTCTCATCCCAACCAACACTGGATACTCTAGAGCTCTTAAAAGTAATTTTGGACTTCATCAGATCAGAACCTCCACACTCATACATCAGGACATCCAACACAGCTGACTAAAACTTCATTGACAAAGCAACTCACAGACACACGATCAAAGCCTAAGATAAGAGAAGATAACAGTCCAAAATAGTCATGCTATATCTAGGGTTTGACCTCATGTTGCAGCTCTTCTGTCTTCTCCTGACTTGCTGGTAAGATGCTGCATGCTTATTTCTGTTACTTCCATTCAAACTTCACAATATTTTGACAAGATGGTTTAGTTGCTAATAACTAGAGGAAATATTTTTGTGCATCCTTGAAGTTGGCAAAGGAAAGTCCTATCAGTGTATTTACAATCTATCCGTGTCTAGACTGATATGTAAATGCACAAACTAGAAAAAAAATCTACAGTTATTTTCTGCTAGGAATTACTATTCCTTTCCTTTTTCCTTTTTCTTTTTTTTTTTTTTCTTCCAATACTTTACACTCAAAGAAGAAAAAAGAAATTTAAGTCAGTCAGGCCCAGGCCCAGAGTACCATGTAGTTCTTAATTTCTCATTAACAGTGTGTCAGAAGAACTGATTTATCAGGAAATCTGTCTTCCTGTGAACAGCATTACAAGAGCACCTGTAGCTTTCTTTCTAATTGATTTAGCAATAGAACTCTGCCTCTGGTTCATCTCCAACAAGAAAAAAATAAAAGAATCCATGATTGCATTGAAATGCCTATTAAAAGAATGTGGCATTCTCAGAGGAAGCATAAGGAAGTAACACAAGAAGGTCAGTTTGTCAGCATCCTTTGCCAGATGCCTATGGCTCTTGTGATGTGCGAAACAAGAGAATTCAGGTCTGGTGCCTGCATTTCAATTCAATTACTCACATACTAATTTAAATGGTTAATTTCTTGAAGAAAAAAAAAGTTGCCAAAAAGCCTTCAGTATTTTGTTGAATTCTGTATTGTTGTTAAGGCTACTTTAACATTATACAAATGCTTCAAATATTACAAGTGAAAGACAAGGGGTGATCCTCCAGAGAAAGGCTAGAAGGCATGCCTTTCCCTCTCTCTGGAAAAAAAAAAAAAAAAGATTTAAAGAGGGGGGAAAAAAAGTGCTTTTATGGATCAGTCATTATCAGAACCCAACTGAATTTTACCATACATTTTCAAGTTCAGTTCATTTACTAAGACCAGGTCTTCCTCCCTGCAAAGACA